>JABVXW010000096.1:26203-170122 GCA_013365375.1 Litomosoides brasiliensis
CTGCTGCTGCCGCCGCAGCATTTGATGACATAGCTGCCGAAGCCGGACCAGAAATCCCTGCGGAAGGTGTAGCACCAGTTAAAGTGTATGTTGATGGAAGGCCACGCGAAGCGTTGTAAAGTTGCTGTTGCTGGTGTTGCTGACGCTGCATTTCAATCAATGCTTCTAATGACGGTTGAGATTGCTGCTGTCGCACCTGCGCGGCGAAAAGTTGTTGCCGCATGAGCTCAAGGTTGGGAGTTGGCGTCATCGATGTATTGCTACCTATAGCTGAGGCACTGCTCAAAGCTACTATATAACGATCCATCATTTGCTGTTCCATTTGCATGCGAACGAAATCGAGAGAGGATGGTGGCGGAGGTGGTGGTGCCTGTTGGGGAGCGCCACTAACCGGAGCATGTGGCCCAGCTGCGGCGGCAACATTAGAATTCATTTGCGCGACCGCAGCTGATTGTCGTAATGCTTCCATCTGAATGAACACATTTTACTACGAAGCTAGGAACAAGAAGAATGAACTCTGAGAGAATTTTTAAGGAAATCCAAAAGTCTTCCGGAAATGAATTAAGTAAAGTGTGAAGGCTGAGAAATCCATAATAACAAATAGACATTTCTCGATATTTCAAAAAATTTTGGTATTTAACTTAGACTTAACCTACCGATTGCATCTGTTGTAATACAGCAGCCATATTGGGATCGAATAATCGCTGTGACGAATAAACGGATTGTGGCTGTGAAGTAACTGCTGAAAGATGGTGTGATTGAGCAGATGCGGCCGCCGCAGGCGGCAATAGATAGGGTGCCGAGGAAAGAGAACCATTAGGAAGTGCTGTGGCTGCATTTTGTTGAGCATTTTGCAGTGCAGCAAACATAGCCGCTTGCGCAGCTACTTCACTGGTACCATTGGTGAGAGAAGCGGTAGCACCGGGCAAGTTAGGCGTCAGAGGTAACGATGAACCAAGAACACCGGGTAGGGCACTTGGAAGAGATCCTTGAAGCGGAGGCATTGTACCACTAGCTGCAGCTGCAGCAGCTGCAGCTACTGCCATCGATGGTGCCATAAGGCTACCGGCACCACTACCGGTATTACAACCACCAAGTTGCAAATGTAATGCAGTCGTTGGGCTGCGACTTATTGCTGTCGTTGAACGACCTTGTGAATGCTTTGGCGTTACACTGAAAAATTCGGCAAACCATTCTCTCATCTGATCAAATTTGAAAAATGAAAAAATGAAATTGTTCATAAAAAATTATTTACCACAATTTCGTAGAAATTTCAACTGTTTATGAAATATGGAACAATGAGGGGAAAGATTCCTCTAATTCATTTTTAAAATTTTAATGATAGGGCCATGATAGCGATGGTCCATAGGTTACAGGGGTAAACTTATTGTTTTAAGTATTTATGTCTTTAGATGGCAAAATATTTTTTTTCAATCAAACTGATGATAAGATCATATCAATAATAGGGACTGCTCTTGAAAATGCAAATCGTACGTACCATTGACGAGCCAGTTTACTAGGATCAGAGAGTTGCTGGAACGGTAGAGTGAACGGTGATGATAAAGCACCGGATTGAGCTAAAGCAGGAAATGATGTTGGCAGCCCGTTACCCAGACTGAAATTAATAAAATGATTCACTCTATTATAAAAGATCATCTTATTGAGATAATGCATTTCAGTGGCGGGCTATCAAAATAAGATTTGGAAAAAAGAAAAAAAAAACTTATCCAAAACATTTTCTTAACCGCACAAATAATAAATTCATTGCAATGAAAGGAAAATGCGAAAAGAAACAGTAAAGTTTGAATTAATCCTCCATTATTGTCTTAGGTTTCTATTGATTTTCAAGGATTATTACAACACATTTAGAATATGAAAGAAACAGCGGAAAATACAAAACGCCCACTTGCGAAATAAAAATTTGCTTGTCATTTCATATTGCTTACATATTTTCATCTGTTATTAAATTATTTGCCTATGTGCTACACTCTTTGAACCTTAATATTTCAATAAATTCATTTGAAAAATTGAAAATTCATTTTTTTTGCAAATTTTACTTTCGTTTACTTTGCTACGGTAACAAAAAAAGGAGTGAAGTAAATCGGTTAATGACGGATCGCTGAAGATACGTATGAAAAACTGCAGACATTCTTCGAACAGACAGACTCTAATGAAATTTTTATGAAGAAAAATAATTAATTTATATTCCTTAATCCTTTATCTTTTTTCTTGCAGACAGTTATACCACGGTATACAATCCCGATACCTATGAAATTGTACTTACTATCTGCCTGCACTTCGCAATACAAGAAATCCACTGGTGTTCAAGTTTTTAAGCAGGGTATTTGTTCTCATTTTTTACATCCTTTCCGATTAATAGTCCAGAACTAGTTTCAGGTTTCAACTCTAGTTTATGCAAACCTAAATTTACTTTTACTTTTAATTCTTCAGTTACTATGACCCTATCTCAAAATTCTCTGTTTTCTTCCTTCTTTCCTTCTCCATCAATTCCATATTTTTCCAACCTCTTACTTTTTCTTGATAATAATAACAACGAAAAAAACCATTTGAAAAATCAAAAAGTTAATGTTTTGCTGAACTAATCAGTGAATCTGCTAACCAGTAAACAGTCCCTCCTGGAACTCACTAGTCCTTGATAACCTTTGAGTGAAAGTATTTCAAACTGAACATTTATTTCATGCCCATACGAATAATAACAGCAGTTCTAACATTTTAAAATTGGATTTGTATTATCGTGTACTTGTTATAGTGGATGAATCATGTAATTTCTCGTGATGACATTTGTCCACTCGATTAATAGACAATCAGGGAACTCAAATTTCAAAAAGCAATTACTCACCTTGGCATGTTAGCGTTTGAAGTAGAAGGTGGACAGAACGGGGCCGTTACACAACCTGCTCTCACCGTAGATGCATTACTACTGTTTTGCGATGATGGTGCTACTGAGGATGACGATGATGAACCTTGTGATCCTGCAGCTGTAACAACCGACGGTTGAGGTGTTGAACGACGTTCCTTCTTCGATAATATTTCATATGCTATTTTAATATGCATTGCACACCATCGTCCTTGTTTAGTCTAAAATCAAAATCCAAGAAAGGAAAAATTCGATTACAGCTTCTGCTGGATGAATCATGAAACTAATTCCCCATGACAACTGGAAATGCCATACAAATAAATTTTGAGAAATCCTGACGTTCACATTTTACATTTCTTTTTTAGCTTTTATTTTAGTCCCAAAGATGCCTTTGCTTTTTCCACACTATCTAATCTTCTTTGTCTTAGCCAAGAATTTAGAAAACTTTCAAAACCTACAAAATGTTAAACATCTCTCTCTCTCTCTCAGCATAACTAGAACAGAAATGACAACATACACATAAGACTTAGAAGAAATATTTTAACACTGCTTTCTTATCATTGTCCAATTAAGGATGGATAATGACAACCCGACTATCAGTACTTCCTAACTCTATCCGATGAAGCAATATATGCACAAAGGGATGTGTTATGTTGAAAAATAGTTTACACAAGCTTCTTTAGATGTTAAAATGATATCCTTTCCCTAAAAATTTTGAAACAGTTCAACAAACGTTCAATAAAACATTTCGAAACTTCTCATCACAGTGAACTAAAAAACATTTTTTTTGCAAACAAATAATTTCAGCATCCATGCATGCTAGTAAAATCTTTGCCGAAAACTAGTGAAGCCATAGCAAATACTTAGCCACACATCGAAAATAATAGGTACCTCAACGCATTGTTTAAAATGTGTTTTTTCTATTTTCATTAAAAAATGAATAAAAGCAGAAATAATAGTTACTTTCATAGGTAATGGTTGAGCACCAGCGGTCGGTAAAGTCCGTCCTAATAATGCAGCACTAGCAAGTTGTGAACCAAGCGCAGTGCCTGGTGGAAATTGAATACATCCAATTGATGACGTTGTTGAGGTTGACGGCTGCGCTCCTGCTGAAAGAGTTGTCGGAGGCACGGTACCCTGACCAAGTGATATCGGCTGAAATCAATCAAAAATTCATACACGAATAAGATAGATATGTAAAAAGATGAACAAGTCATTTCAGGTTAAAAATTATTCGAGAAAGATGTATGTTAAAATTCATCATTAATGTCAATAAAAACAGAAGGAAAGTTTATGAAAGCGAATAAATTTCGAAGATATAGGAAAATTAGTTCTTACAACAAAGAATCATTGTCACGCTCAGTCAAACAATCACAACAATAGAAATGTCACTCTGGAATAGGGAAATCGTTGAGGTCACAGAAAACGGGAAAAAACGCTATCATAATATTTATCACTTGTTAAACGATTACTCATTTTTCGTCGTTAATTCACCTGTTGAATACATTGAATTAAAAAAATTTGGCTAACCTGTTGTGTTTGTTGTTGAAGAATTTGCGCGGCAAGAAATGGGAATGCGGCTGCAGCTGCAGCATTCGGCGGTGCACTAGGGAAAAATAAATTACCGAAATCGGCACTACCAATTGTAGATGCGGTACCACCGCCACCAGCAGCAGCATTCAATGCAGCAAGATTGGTGCCACCAAAAAAAGCTTGTCGAAATGGATCAAGTAAAGATGCAGTGGATGGCGGTGGCGGTAGTGGTGCTGATGATGAACCGGTTGCTCCACGATTATCCGTATTGGTGGTACCAACGGTAGCAACAGCTGATGATAGTTCATTCCGTCCGGTAGGAGCAAGTACACCAATAGACAGTCCAGCTGGTTCACCACTTAAGGAATTAACGGACGACAAATTCGGTAGATTTATTGGTAGTGCAGCGCTAACGCCCGCTTGTTGCTGCTGATGACCTGCAACCACTGATGTTGACGGTACATCGTGTCCTGGATCCACTGGATGTGTTGCTGCAACACGTTATATCGTAATCCCTTGGGCAAATGGTTCAACTATTTCTAATCTATTCCTATTCCGCAGAATACCCAGTTTTTTCCTATCCGATAAAATTATGTCCCATACCTGCAGCAATCAAGCTGTCGAGATATCTTGATGCCTTAATAGAAAATTCCGCAAAAATGTGATAAAAGGCAAAACAGCACTAAGTTCCGCATTCATCTCCATATTTACAAAAAATATTTCTCCAGTAATGTTGATCATTGCCCGTTACAAGAAATAAAAAGAACTTCAATTGGTCTTCTAAACGATGAGACCTTCCATTTTTATTTAATGCTATCATTATCATTATCGTCAATGACTTAGACTTCTTCCCATACTCCATACTCCTACCACAAACATCAAACCAGACATTACACATGATTAGACAATTTAACCAGACCTACCGCGGTCAACAATCATATTCTATGTCCTGTTGCGCAAAAATAACAATAGTAAAAAATAAAAACGAAAAGAAAAAAGAAAAATCTGATGATCCCAAGCAATTTCGACATCATCCATGAGACATTAAGAAGCTCCTTTAAACTTAGATGACACGAACCCAATTCATCCTCCTTCTTCACAAATTCTTTTATTTTCTAATTATATAAACAGAATATTTCCGTTTATATAATTAGAAAATAAATATTTCGGAAGAATAAGTTCAAAAAATTTAAAAGTGAGACAAATAGTAACAAGCTTACTTTCAACAGAAGACGATGATGTAGGATCACGTACATCAGCCATACGTGGCAACTGCCCATTCCATGCCACTTGTCCAAGATTATCCGCTGCAGTTGACATGTCAACCTTTGTCACGATAGTATTTACTCGCGTTGCTCCTGCCGTACCTCCACGTGGTGGTGATCCACTCATTATCGCCGATATATCTGTCTTTGCTGCTATGCCAATTAGACCATTTCTGGAAATGACTTAACTTAAAGAATCCTGAAAAAAGATAAATAAATGCAGACAATGGAAAATATCAAAAATAACGATCACTTTTCATCCCTAAAAGATATGTAAGCAATTGCAATTGAAGCGACAGCAGCAGCATATTTTTTAGAAACCAAAACAAATAATTATAAGAGGCAATGATGCCACACTTCTATATGAAATACAAACGGATTATTTACCGATCCGTATGCATGTACCAAAAATACGGTCCTGAATAACGGAGAGAAATACATGGAATAGAAACGTGCTAACAACGGAAAGCATATCTGATAATTTAAATTTCAATATTTTTCTCTTATTACTGATTTTAATTTCATTTGACGATTTCCCTTTGCCTTAATTCAAATTCAAGTAAATTCCCTATCCCCCATTCGCAAAATGTCTGATAATTTCATTCCCAATAATTCCTTAACTACCAATGGAAAACAACCCTTAATTAAAGCTTATTCGATAATTGAATGCATTACAAATTACACACTTCTGCTGATAATAATGAGCTGATAATTTTCAACATTGTTACAACTTTTCGTCGACGTTTTAAGGTATGAACGTCTGCTTTCTTATTATTTTTTCCACTAATCCCATTTTCTCAATTTCCAGAAAAACAAATTTTAATAGTTTTGCTGAACAATGTTAACACACGAATACGCACGCCACCGCAGGCATACTTTTTTCTAAAAAAAACCTATTTGTAAATCGATGCTTCGATTATGGGATTATATTCTAAATGAATTACACCCTGCAAAACATCCCATCGACAACTTAACAGCGAAATGGGTGGAATGAACAGTTTGCTGTTGCGAAGTTGACTAAGAAAAGGAGCAGGAATTTGAATCGAGAAATAAAAAACAACAAAACATGCCTTTAAAACTTTTTTTTGGAAATATTCCACAAAGTCGAAGTTCATGCAATACTTTTAGTGCCATTTTCTATAGATGAAAGAAATTAGGAAAGGGAAAGGCACGATCGGACTGTCCATTTTTTTACTTGCACTGATTTAAATTTGTAGTACACACTACTTCCTCATTTAAATGGATGGATTATATTTCAGTACTTCTCTCTCTCTCTCTCTCCATATATACATAAAATAGCATACTGATTTGATTTATGCAAATTCTCCCCTTCAAACATTTTCCATCCAAACTTTGATTATTTAAAACGGTCATCAGATAAATCAAATGCAGAAAGAGGAAGTTTGTAGAAAGAGGAGGTTTGCAAGAGGTAGTTTGTATCGTAAAACTTATGTAGTTTGTTGACAATAACAAGTACTAATTCAAAACTAATCTATCAAAAATTAAAATCGATCAAATCCGAGATGGAATTGATGAAAAAAAGAGGAAAAAAAGAAGGTACTAACTTATGATCCTCCTGATGATTCGATTCCAATTTGACTCGTTTCTCATATCCAATACCATCTACGAGTAAGTCAGATGGTCGTTTAAGCATATTACTCAATGCATTATTTTGATTACCAGTGGTAGCAACATTTGCAGAACAAACCGAAATACCAGTATCATTCATCCAGGTTGCTGCTGTTGTACCACCGCTTCCTTCGATATGTGCTGTTTCGCTTATAACAGCTTCAATTCGTCCTAATGATCGTGAATAACGCTGAAAAAGAAAAAAAACAATTAAAGTAGAAGCATTAAGATTACGATAAAAATTGTCACTATAAAAAATCAATCAAAAAAACCAAGCAAAGAAATTTCATTCCATTTCCCCATCATCCATCTCATTTTGCTCTCATATATATATATAATATACATCATCTAACATTTCATACTAGACTTTTGCCATACATACGCAAACACACAGAATCAAAGAAAATGAAAATAGGGTAGTGTATCAGAAGACTGATCAAAGATTATGAATAGAAAGAATTGTAAATATATCCAAAATGGACATTTAAAACCATTTCTTTTAACTAAATATCAACTGCAGAAGAAATTCAACAACTATCATCAAAGTTACTACTACCATCATCATCATCATCATCATCATATATATATATATATATATATATATATATACAGACGTATACACAATTTCAAATCTCTTATTCCTCCTTTTCAACGGCAACAGCAGCATCATCACAGTAAACTCTTCCTGGAGAAAGTTCAACATAGAAGACAATGAAATTAGTACGATAAAATATGAGAGCACACAACAAATGCTAATTTCTCATCGCTTTTACAATAAATAGCATGTTGTGAATGACAGCGATCCAACCATTCATTCATCAAATATTGCAATATAACAATTTTTAAAAATGTCTTTTAAACTAAAAATAGCAAAAAAAGCAGTGGAAAAAGAGACAAAACGCCGGAAAGTACACAAGGGGGAAAAAGTAATGTAGGAGTATTATCAGTAATTGAAGTCCTGATAGATAGACTTCGAGTAAACTTCCAAATGTTAGTGGCACTTTATCATTACGAAGCATGGAGAAAGAAAATAGAAAAAGTGATATGAATTCTTTCGTTTGATCTTGTTTCTGAATAGAAAAAGGGGACAGTAATGAAGTATGTGTGTGTTTCTAAAATTTATGTGCAGTAATCTTAGACATGATAAAACATGGAGGTAAATTTTGATTTTGATTATGATTTAATCATCTCATCATTGTTTTTCATTTTCAACATCTATTTAAAGTCGTCATTTTTGTTATTGTGTGATAGTGAATTGATTATAAAAACAATTGGAAATGAAGAAGAGTAATAAAAACGAATAACTTCATAGCAGAGAAGTGAACAAAATCGGTATGTAATTATGCAAGTGAGACAAACAATGATTGATAAATGCAGAAATAATCAATCGAGCATAGTAAATCTGTACGTAATTATGCAAAACAAAAAAATAAATGTATTATTTGCAAATAGATCAGTAAATCACTCGTATATAAATTTACATATCGAAAAAACTGACAAATACGAAATTTGGTTGTCAACAGCATGTGAATGCAGTAAGCAATAAAGTTACATGCCAAAATAAGTGAACGGCCTGAAAAGGTTGAAGTCGTTTCGATCATATAAACATATTAGAAGTTCCTCTATATATTAATGGTGATTATGAAGGAATGGGAAAAGATTGCGGGGGAGAGAGCGGGTAGAAGGAGGAGAGAATTCAGCGCCCACATCATTTTAATTACATCGAAGAGTAATGCCCTCAACTTCATAAACAGGTTTGATGAATAATATACCATATAAGGGAGAAAAAAGAGAGGATATATGAAGGGAAAGAAAAGGGTTATGCCTAACTTTATTGCAGATAAAAGTGAAATGTTCAACTCAAATAATTTGAGTTTGTAAAAATCATCTAAGTCAAGACTAGCACTCTTCAAATTTCATATGCCTACAACACACTTTGATATAATAAAGTCGCTGAAATTCGATAATAATTTTAAAATTGAGTTTTTTGTCAGTAAAAAACAGAAATTTCGAAAAGCTAGCAAAAAAAGCACAAATGAACTTAATTTTCTAAAGAGATAAAATGGTTATAAGAAAGAAGCACATATATACATATGTACGGGAAAGCAGTAAGATTTATAATTACCTAAATACTTCTGGCAAGGTGTAAAAAAAGGAAAAATTTGGGACTTGAAAATATATGCACAAAAAGGTAATAAAACACACAGTAAAACAATTTTAATCGTTTAAATTTTGAAAAATCTCAATTTAAAAAAATGAATGAATAATTAAGGAAAGATAAAATAAAATGCTTTTATGCTAACAGTATAAAAAAACTATACCTTCCTTCTTTTTTAGCGATATAAAATAAAAGATGAAGGATGAAATCATTTCAAACAAAAACAAAGCAAAATCTTTGTTTCATTGTCTTAACTTCGGCTTTAAACATTCCCCTTACAGCTATGACAAATCACAAGAAAATTTTTACAATCAAAAAGAAAAGAATCTTTTTGGTTTACTTCTTCTCTTCTCGTCTCTCTTTCCCTTATGTTTCAAAATGCTTCATTAAAATGAATGATTGAATGACTGAATGAAGAAGTACGAACAAAATTATAAAGGAGAAAAAACAGAAAAAACGGAAAAATAAACAAAAAATACAAGCAAAATTTTCATCTCAAGAAAGCAGTAATTCAATAAATCTTCAATTTCTGCTTTTTCCTTCTCATTTTCCTTTCTCATTTTTTTGTACATATAAAATTCTACAAAGGGAAACATTTGGCCTTAACAAAGCAAAGACGAAAGAATGGGTGCGGAGAAGAAATGAAACTATTTCCCAATTAATTTGATAAAAATTAAGCAGATAAAAAAGAATCAAAAAAAAATTAAAAAAAAACAAATATTTCTTCAGTGTTTTTTTGCTTCTCTTATCTTCTAACTTGGTACTTTGATCGTTCTCATTTCTTCTTCGCTTTTTCCTTTTTTATCACTAACTTTACGTTACATCCGTAACTGAGTAAAAAAAAGTGGAAGAGCGATAAGATGAAAAAGAAGAGAAGAAATTAATTATGGCAACAACCAGTTGCTACGAAAAAAATCATTGCAGTAACACAATGATACTTATGGATTATAGATTATGAGTTTTTTGATTTAAAAATTTTTTGCAATTTTTGAATTTGTTAATAATGTGTTTTTTTCTTAATTAAGGAAATAAAACAAAGTGAATTGTTGCACAGAATGAAGAAAATTTCTTAAAAACTTATTTTATGTTCATCGAAATACTTCAAAATTATCCCCTCCTTAGTGATACTTTCTAATCAATATTTCACAAAAATTTGTAAAGAACGAGAACCATTCATTCAGCCATAACTTATTATCAACTCTGTCACATTTTTTTTCATCAATTTTTAAACCGAAAATATATTCCAAATTTCACACTGACAAATATGTATTACTTTTCTACTACTATTTTCATACATTTTTAACCGATAAATTGATAATAGCATTATCACTTAATTATTATCTTCGAACTGTTACATCTACTGTGGTACTACCACATCATAATAAGAGCAACAGCTACATTCGCCAAACATTTGGAAATTTTTACCTTTTTACAGCATTACATCTGTACGTACCGACAAAAAAGGACGTTAAAAGAAGCAGTGTGTGCCCTAAAAATATATCTTAAAGAGAGGAAGTAGACGGAAAACAAATTGACTGATTGAGACAATTATCGGCCATTAAATTTTAGACAGGAAAAAAGAGCCATTTTTTCTAAAAATCTGAAAGTGAAAATGCAAAAAAAGAAAAAAAAACTCTAGCCACAAAAGTAAATGATCAATTACAACGAAATTTTTCTCATTTTTACAACCCATTTCACCCACGCGCTTATCCATTCATTAACTTAACCAACCCCACTATTTCTAACAAAACGGCTACTCCGGTTTCCAAATTCTCTCCGATTCTTTCTACTCAAATTATACGTCTTCTTCCTATCTATTATAGCATATATTTCATTATAATACCCTTTTTCCTTTTCATCTCTTTCTCTTTTTTTTGTAGCTCTGATTCTTATTATCAACAGCATCCATTATAAAACATATTTCCTCTCGCCATTTTAGTCGACAATTAATGTTGCTTAATTACAAACGTAACAAAATTTAAATCCATTGTTGTTCAACCATAAAATTCAATATAAATCTCATCATATATATGTATATATGATAATTTCTACTTTTTACTCCCTTTCGTCCTGAAATTTTGCAAATAAAATTTATTTTAAAAAAAGCAAAAAAAATTGCTGCTAATATTACTGGTTGTCAAAAATGAATCCATCCAAATATCATTATCATCAACACAAACACACAACAACACCACTTAATGAAAGATTATTGTCAGAGTGTCCTAAATCTTTCTTTACCCTTCCTCTTTTAATTATTTAATTGTAATCAAGGAAAAAAGAAGAGTCTTACTCGTCTACCCTCTCTCTCTCTCTCAGGCATTTCCTGCTTCAAAAAGAAAGGAGGGAAGGATTTCACATATGATTGACCAAACTTATCATTTTCGCTCAGTCTTCATTTTTGCCTTTTTTTTTATTGTTTTCCTTTCCTCTCATTCATCCCTATTTTTGCTCTCTACTATCTAACACAAAGTATAATCTAATCATTAATCATTATGTAAGTATGTTATTACAAAATAATGTATACGTAGCCGTTCCGGTCCAGCGGAGACAGAGAATGGTAGTACCAGCTGAGATATTACGAATCGATGACTGAGTGAATGAATGGATGAACAACTGAATGAATGAAAGAATATAAATATACATATAATAATTTTAAATCTTTATCAAACAACCATTAATCCAACCTCGTTCAACAAACACCACACGCTCAATTTTTCGCTTATTCAGCTGTGTCACAAGCTCCTCCACTAATCAATATTTCACCTCATTTCCATTTTTATTTCATTTTATTCCATGTGAAACATGTGAATTACTAATTGGAAATTATTGGGGGAAAAAGGAAGAGAAATGGCTCCACCAAGTTTAGCATAAGTAAAAAATAAAAGTGGACTGTCGAAATTAACTGATGATGAGATCTTAAAGAATAAATAGTTAAAAAACAAAACAGAAATGAATAATTTAGTACATAAAAGCTGAAATTTAAACATCCTTAAAGAAAAAAAATTAACAAATGGAATGAAAATTTCTCATTTTGAAAGTGAAAATTAAAGCATAAAACAAGCTGTTAAACTGGAATGATTTTTACATAATTTGTAATCGTCAGTGCTATAATTCCTATTTTAGAATATAATAAATGATCACTCTTGATATCCGTGATGTGGCACTGTCAATTAACCCTTAACCGATAAAAAGCATTGGAAATCAAAAATTGATATGTATCAGAAAACATTCCGCCTGTTCTTCCACCAAACCGAGTCGATTCATTTCAATTTCTCTACTTTCACATGGAATTCAACTCTTTATTTCTGTTATTATTATATAATAGTAACTGAAGAAGATAATGAAATAAGGAAGAAAAGGAAGGCGAGATCCGCCATGGATCTTTTCGTGCAAAGAAATTCTCCTATGCTAATATACTGTACTACTTATTTACAATTTTCAAAAAAGTTCCATAAAATCTGAAAAAGGACCACTTTGTATTTTAGTGAAGAGAAAAAAGCAGCGAAAAAAAAAATGAATCCTCCACATGTTAAGAGATATCATACAATTCACTTGCTCTTAATTATAAACAATAACAGTAGTAGTAGTCAAAAAGATTAAAAGATTTTAAAATATAACTTAACCATAGCGCCTTGCTCAGACTGAATGCACCTATTTCAAATAAAATATTCATAATAAAGAAAAAATAAACTGAAGAGTATTTTTCTGACAAAATTTAAATACAAAGGGAAAAAGCAGACAATTAGATATTGGGGAAAGATTACGATGATACATTGCAGCATATTTTAATAACATTATACCATGTAGAGGCACATGCGTGTATGTGTGTGTGTGTACGGAAAGATAAAAGTATGAAGAAGGACGGAGGAGGCAGAGAAAGCCGAGTTCTCTTTTAATCCCACATTTATACACTGAACATTATGAAATTTTCTCAAAAAGACTTCATTTTAACGGCATTTCCATAAATACAGATATGAGTAGTGAAATTCAAATAAATTAAGCAATAATTTAATGATAATTTTCAAGAAGTGATAGAGGAAGAGATGAATGGTTAGTGACATCAACTTTCGCCACTCCTCTCTTCCACCACATGTCATCTCTCCCCTTCTCAATTTGAAAAATTAAAACGACAAATGACATCAATAATTATCACTAAATTATTTTTAACTTAAAAAAATGAAGAATAAATTAAGAGAAAGAGGAAGGATAAAATGTGAAAAGAGAAGAGAGAAAGGGAGAGAAAAAAATGAAACGAAGTGTGTACTGGGGGCAATCGGCAATTTTGTGCCAGCAGCAGCTGTATGATCGAAACCGCAACGGATATGAGAGATAGGGAATGGAAGAGAGGAAGGGCGGAAAAGGTTTAACGCCTATCAAATTCCACGAATAACATGTACGCACAACATAATAGACGACGACACACACACACACACACACACACACACACACACGCACACACACAAAGAGATATAATGGAAACGGAACGACGTCCTTCAAAACCAATAGCAACATCGTTCCCCTTCCCTCCCTCTTCACACCACCACAGCTCCTTTGGCCTGCAAAGCGGCGGTGGCACTAACAAGTACTTGCGGCAGCAGCAACACACAGCACTTAAGATGTGGAGGTGGACATGTGGGGCGGAAGGAAGAAGGGAAATTCAAACCATCCTTTCTCCTCCCCCACCCACCTTCATCCTAATCTCCTCCATAATCCCTGAGGCTTTCTTTTTTTCGTCCTCTTCCTCTCCTTTCATGTTGCCTTAAAACGGGTAGAGAAATGCAAATAGAGAGAGAAATAGGGGAAAATGGGGAGAAAAAAAAATAAGGAGAAATTTCTCATAAACAGTAAGTAAATAAATGCTACCCAATACACCATTTCCAACATTAAACATTATGGTGTGGAAGAGAAAGGGAGAGAGAGAGAGAAGGAGCGAAAAAGGGTAAAGAGAACACAGTGAGCAGGAGATAAAAAGTTCTTAAAAAATAGAAAGAGTTGAGAAAAGATTAAAATAAACAAATAAAAGGTGGAAAAAAATGTGTAAAAAAGGTCATTGATTAAAGACAAATAACAGCCGTTAAATGTTGCTTGGAAAAAAAAAACATAGAAGTACAAAGCGAAGACGGAGAGAGTGTCGAGAGGTAGTGATTGAATTCCAATTAAAATTTTTTTACATAAGCCCGTCCATCATTCGCTAAAAGTATTTCCGTAAGGAATCTAAATTATACGTAGGGAAGATGCAAGAGGAATGAGGTGAAATGCACAAAAAGTGAACAAACGAAAGTAATAATAAATGTAAGAAAGACGGTAAACAACAATATGCTATTAATGGAGAAATGAGAAAAAGTGATAAAGGAACAGTAGATAAATGGCTGGCTCGTTGACGATAACCGATGGATGCCTAACTAATGAATTAGTTAACTGAGTAACTGGCTGACTAACTAACTAACCAACTGACCCACTAATTAACCAAATAGGTTAATGACCGAATAAACAAAATGGGCTAATAAAAACACTGCAAATGAAAAACGGACAAACTGTCAGTGGGAAGAAAAGAGAAAAAGAACTAAAAACATGAAATGACAGAAATAGGTAGTAAATATACACGTTGAGAGAGGGGCAGAGAGAGGGATATGAGGAGCAAGGAAGCGAGATCGTGCAGGGAATTTAATTTATTCAAATTTGTTTTTCGAATTTCTTCCTCGAGAAATGTTATAACCTATACGTTTAAATTTAATGTGAATCCATTTTTGTTAAATAAATGTATGTTCGAATTAAATTAAAATGCATTTTTCTGGTTTTCTTTCAAGGAATTATCATCAGTAGCAGAGAGAAATAAAAACAGGATGAATGGAAAATTGAGACAAATTAAAGAAAGGAAATGATAGCTGTTGACAAACAAACCCATTACAATAAACCCATTACAACAGGTGAATTCAACTATGCCGCCTTTTCACCTTCCTTTTTTATTTACACTTTTTTTTGTGATGTGATATTAGTGTTTAGAAATGTTTTCAAATAGATGCGAAAGAGACTGAGTGTTTTTTCTTCATTTTTAATTAAAAGTGATTGTGAATTGAAGAGGAGAAGAGTAAAGAGAGATGGAATGAATGAATGAAAGATGAAGTAAGGAAGTGTGCAGGAAGAATACAATTACATAATGCTCCTTGCCGCATGAATGCTTGGAGCATTACGCATTGCGAAACATCAGAAAAGGAGAGGAGAGAAAGAAGGAAAGAAAGGAATGAAAAAAAGAGAGGGAGGAGGATGGAATCTGTTCGTCCATTCCAAAAATGATAATTATTTTTTTTTCCTTCCAAATAATATTTGTCAATAATTTGACGCATAAACGACATTAATACGACAAAAAACTTTCCCACTTTTTCTGCTTTCACTTTGAAATTACTAAAAAAAATTTCTTTTTTCCTGCTAAATTCTTTCTGTTATCTTTGCTCTTACACTTTAAAACTTCCCCCTACCGTTCTTAGAAAGAAAACTTCACAGAACAATTTCAGAACGGAAATGGAAGAAATCGATTTGCCAGATATTTATTAAATAAAAACATGGAAAGTATGATGTAAAGCGAATTTTTCACATATCAATAATATGCAATACGGGCAAAATGAAATGTTCTTCTGCAACGTCGATTAAAAAAAGG
Source organism: Litomosoides brasiliensis (assembly GCA_013365375.1). Classification (NCBI taxonomy): domain Eukaryota; kingdom Metazoa; phylum Nematoda; class Chromadorea; order Rhabditida; family Onchocercidae; genus Litomosoides; species Litomosoides brasiliensis. The sequence goes on from JABVXW010000096.1 coordinate 42,322, forward strand.
AGGTCGAGAGAGAAAGAGAGAGAGGGCGATGAAGACGATTGTGTCAATAACAGAAAGGAGGAAGGAATAGGAGATAAAAGGAATAGATGGAATGAAGTGATAGGAAAGGAAGGAAGGAAAGCGGAATGTAATAAAAGATACGAAGCAAGCACATTCCGATTTTAATTTAAGAAAAAAAGAGGTGTAAGAGAAGATGGGATTTAAAATAAACCCAAAAAAATGAGAAAAAAGCCACAAAGAAATGAGTAGCAAAAACAAAACGGAAGGAAAAAGAAATGTAGACGAGGGGATACTTCTCCGCTCTTTCCTTCTCCACGCTCCCCTCCTCCCTCTCTTCCTCCTATACCTTCTGGACCTCCCAACCACTGATTAAAGGTATAAGTTAAAGAATCGTCATTTTTCCTTCCACTTGTTCTGAAAATCCGTCCTTTTACATGAGATAATATATGATGACACACGTGAGAGCATACCACTATATACAATGAAGAAGAGAAATATGTAAAAGATTTTATCAACAGACTAATAATGCATGTCCTATCAATATTCTAAATCCTGCTTATTCCGTTGCCATCCGGAAGACAATTACTGACAACGAATCAATTGCAAAAGGCCAACAAACCGGTAGAATTAGTTCGACAGATACAGAGAAAGCATCCACTTAAAATTTTTGATTTTGACAATTCTACGGTGCCCTTGAAATCTCTCAGAATGATATCCCCTGATTGAACGACAAGCAAAAAATTTCACTGCTGCCACTTTGGCCTCCTTAAATTCTTCATTACTGTGCGAAAGAAAAGAGAACAAAGTTTAAAACGATCCTTCAATTATCCCAATTTCTGGCATGAAAAAAATGAATAAAGAGAAATACATGCATATATTAATTGCGGAACTTTTTTAATTTAAAAAACACGCACATGTCAATATAAGCAAAGGTATACTGTGCAAATTCGCCGTTTTTATTATTCCAAACATAAAAGAAACGTTTCTTAAGTCATTTCAATCTAAATATCACAAATAGTCTCAGTTGTTTCTCTTTTCGATTTCATAATCGGTTTGATTTCAAGCAGAAATGCAACAGCAAGACAATGTTAATCCAGCAAAATGGGCCTACTTTGCTCATTTGCTAATATTACATTGTTATAAATGAATGATATTTTGCGTTAGGAATTTATAGTACGTTATTACCTTTCATTTATTTCCAATAGGATAAGTAATTATCAAATAACAAACTGAAAATAATCGTCAAAGATTTGAAAAAAGTATTTCAACGTTTTCCAAAGATAATGATATGTTTTTACTACTCATTTGCTGATATGCTTGCTAGACCTTTTTCCTACTATTTAAGTGGGCATGGGGAATAAAAAGAATTTAAATCCATATCTTGATCTTTTCCATTTCCATTCAAATAAAAATGCATTGGTGGATATTTATTTCAAGATATTCAAGATCCGGAAAAATGACGAAGGACGTTTATTAAGTGGACATCACTGTGAACAGAAAGAATAAAAAAGAAACTATCGAAGAAAATATCCACTACGCCAATTTTGCTGCAAACAAAATTGAAAATTCCGGTTCCACTTCTCAATTTCTGAAATTCTCTCACTTCCACCTCCTATAACACCCTCTCTCTCTCTCTCTCTCTCTCTTTCTCGTTTCCATTCACAAACCTCTTCAAACAAAGCGTTACAACAAAGCTTTAAAAAAAGCTATCAGAAAAAAACCAACATAAAGAATTGCTTTACATTTTCTACATACATACATACATACACACACATACACATCAACCTTTAAAAAAATATTTTATTACAAATGCCGAATAAAGTTTCACGCTGTAAACTTTGTCCACCGCTTCAAAAGAATGCGAATATTCAAATATTCTGAAATAACTTACCGGTTGTCGAGGCGGCTTTTTAACAGCATTCGGATCTCTCAGTTTCCGCTTCCGTTCTTTCTTTTCCAATTTGTCGTCACCAATCAGTTCACGTTCACGCATTTCGCGTTCACGTCGTTCCTTCCGCTCGCGTTTCCTCTCCTTCCGTAGGCGTCGTTCCTCGCTATCAACGCTGGTTCCTTCACGTGCTTCACGTTCACGACGTTCCCTACGATCTCTTCGCCGCTGCTCTTTTTTCTCCCGCCGCAAACGCCTCCTCTCCAGTTTTCGCTCTTTTTCCAATTGGGCCTTGCTTTTCCGGCCTTTCTTCTTTATTAAGCCCAATCGTACATTTTCCTCATACCTACGCCGTTTTTCTTCGGCTTCTTCCTTTGCTTTAACAGCTTTCAACTCGTCCTGAAAGACCTGAAATACATGGAATTAATTCGACAGAAAAAAAAGAACATTCCAAACTTGGAGGTTGTACTACTCCAAAGCAGAGAAATTTAACATTGACAAATGGAAGAAATTCGTGACCCTAAAATCAACATTACGATTATTCGCAATGAAATCTATGTGCCACAAATTTTGAAAGCCCTCAGCAACTTCATGAAATGTGGTTTCAAAGAGCACAAAAGGAGATGAGAAAGGAATGGACAGAAAAAGAAGAAAAGGAGGACAGATTACTCTTTTTCCTAAAACTGGGACGATATCAGGTGAAGGACGACCGGGCGGCATGTTTTATTTCCAAATGATGCATATACACACGCACATATACATATATACACACAAAAGAAAATTGAAATTTTGGGGAAAAATCTCTTTAATTAACTAAAAATCGATCAGATTTTGGGGGATGATTTCAAGTTATGCCACGTATTTTGGGAGAATTAATGAATATTCGGATTTTTTCAGCAAAAGGGAATACTAAAAATCATTTGGCTGAAGTTCTTCAGGTACCTACTATTCTTTTTTCCATCCATAAATAATTGATATCCTTGTCTTGAAGGACAAAAATAAAGTAGCTTTCACAGCATGATTTGTTATTAGTACCTAGCCGAATCATGCATGACATAAAAAAAATTGAGAAAATAAAGACGACCTGTAAATCATCTAAATTTTTGAACATCAACAAAGAAAAATCATCGATAATTGATTCTTTCAGCATTGCGATCTTGTCCTTTACCACAAGTGTTTTTATATAAGACTGAGAACATAAGCATGATAACGAATCCTGAAAAAAGAATTTCAAATTTTTGATGATCCGATTTGAATTGCCCTTCTCATTTTAGTTATATTTTATATTGACACATCCAAATCTGAAATTTTAAACGTTCTCTTCCACTTGCTCCCAAATTTCTTTTCCTCCACCTTCTCATTATACTAATCAGCCTCTCCATTAGTTTACTTTCCCGTGCAATCGTTTATTTACATCCTTACTTACTTTAATTTAAAATGTCCAACTCAGCACTTAAATGACACCGAAGATGACAAATCGAGGATGAAGTGACCTTGAAAATTGACTTTTAATTACTTTTGCCTACGTATGACAATAAACCGTATTTCTTATGCCATATTAATGTTTATTTAAATTATGATTTAGGTAATTAAAAGCATCAGTCAGCGGCTACTTAGTTTCTCACATTTATTGATTAACTCACTGATTGGAATGTATCATAGAACGCTATAATTCTGCAAATTTTCTAATTCTTTCCTGATTTTTTGCAAAAACGGCTCTTCTGGGTTTTAAAATGACTTTTAATGTGATTCAAATTATATTTATGCTTTGAGTTTCAAAATGTGAGTCACGGAATCTCACATTTTTATGGAATATTTCTTTTCAGTCTCAGCGAAAAGAACTGTAAATAGTCTTTAATTATATCGCTGTATTCGTCTATCTTTTTTAATTTTTTGTTTCTCAAAATAATACATTGAAAAATGTAATCAATAATGATCTTTAACAAATGATGTGAAGGGAGTGAAAAAGAGAAAAAAAAATGAAATGATATGATGAATGAACAAAATAACAACTGAACTTAGAAGAAAAAAATGAAAGAAGAAAAAGAGAAAGATTGCCCTTACTAATTACAAAATTATCGCTTCAATATCGTAAATCGCAACCTCATTATGCTGTTGAAATTCTTGTAAAAAACTATCGCTCTATCGCTATTTATTGGTTAATTTTAAAGGAAAGTTAAAAAACAAAAAAAAACTGAAGGACAATTTGCTCAAAGAATTTTTCCGTTCCGTTTCTTTTTCTAAACATAAAACTATAATACTAATAGTCAGTGATTGTTGTCGCCTTTAGCTTTTTAATTTTATATATCCAATGAAATTAACTTTCATGCATTCCACTGTCCCAATAGTAGTTAACATTGATACTGGGAATAGAGATTGCTACAACTTTATCGTGGCATATATCATGGGTAAAATATGCCTCTGTAGAAAGACAAACACACTAATAATTTTTTCTATTAAACTGCGAAGCAAATAAAATTTATATTTTAAATTTGATAAATATACTTTAGATAATACTAGGAAGTGCATCTAAATCTGACACGATCACATTACATCCCCACCTTGCTTGATTAATGAATGATTGTCTATTAAATAAAAAAAAAAACAAAAAACAAAAAGTGAAAAGAAAGATCACTGCAACATTTTGTGTCCTTCATTTTGCTTCAAAAATTCGAAGAATTAATTTACAATTTATAAGGCGCAAAGATTTGTCCTTTTTTCCTGAAGAATGAATGACAGAAATAGCAATTATATGTTGGTAAGCGTTGTGTATGCGTTGAAATGCAGAAATGTAATGATATCAATTCATGTTAAGTAATGATACTTCTAATCCATTACACTTTTTTCCTTCATGCTTTATTAAAAATCTCAGGAAAGCTTAGTTGCAAAAAGAAAATTCTATCTTACGGAAATAAATAAGGGGAAATGCAGAAAGGAAGCAGTGGTGGAGAGAAAAAAAAAACTAAAAATGATGGACTGTCATCTTCCAAAAACGAAATCAATCCAGTAGGACGAAGAAAAAGAGAATTTTCTTTCTAGTTTTTTTAAAAAGAAATTTCCCCCTACCTACTGTTTTCTCTCACTACTAGGTTATATTTTGGAAGAAAAATCAGATAAATCTTAAATCAGATAATTTCAGGGTTGATCACAAAGAATCTTCCCAGTCCAGTTCCTTCCTGAAGCAACCAAAACTGAAAAAAAAGGGAGAAACATATAAAGTCCTCTTTTATTTTCGTTTTCACTAGAACAATTACTGTTTTCTTTCTTTCAGAAAAGTTATTATAAATCTTTACTTAGACAATGTTTATCGTAACTGTTCTTAGTAAAAATTTAATTTTGCCGATTACATTTCAAATTCAACAAAAAATTTTGAGTCTAATCAATACCCTAACTTCATATTTTTGAAATCGCCAAATACACTGTCATTCTCATAATTCAACCTAAAGCGAATTTAGCCAGGGAAAAATTCCCCTCTGCTCGTTAAAATTTGATGTTGAGGACATGCATATAACATTCAATATCCAGAGAGAGAGAGAGACTAAAAATTAACAGTTTGAGCAACGAACCACTACTGCTGTTACTGCTTATCATTTTTCTTACTCTTACCACGTTGTTATTATTATCATCAGTTGATATGATTACAACGGTAATTATAAACATTACTGATTGCTATTCTTATTAATAATCAGTTCCTAACTACTTATAATTACCTGCCATTATCGTTAAGTATTAGCCAGTGGTTTATTATCACCGTTACTTATACTATTATTACCTTTGTTATCACTATTGTTACTAATATTACCATAACAATTTGATTTTATTTGTTAACTGCTCGGTAACCAAGCAATACCTACGAAATAACTTGAATAACTATGTTTATGGAATTCAACTAGTGTTAATTATCTGCTGATACCTAGCGTTATTACAATAATTCAAATTGACTACACCTATCATTTTCTCAACCTAAAATAAATAGGTTGAAATTATTCAAAATGACGTTAACTGTCATACAAAAGAAAGAGTTTAAACAGTCAATTCATATATGCTGGAGAAAAGATAATTACTTACTGTCAAAATCTTAACTAGTTCAAATATTTAATTCAACGTATTACGAGTAATAACGTTAAAAGGAAATTACAGATGAAATCGTAGACGTTCCCCCCTTCACGTCTTTTGCGGGTTGCATTGGACTAAGCGACCGTTTCGGTGTCGGATGAATGCTAATCGCTTGTCCGTTACGAAGTGAACTTCCACGACGACGGCCAATACTTTTCCTGTAAAAAATAAATAAAAAGCAAACTGCAAAATTAAACTGTAAATTTTCCTACGAGAAAAGATAAATTCAAATTTGAGTCTAAAAACAGTTCTCCTTTTCTCATTTTTCCTTCTTGCAATCATACGTTTGCAAATCCAAATTTTGATTCACTTATTTTTACTCGAAAATTCTCAAAGTAATAAAAAACAAAGAATTAATGCTTATTAAATGAATTTATAATTTCATTTCAAATTAGTAATAAGAAAATAGTGAGAACCTCTTCTTTCTACACAATGCATTGAATGTTGGAAGTGTCCGTTAGGAATCTAATAAATGCATATAATCAATTAAAGAAAAACTAATAAAAAAGAAATGAATTAGTACAAATGAGACAACACTGCTCATTCTGATGATAAACTAATTAGATTTTAGATGATAATATGAAAATTGAGAAGAAATACTGATGTAATTAAATATTAAATGTTAAAAATAATGCATGAATCATGTAAATATAAATCATTTTGATCTAATCATTCCCTCTCTGTCTTTTTCCTCGCTGTAAATGTACTGCTGCTATACGCGATGTGCCGGTGGAAATTTTTTTCAAACAAATACCTTCACACACACACACACACACACACACACACACACACACATACACACACACACAAGTCTACACCAAATTTAACAAACAACAAAAAAAGTGATAGGAGGAGGAGGAGGGGTGGGGGAAATGGAAAAGCTATAAATAATTGTGAACAGAACTGATGGAATGATTTTCCTTTTTTTTCCACTCCCATCCCATCCATTCATCTCATTTCCATCTTTCTTTCACTATTTCCTCTGTTGCTGATCTATTTTTTTGGTCCTAAATGGATGAAAAAGGCCAAATGGAACCGTTTTTTTCCTCTTATATGCAGCTAAATGAATATTAATTGATGAAAATGAAATATAAAGGGACGAATGAGAGAGGATTTTTAGAATCTAAAATTGTTCCAAAAAGAAATTTTTCAAAAAATTTCTTTAATTTTATAAAATAACACAAATAGGCCATTATAAATCAAAACATATATATATACATTTTACAGGCTATTAAATAATTGCAAAAGAAAATTATTTCCAGTTGTAAAAACTGGATTTTTCCTCGCTAAATTTTCAATTTTATTCTCCCGAAGTTTCAATTTTAGTTTTTTCCTTCTTCTTTTAAGAATGATTGTAATAATATGTATAGCTGTTACTGTTACTCCTCACATGCAACATGCATGAATAGATAAAGTCTGAATTCCCACCGCACTATCGCCGTTCCTCTATTTTTATTTAATGCTATCCGCTTCAGATGAAGTCTTCCCCAACTGTCTTGTATAATTGATGCCAACATGTATGAAATATAAAAATGAATTGCACAATTTCAACCGATCAATTTTAAATGTAAATAAAAACAAAAAAATATGCAATTCATTTATTCAGAACGCTGTTTTCAAACAAAAGGAAAATCTACTATAATACCTTACTTTGTTCCTCTTCATCTTCTCTTCCGCCTTTTTTTAACGAAATCAAATTTTTATAAAAAATCAAAAACGACATGCCCCCCCCCCCCCACTTTATTCGCATAATAAGTCTTTGCGTAAACATTGGCAAGTAATCCCTCTCCTTTTTCCTTTACTTTTAGCCTTGTTATCTGTGATTTCATTTCCTACAATGATTAATTGTAAAGTAATTGGGAATGCTTGAAGAGATCTTAACCACTATCGATTCGATGACGTACTGATTGGTGTATTTCATTAAATTTTTTTCAGAGAATTTGATCCCATCCCTCTATGAAATATCATAATTGATACAAATAAATGACACAACAAAAATTCTAGATATCTCTGAACATCCCAGATGAATCGTATAAACAGTGATGCTCATCATCTTCGGTTATCAAACTACTGAAAATTGAAGGAAAAAAAAGTATCGCTCCTCGAACGGTAATTAATTATGGAGGAGCAGGATTTAATGAATTACAATACTTACGGAATATTTCACTCAAACAATGCGTTTTCCTTTCGTCAGAATGGATGAGAAAAGTTTTCCATCTCATCAAGTTAACATCAATTGATAAGAAAGAATAGATAAGCCACCGGTGTAGGGTTCAAATCACAAAACACATCTATTCGTTATGCATGCATTAGTCAATTCTATCAACAAATCGATAGTTCAAACAGTGCTTTCTTTTGCTTCAACTTTTCAGTTCTCTCCTTTCGTTAAAACATCAACCTTGTTCAATTTTCAATATTAATTACAAATATCATTCTATTATCTAATTCGCACCGATAGCAGACATTGCTAAAAATACTTAAAATGCATATTTAAAATCATAATTATTTAGCACTATTGCAATTCTCTCAACATCAGAATTAATATGGATAAAAAAGCTCCACTGCGTTTGCCAAGGAACAATTAAGATGCGTATTATTTGTCTGAGTCAGAGGATCAAACTATCCCATATTATTCATATGCAGTTAGTGGTAGCAACTTTTTTGGAAAAAACGAAATGAAATAGTATTTCTGCATACCAGTCAGAATTGTTATAAAATGGTTTTTCTGTTTTTCATCAAGGAATTTTGTCATTTTAAATCAACAAGTTATCGTAGCACAAGGAAAATAAACGTTTACCATAAAACTGATTGTTTCAGAAGATTGGATTCAGTGATTCACCAGCCAAGGAAAATTTAAATACATTCAAAAAACGTCGAAAAAATTACCCAAATAATATACTGCATATATTAAAAACGCATGGTTAAGAAAAAAAACTCTAAACACACATATAACTTCTCTTGATTTCGATAATCGCAATTTTTAAAAATTATAAAATATAACTTTGAAAAATTTATAAATGTAATGTTCGAAATGGATCAAATATAGGAGATACCTTGGAGGTAAAAGAAGGGGCGCCTTGAAGCAGGAATCATCAAAAATTTCCTTGCTTGCGCTTGGTGATAATGTAGCAGCGGTATTTGTCCCAATCTTCTCCTCCTCAACACACACCGATGATTGCTCTTTCTCCTTCATACCATCAGTTGCATTGAATTTTTGTAAACTCTTTGATGATTTTAGACTTCACCCAAAACATTAAAATAAATCACCAACGATAGTGCAGTAATAACAATAGTAATAGTAGAAGTAATTGCTGTTACAAAAGTAATAAGGAATAGCTGCTGTTGTTGCTGTTGCTAACTCGTAATTGCACTTGTAGTAACAATTATAGTAGCAGTTGTACCAGAGTAACAGCGATGGTGGCAGTAGTAATAATAGTAATAATAAATTAACTGTAGCAATAACAGACCGCAATATCCGTGTGAACGATGTTATCAACAATCCGTTGGAACGATGGTATTTACAGGTGCAAAATCTGAAATTAAGAAATTGACAGATTTTTTGTCAAACATTTCTTTTGAATGTTGCAATTGCTGTAAACAAAGAACTTGTAGAACAGATCTAAAGCACAAGTAAATTCAAACCACATTTTAAAAAGAAAAAAATTCACCGATATAATAACAATAATAATACTACTTGAAAAAGTACCGGTAATTTCTACGTGGTAAACAGCAGTAGGGAAAAAATATGAAAGGTTAAAGGTAAAGACAATTAAAAATAAAAAACAAGTAATCATAACACGTACATACGAAAGCAAAAAAAACTCTCTTTTAAATATTCCACTCATTATAGATATGATATTACAAATATTCGTAAAAATAATGATCGTAATGATGATACAATAATAATAGCAATGTTGATAAATAATATTATTAATAAATGATAAATGTACACTAACAATAAGTTAAGAAAAACAAGATTTTTCTGTTTAAAATTTAAAAGAAACATCAAATTCAGTAATTTATCGATGAAATATAAGGAAGGATTAGAATCTTATCCTAACCTTTTTTCACCATCCGTTATCTCAAACTTAAAGCTCTAATCGAGTCAATTACCATTAATTTTAAATCTCATATATGCATACAAAGAAGTTTTAAAATAAAGGCAATTATTTAACAAAATAATAAATGTCAAAAACAATTTGAAATACACACTAATCAAATTAAACACAAATAACATTCTTGATAGCGTAACGTACATATTTCAAGATAATACCGACCTAATTTTTAAGCGATTAATTAAAAAAGGAAATTGAACGGAGAGACGAAAAAAAAGGGAAAGCAAGAAAGAGAAAGAGAAGGTTTTATAGTTGAAGATATATTCATCAAATACGAATAAAAAAAATAAATTCCACTGAACTGATTTTAAAAAAAACGATCACTACCACTTACACACTAAAAAAAAAGCTTTTTTTTGACGATTCCCTTTTCCCTAAAAATATTTTCAGCAAAAAAAATTTTCATAATTTTAACAAACTTTAATAATTTCATGCATTATTTTATTGAATTTTAGATTATTATAAATATAAAGAAGAGAAAAGAGTAAAGGATTACTGAACAGTTCGAGTAAAGGATTACTGAACAGTTCCTACCTCTCCTTCCTATATTCTTACGATCTTCCAGTAATATGTGTCACCTCCTCCCACACGCTAGATTTAGCCTTTCTCCTATCCCATCCTTCTTTTTCCATTTTTCAATTTACATTTGGATAGAGCAAATGTGTTGAGAGAGAAAGAGAGAGAGAGAGAGGAAAAAAAGAGGAATAATATGAACTGAGCTGAGAACAACAAATCTCATCAACAGATGATCTAAATACTTCAATAAGGAAGAAAACAATAGCTAAAAATAAAAAGAGAATGTCAGGGGAATTTTAACTTCTGTACATAGTTAACTCATCGTGCAACTCAGCAATATGAACAAATTATATAACATTTAATTGTGCACATATACGCAACATCGGTTGTTTGTTCGTATAAGCAAATACAATAATACCCTTTGATTCGATCAATTTAAATTATTATACTAAATGAAATTAAATAGAAAATCAATAAAATATTAAAATTAATCTGCAAACGTATATTCTAACCAAATTTCAACTTCAACTAACGCTTGGTCAGTAAAAAAGAATTTCATTACAAAATAGAGCAAATCATAACAAATACCATAATTCGAAAAATTTCACCGAAAGAACGGTTGGTAAGATAGGTAGGCCTTAAAAGGTTTACTAATCATATGCTAATCGCAATAGAATGTAATTGTTGCAGACACCTAATCAATTCTCCAATCAAACCAACCAATCTTTCACCTCTCCATTTATCTGTCTAACCAACTAAGTCTAGCTACATAAAACGGTGGAAAGAATGAATTACTTGATGAGGAAATAGTCCGCAAATGATGCTTTATATAGTTTTGTTGCTGGTTAGCTAATGGAAAGATATTAAAAGCTAGCTTATTCCTACCTAGTTCGAGGTTCGAGCTTCGATCCGTAATATATATATATACTATTCCTTCTCTAACCACCACAACCGCTACTATCATCACCGCTATCACTAACTGTTACTCTATTATTATTATCATTCCACCACGTCACTTCATACTTCCGATTGCTCTTTCGACTTATTAACAAAAAATATAATTATATATTTCATAAATAAATAGGAAAAAAACATTTAAGTCAAAAAAGGGTATTTTATAATTATGATCGATAAACCTCACAGTCTAACATTATGACAAAATGATGAAAGTGATATGATCACGAAAAACTTACGAAAGATGTAAGATGGAAAAATTGTCGACGAACATTTTTACACGACGTATTTGTTCAACAATAAAACACTATGCATTTTAATGGGAAAAAGTACAAAATATACATGTATGTCCAATCGTTCCTATTCAATTAATGTTCGGAATTGCTGTTGAACATGTGAGAGGAAATAGTTCAAAAGAAGGGAATCTCCAGAGATTTACTGAACACTTTCCACACTGTTTTATTTATATATTAACAAAAACTTTTGCATCGAAGAAATTGGAAATAAAATTTTTTCCCTAAACTTATTGTTGCTAAGATAATTTCATAATTCTTCCCTTTCTTTTTTTTTCATTTTCATCCAATATCACAGTAGAGGTGAAGAAAATAAAAACGTCCGGCATAGAAAGATTTGAAGAAAAAACCAGAATTTGGAAAAAAGTGCAAATATGCATTTAAGAAAAAAGAAATACAAACGTTTTAAATTCTGCTTTTTCTACTAGAAAATGGAAAAAGTCAACCAATGCTGAATATATAAAATGTCATATCACCTATAATATTTATCTACGTATTATATAATTATTCCGACGCTCCTGGGGAAGGTGTGTTATCTAAAAATAATAATAATAATTAATACTAATTAATAATTAATAATATAATAATAATAGTAATAATAATAGTAATAATAATAATAGTAATAATAATAATAGTAATAATAATAATAATTAATAGCAATCAATAAAATAATAATAATAATAATAATAATAATTAATAATATGAAAGAACAAAAATTGAAAGTTTTTAAATGCCGACCAACAAACACTGAGCAAAAGAATTGAAAAAGAAAAGGGGCGAAATTTATCAATAAAATCATACTTTTTAGTACTAATGTAATAACTATAATTCACATTATCAAATCAATATCAATCAATTTCCAAATAATACTTTACAAATACACACATTATAATACGTCGTAACAAAATACGCCCATTATACGTCGCAGTCTATATCTGTCGCAATCAAACAACCACTAAAGATAATTGAAGTTTATCAAAAGGGAAGAGAGAAAAAGAAAAATCCGCCGTCCTCCGCTGCCACTACCGCTACTATTGTCGCTGTCATCGCCGCCACTGACTTCTCCGAACCGTTCAATCATGTGAAAAGCATAAAAATGAGCGAGCTGAAGAGTTTGTGAAGAAGAGTATGTTTATTTCTGCGTGTGCGTGTTGTGTATGTGTGGGTGTGTAGCGATTTATATCGAACGTATCTATCTGTAACATCACTTAAGAAAAAGTACTTCCTATTTCTGGACACGTTTCCGCCGAAACGACAGTTGAATGATATCGCATCACCGTCCGACTATGACAACTTGTCCACCTTCATATGAAATGAATTTGCAGCACTCTTTTACTGTTTGTGCAATATTGTCGTTTTAAGAAGTAATACACCACAATTAAATAGATGTTTGGTTCAAATAATACTCAATGATATGTGCGGTCAAAAAAAAGTTCACATATTCAGGAAGATGACATTTCCACTAAAACAGCAATTGAAATCAATTAATTGTGAGAGTACCATTTCATGCGAAATAATAAATAAACAAACAACCACACAATAAGAAAAACCAATTGTAATTAGAAAATCAAAAAAATGTAGGAAATACCTGTACTTTTTCAGGAATATTTTCATTCTTCTTCTTTCCTTTTCTTTCATAAAATTAATTCACTGATGTTATGATGCTTAGCAAAAATCTTCAAAATCGATATTTTAAAATAATTTGCCACAAATAAGAACGATCCCCCAAACTTCATCTTTCTCTTTTATTTGAAATGATAACTGCCTTCTCTCTAACAGACCAATGATTAAAGAACCTTTCAAGAGAAGGTGAGAGACAGGAAAAGGGGGAAAAAAAGAAAATGTGCAACCGTTCGAGAATATATAATCTGAAAACCATTCATTCTAATTTTTCCTCCCTCTTCTTCCTCCACCCTAACACATATAGAATGCACAGAACTTCCCACGCACGAACCACCCACCCACACACGAAACTATTCACCCAACATAACATTCATTACTCATATATCGTAATCTCTTTTTGTCTAATTCTAAAACATGACAATTTCACTATCTTTAATTCAAAATAATTTACAGTTGTGCCGCGAAGGATGGAAAACATTAAAAACTTTCATAATTAAATTACAAACTCTGTACTGCCTCATAGAAACGAAAGAATTTTTTCATAGAAAAAGGAAAATCTCCCCAACCATACAGAAACACATGATGGCTTGCAAAAACAAAATTTTTTCAACCATCTCGTTCACTCATTTTGTACTTAACTCGTATATTTTCAACTGTCATCAATCTATGTGACTACTATATATATACTATGTGTGCATATGTGTACGTGAAATGGATGACAGCATACAGTTGCCATTAATATGTATGTACATACTTATGTACTTTAAAACGATCAAATATCATGATGAATTTCCTTCCCTTCTCTCCAACCTCTCATAAACGATCGCTTGAATTCCAGCTAGAGTGTTTAAAAAGAGGGAAACTTACTCATTCCTCATCTCCCTCATTCATCAATTCAATAATAGTATAGTAACTGATATATGATAACACATCTATCATTTATCTTGCTCATTATCATCCCCAAACATTTCTTGATTCATATGGAAGAAGGAGAAATAATACAGAGCTGACAACAAAGATATCAATCACTTCATTCAACATCGTTACGGACGGTAATTATCGTAATATTTTGGAAAAAAATGAGTGCGAGATATAAAGAGGGAGAGAGGAAGAGGAAAAAAAACAGAAACAGAAATAAATAGATTAATGAAAAGTAATTTAGACAGGTAATAACAACGATGATAGAGATGACTATAACAGCATCCGACAATTTTCCTGGATTTACACTACCTACCTAATAATTGGAAAACATACAACATGCATAAACAAACAGCAAAGTCAATACCTCATCACATACACAAAATAGTACCCTCTTGTTGTTTTTTTTATTACTACTTTTTTTGCATTGACATTGTTATTTATTTATCACTATTGCACTATTATAATTATTGTCATTATCATTACCAGCCATTCTCACTGTCATCATTACCATAAATAGACCGGCCATAACCAATTAGTAAATAAATAAAGTGGTATCTTTACGTGAATGAGGTGGGAATATGAGCTTAGAAAAAATACGCATAAATACGTGAACCGATACAAGAATAACGTGTGCTACAATAAATAAAGTTTAATAATCATTCCACTTACTTCAGTTGGCAATTTGCATAACTCAAAGCAAAAAAATTCATGCTAAAAATTGATTAAATACTTCAAAAACAAACATTCGAATTCCAGAAAAGTAGAGAAATTCCAAAATCTGAACAAAGATTTACTAATAAACTAAGTGAATTACGTTATTAATTAGTAGGGAAGTGTCAAAACATTCAGCACATCAAATGTTGCAAATGTTTTAAATGTTAAGTGACTCATAATCCCTTCTTAAAATTAATTATTAAATTTCCGAAATTCTTGTTATAGTGCAAAAAACTTTAACGCAAATGGAAATGTTTAAAATATTCTTGGGAACAAACAAACAAGTTTGCCGCAGTACAAATCATAAATTTACCATATAAAATGATATTTTTTGAGCATTTATAAAATTTGTTTCATCCCTTCATTCCGCTCTCCCTTAACAGTATCATCTCCAACTTACCCCCATACACTTCCGACTGTCGCTCCGTCAATAACGGGAACACACGTAAATAAACTCTCTGATACAGAATTATGCAAATGATAAAATCAATTAAGAGACAAACTGAGATCCATAGAGTGCATCAATTCTCTTGTACAATAATTTGCCCGACAAGTATATAAACAGCAAGCCTTCATAATAATTAATTCGGTTAAATTAAATCGCTTATATTCCATCGTTTAAGGTCCGGGATAATTGAGCAAACGAAATTTAGCTTTAATCTATCCAATGTCGACTAATGTATTCATATTAAATTAGGATTCATCTAGCGCAATTTTGAGCCCCAATATGCAATTTTAAGATTTAATCCTCAATAAAACAATTACATAAAAAATCACCCGTACCTTTGCACATTACTTTATTGTTGCCTTTTTGCTTGGTAATTAACAATAAATAATTACTGATTTAATATCATTTGCGCCACTCAGAAAACATTTAACGGAATGAACAGAAAAAAGATTCTATTAAAATGGAAATATCACATTTACATATTTAAAATTTGAGTAAGTAAAGATGAAGCTAAGAAGTTCGTCGATTTATCATTTAATCAAAATCAAAATAACCGGAATGCATTCTTAATTAATTAATTGATTAGATTTACATGGTATCAGGAGTTAACAGATGCCGTTTATTTGTCACTTAATGAAAACTAATTTATTTAGAACAAATCCCCAATTAGTCGATCGATCAATTAATAGCATCTCTTCATCTTTTGCCCTTTCGTCTCTATCTATCTGCCTATTTCAAAGAAAGAAAACGAAAAAATAATTTTTAAACGCAAATTAGCAATCAGGAAACGATATGTTAGCAAAAAAGCGAAGGAAAAAAATGTCAATGGAATTTTTATCCCTGTTCCCTTCTTTTCTCTATTTCTTTTTTCCTTCTCTTCCCTATCGTCTCGTCTTTCTTCCGGCCCCGGCCTTATTTGAAGGGAACAATAGCAATGTGAATTTGGAAAATTGATTTGAAGGGACCCGAGAGAAAGGCAAGGGAAAAAAAGAAAAAATGCAAGGCAAATAGGAAAATAAGAAAAGAAGAAGAGAGGAAATCACTGATAAAAAGGCATAAAATAAGCAGTAAATTACACATTTGATCAAAAAGCACAGCAACTTAAATTTTCATGAATTTACCTGAAATTTGATAATTCAACTAAAATTACGGTATTTTCATAAATCCATTGCTGCTGCTAATACCCGAGCTATAATTCCATGTCCCTTCACCCCCCCCCCCCCCCAAACCTTCTCCCTCCTAACTGCTGGTTATAGCTATACATACTTTTTGATCATTGATTTCTAACAGTTCCTTAGACTGATGCTACTAAACGACTTTTGGTCTTGACTCTTATCATAAATTCTTACAATTATGGGCTAAAAACAAAATTTAAGCGACTATTCTTAGCGATAAGGTTCTTTCATGATAAAAAAAACAAGAATTTCACAAATTAAAACTGATCACAACGAATGAATGTTGATTTCTATACTGCATATATATATATATATATATATATATGCTCATTGTTGAATTCGAAAAGAATGAATTGAAGCTATGAAATAAGAGCTGTTTGTAATATGCAGAAGAAAATGTAGAAGCAGAAGTTCCGTGGCTAGCTAATTAGCACTGACTTAACTGGTCTTTAACTATATAAAAGTTTCATTTTTAATGCTATTTCTTGAACCAATTCTATTTTACAATTAAATAAACAAAGTGTAAAAAGAGAAACGACTAGTGTGATCTAATAAGACGTGAAATTTACGAATGACACTAGCCATGCTGTGAAAGCATACATCAAAAGTGTTCTTAACAATTGTGTTTTC
Organism: Litomosoides brasiliensis; assembly: GCA_013365375.1. Classification (NCBI taxonomy): domain Eukaryota; kingdom Metazoa; phylum Nematoda; class Chromadorea; order Rhabditida; family Onchocercidae; genus Litomosoides; species Litomosoides brasiliensis. Next base: position 59,715 of record JABVXW010000096.1, read on the forward strand.
CACAACTACTCTTAGATCCATCTTCTTCCTTTTATCATCAATCATACATTGAAGCTATGTGTCGTGTTGCGCATGAAATAAAAAGCCAATTAATCAGTGGGATTCCAGCCGTGTTACAAAACGCCTCCAAAAGTTTTTTCGCTAATTAACATATCGTAAATTTAGTTTAATTTGGCGTATTCAACTAAACTTTCAATCAAATCCAAATCCAACTCTTGCTTTATTTAAACTTGACACTTATTATTCCCTATTTATATTCGGACCAATAAATTATATCGTATCACGCTGCCTAGTGTTACTTCATATAAATCTTTACAATCTATTAATTTTCCCACAGCATTTTAGACCACTTCACTGCAAGAAATTTGTGGATATAAATATCAATTTATGAAAGCATAAAATAATGAATTTTAACTTAAAAACCGAAAAACTGAAGTTCAAGTATAAAATGACAGAAGCTAATTGGAGCATTTAGCTAATGCAAACAAGGCCGTAAAAATAAGGCCAAGAGATCGAATTTGATGACGAAAAATTGAACCGAAGAGAAAGGTGGATGAAGTATCATTGATGATAATGAAACCAAACCGGAATATTTGAAAGGCAAAATTCGCAAAAAGAATGAAAAATGTTTGTTTTACTTCATAAAAAGAAAAACAAACGCTTTTTCCTCCTTCTTTATTTTACTTTATTAAATATACCGTAATTAAATATACAGCTATAATTGATTTAAAAAGACGGGAGTGGAACGGAAAAAAATAAAAACACGAAACACAAGATGATTTGAAAAATCTTCAAGGATTTTCAAAAAATATTCTCAAATGAAATAAACCAAAAATCAGCAAATGCACACAGTAAAAGGAAAAAGTGGAAAAGATAAAGAGGGATGACAAAAAGTTAATCACTAATAGGATAAGAAAACAATATGGATAATACAGAAAAAGTTATTTGAAAACGACGTTCCAAAAGTTAGATATTACAACCATGGAAGGGAAGCAGAGGAAAGGCGATCACAAAATGAAAATAAAAAGGGGAGGGTAGAGAAAAAAAAAGAAAAAAGGACGGAGAGGAGTATTGCAATGACAGTCATAGATACGAATGCAGGAGAGCATAGGAAGGAAGGAGAAAATTTTTAAAAACAAAGAAGAAAAAAAGAACAGATTCATTTTTCTTCTGTTAGGTAATAAGGAACGTATATGCAGTAGTTTTGAATATGTACAAATTAAAAAAAAGACAGAAAACGGTGAAGAGATTGACACATAAGGAAAAGAAAAAATCTCACATTTCCCTTTTTTTAATTTAAAATAAAAGCGAAAAATAGTTAAATTTAGTCAATCGTAGCACATTAACGTTTTGATTTGATTAATTAAAAAGATTCTGTTCATAAAGTGTGAAGATGTTAATTAATTTCATTCTATTTTATGTTATTATTACTCATCGAGTAAATAACTTCCCTTAAAGATTCATTTACCTTCTTTGTTTCCCACTTCAAGTATCTACCTATCACTCATTATTGATTACGAAACAAAAAAGTAACATATATAATATTAAGTGCTCCAATCAGTTTGTGATAACCAATGATAATATTAAACGCGTAATGTTCATCACAAAATGAAAATTTTAAGCGTAAAGGAAATATTGCGATGATATCTAATGAAGCAGTCGCAACACAAAATGTCAGACATAAAAGACGTCGTGATGAAAATTTATATAATAATAACAATAATAATTAATGTAAAAGAATATGAAAGTCAAAACAAAGGATGATCGGTAGTGCTATGGTAAAGATAAAAGAATCAGAGTGACCAGGACAACATACACAACAAACAATGTCATATTGCAGGACGAGACAGACCTGATCTCGAAGGCCAAAAGTAAATGTTCGTGGCAAATCTCTTCCGTACAGTGAATTTCATGTGAGCTCTGTTGAAAGCTTCATGAAATGTTTCCTTTTTTTCTCCTTAAATGAGCTGTTAAGCAAAAAACTAATTAATTTTACACACAGACATTTAGACAGAAGTAGTTGAAGGCAAAAGTAAGCACATACGCGTACATAAAGATGCATACGTGCAAAAAACATAGCACGGAAGTTGATTTCGAGCAGTTCATAAGAATAAAATTCAAACTGAAAGGAATTGCTGTCTTATTGTTGGACAAACAAAACATGCAGCTGAACATGTGTGATGGTATTCGCTGACATGCGTACAATTAATTATGCATTTACTAATCTGATCTGATCTGTTTAGTCCAAATCAACAAAAATATAATTCACAATTTTTAACACTGAAATTTAAATGGTCCATTAAACTGCTTGCTTCTGTAGAAAAAAGAAGTTTCGATAAATTAAAACATTAAGGGATCACATCAACAAACTATCAATGACTATAAGGCATTCTAAACTAATAAAATCCATTCTCCTTCTTCCACTTTCACACGTTTTAGTTCAACTTTGCTGCTAAAATATACAAATTAAAAGTAGGACTTAATATAAGATTTACATTACATCATTTTTCTGACACACATCGTGTGTACTCAAAATTCAAGCCGTTCTTAGACCAACCATTGCAGGTATCCGCCAATCACCCAATCTAAATGAACAATAAGATTTGTGAAAAGTTTCACCCCTCCTTTTCCCATTTCTCAACTTGATAACATTAGTTCTTAAAGCAATGAACGGAGGAAAATCATATCTGTTCCTGATACTTCTTTATCTTGGTTCCTCTTTTTCAAATTCATTCGACAACGGTAAATTTTGTGCCGGAATCTCCATGTAAAATCACAAAGGCAGAGGAGAGATAAGAAGATACGATGACAACAATTAATGAAGAGGAGCAGCAAATGTAAATCGCTGGTTGTTTTGGTAGAAAAAAATTGAAAATTTCCTGAAATATAGATGCCAAGGAGGAAGACGAAAAAAGAAGGAAATGGCATTTATTTTGAACAAACAGCCGAAAGTAACTTCGTTTTCCTTCCAGCAATTTATGAATTTCGATTTAGAATTTAAAAATAATACATTAATTCAAACGAGGAGCTGAAAATAGAGAAGAAAATGACAGATTATTAAAATTTGATGAGGTTTAATGAAACTATTATTTACATGAATTTTGTATATACTTGAATGATATTATCATCAAGTACATTAATCGAATAATTATGCAAGTAAATAAATGTGGAATTCTTTTTCTTTCTAATTTACTCAAAAGTCATACCAAATAATAAGATAAATCCAGTGGAATTTAACCCTATTTTTTTCTTCCTTTTTTTCTCCATTTCATCACATTTACTTAGAATTGATTGAAATAAATATCATTCATATGAATTGAATTTGACATTATGCCTTGCTTACATCAACGAAAGAACACAATTCAATGACGGAATAAACAAGAAAGAGAGGCAATTAAACAATGGAGCTCAATTGCTGGCAAAAAAGTAATTAAATGCGGAGAAACCAGGTAAGTGCGTTGGAAATTGTAACAAAAAAAATCGCACTGATGATAATTGGTCGGTTTAGTTCACTTATCAACCGATATAATTTTGAACGAAATTTGATATCTCATTAAAAAGAATAAAGTAACCAGCAAATTATTATTTTATAGGCAAACAATCCATGTGATTTCATGAATAAATCAATTTTTCAAATGAGTTACTGCATAATATTTACATTTCCTTTACGTCAAATTGACTGTGAGAGAAAATTCCACGCTACTTGATGTAAACAAACTGCACGGCAACATTACGACACTACCATTCACAATAAATCATTCTTCTAGTCTGAAACCAACGTCAAAATACGGGTAAATATAGTGCTAATTGTAAAGCATTAACAGCACAACAGCCTTTTTATTACCCTTCCTTCGCCAAGGAATATCATTTAATGAGATAAAAAAAACTTACCATAATATTCGAAAGGTTACCAAAAATATAGCAATTTACATTTCATATTTACTTAAGGTGAAGAATAGCAAAAATGATTTGACGTAAGTTAATTGTGGTCATTTGCGAAAATTCCACGAATATATCAGAGAAAAAAAAACATTAAAGTAGGAAAGAAATAACCAAATTATCTAATTCTAAAACTCATTACTGTAAAAAGAAAAAACATTTGGCTCGATTATACGTCAGAGTAAATGCAAATCCCAAATTGGTATTGAATAGCGCACATAATGGTTAAACACGGTCACCACAAGTTAAATTAATCAAACCATAATGTCAACGTAACATAAGCTAAATGAGGTGATAAGAGATTGATATTGCTGTAAATGCTAAAGCGATGAGTAGCAGTAGTAGTAAGAAAGTGATGAACACTTACGGGAAATTTGTAGAAACATCAGAATTGAAGGAACAATTTCCAATGGGTGCGATCAATGATGGTTTGGCAGGGAAGGGACGACTACTATCGCCCTTGGGATGATGGAGGGAAGGGAGAAGAGGAGGAAGAAAGGAAAGGGATGCTTTGTCGTTGAACACGGTGAGTGATTGCGAGAGAGAGAGGAAGAGAGGGGAAGAAAAGGAAGGATGGTTCATTCGTATTCGTTCGTACTTGCCGATTTTCATGTAAAGGCTGGTGGAAGAGGGAGATGAAGAGACGGAGAGAGAGAGAAAGAAAATAGGGAGAAGAGAAGAAAAGGGGAATTATAGCATGTAACCGTCTCTTTCCTTCCTCTCTTCCTTTCAGATGTCGCTGTGTCCACCAACCACCTCCTCTCTGCACCCCTCTTTTTTTCCTCCTGGTATTTCCCTCGTCTCTCCCCTTCAACTAGTACGTATTGTAGGGAGGAAAATCAAAGGTAAACAAGCGGTCAACATGACCGTTTTACCGGAGGATGAAAAGAACCAGCCGGGTCAACTGTCCATCCCATCCGTCGCATTTCTCTCCCCTCACTCTTCTATTACTTCTCTGTTACAGTTGAAATCTCGGTTTTTCTCTTCCTATTAAAATTATAAACAAATTTTCCGAAGTCTCGAATATTTCTTCCGTCCTCTTGTTCTTCTCCTTTTCTATTAATATTTCCCATTATATTTTGTTTTGTTTCATTTCTTTTCCCTCCATATATATGTCAAAGTAAAGCAATTTTTAATTGTAATTTTTGTCGGAGCAATTAATATTAAAACGACGAAAAGTATTAGGAAAGTCTGAAAAGGAAGTAAACTTTTGCTAAGATTTTCAAGTAATTTGCAATTTAAAATCAAAAATGTTAAAAAGTTTTTTTTTAAAAAAAGCTAACTGTCAAAGAGCAACTTTTCATAGTTTTACTGAAATTTCTAACGAACAAATAATTACATTTTTCTCTGAGAATTTATTGTTTTAAAAAAAAGGAATGTTTTTGCTTTTTTTCTCAAAATTTGCTCATTTTAAATTTCAAAAGCGAAGGAAAAGGTGAAAATAAATTAAGACAAAGCAAAGAAGCAAATACAAGTAGGAAAAGTAGAACAAAAAGCTGAGCATAAAAATAAAGATCAATGAAGCATTTCCTGAAAGGGAATAATTAATTGCCACTGATAACCACCTCTCTCTCTCTCCCTCTCTCGCTCTCTTCCTGCTGTTCTGACTCATGAGAACTTTACCTTTTAAGATTTCCCATCTGTTTGTGACATTTACCACTTCCTTCCTGATAGCAATTATCTATCTCATTTCTACAAACCGCACAGAGAATGCAAAGGTAACTTGCCGAATTTCATTTTTCATTTCAATTTTATCCAAAACTGTGAAATGCTGCTGATTGAGCGTAACTAATTTTGCATGGAAGTTTTGAATTTTTTCTTTCCCTCTTTCTTCTTTCCCTCTCTCCCTCATTCTCGAACACTACAATGATAACCATTTCTCTCTTCTTCCCCTTCCCGAAGTCGATTGAAACGTTGAATGCTTCTGATCTTTTCCGCTAAAAACTAAGATATGATCCTGTTCCTCTCCAAATTCCTCCTCTCACTTATTTATCCGACTTCAGTTCCCTGTCGTCCTCATTCTTGAATATGCTCCGAAATCTCCCCTGTCCTTCACCATCTATTCTCCTCTCTTCAATCTCAGTCCTATCAGCTCATCTCTCATCATCTGTTGTACAATGAATGACCTTATTCTTTCTTCTGTCCTCGTAGCTGACCTAATCCAAACATTTATGAACAAAAAAAACATTTAAGTGTTGTTTGCAATGTGAAGAATATATAATATTTGGTCGCCAGCCTTATTTTTTATTATTGTTAAGTATTTAATTTGGATAAAATTTGAAATCTAATAGGAAATGATTTGAGTAAACTGTAATTTGGATGGTTTCCAGTTGTGATATTATCAAAAAGATCGGGCAGAATGGTGTGAAGTATATTATTATTTTTAAATAAATAATTTAGTTGTATTGACAGTTGAAATAACCATTTCGCTAGTAAACACTTGAGATGAAGGGATAATTAAGAAAGATTGACGATCAAAGGTTATTAAATGTCATTAAAATTTTCGATCTAAGATTGTTAAAATGAATGACGTCTTAAATAATAAAATTAAAATTTTTGTTTTTACTAGTGCTATTTTCTTCACCACAAAAATGATGAAATATTTTTGTTGAAATATTGTTCCGTAAATTAATTTAAATAAATTAATAATCATAGATATGAAGGAAGGAAGGAAGGAAGAGAAGAATCAAATTGCATTAGCAAAGAGAAACGTTTGATGAAGCGAATTGGTGTGCTTCCTAATATTTTGAGAAAATTATTTCGTCTTTCCCTTTTTTGGTTAATAATAAATTTAAAAAAAATTCTCAATTAGAACTTGTTTTTTCAGTCGATGTAAATCAAATACAAAAGATTTCCTGGGAGAGAAGAAAAGAAAAAATCAAACCGCGCAAAGTTTTGTGAAATAAAAAAACTTCGTGAAAAATTTCCGAAAAAAAATAGCGATGGAAATGAGAAATGAGGGTAGGAATTGATAGTATTGTATGAAAGATCAGTAAAATAAAATTTAATGCTTAATGAGTTATATCGTTAGTGCTTTACGGATAATTTACAACATATACGTTGGAAGTTTTTTTTAACAAAAAAGAATTTCAGTTTGCAATCCACGATTTCAATCCACGAATATTATTGGCTTACAAGCCAATAATATTCGTGGATTTCAAATTTTGCACCTAAATGATTAAACTTCTCTTTTTAAAGAAAAGAAAGGAAAATAATTAATCAATTAATCAGTCATTCAAAATATTTCCGTTCTTCTTCTTACGACACCTTCCCAATGTATAGTTTTTCAGTGATTTATAAATCACTAAACTGTTTGGATATTACTTTTCTTTCTTCAAATGGCGAAATTCTAAGCAAACTTACTACGATAACGTCCAGGCAAAAAATTTATAATTTCATTAGAGTGGAAAAAAGAGATAAGTGAATGATAAACTTTTAAAAGGAAACTGTAATCTAATTAATGAAAGGTTTCATCGCATCAATTAAAATTTTGATCAATCCACTTCACAGGATGAATCAATGAAATTATCAATGATTTATTATTCTCATTACAGTAATCACTGATATTAATCAATCTGAGTAGATAATATGTTTAATCAACTGCGAAACTTTATTACTTAAATTCATATTTAAGTTATCCCAAATCTTATGCTCAAACCTTTATTTCTCTCATTTATTTTGTAGTACTGTTTTTACTTTCTAATTCTGTTCATATTTAAATTAAAAAAAGACGGAAAAAACCGTCCTTATCTACTCGACAGTTTTTATTTCGAAGATGAAACATGCTGCTTGCTCCATTTTGGAATAATATTTCAGAAAAATCGTGAATTCCTTTTTCTTTCCTTCCATGTTCTTCAAGCAAAAAAAAATGTTTCAATTTTTAAAACAGCGATTTATTCAAAGTTAAGTAATTTGTTCACATTTATTTTCTCTAAACATAACATTTTTGCATTTAACAGTTGCAATTGTCATTCTAACCAACTGGAAATTTTTTTGAATTGGGGAATTTTGCACCAAAATTTATTTATTTCGTGCGTTTGAAATTTTTTAAAAACTTTTTTCCTATTTTCTTTGCAAGTTACACTTTTCTTTTTTCAAATTTCATACAAAATTTCAAAAAAAGTAGAGGGAACTTAAAACTGAAATATAGCGTACGTTTTTTCAAAGTTAATTTTCCTAGACTAAATTAAAATTTTCATGTTTTATTTCAAATTTGACAAAGCTTTATAACCTATAAGCCGTGGGTGATACTGTTACAGATGAATTGTTCCAAAGAATCGTTTTGCTTCTTTTAATTTTATAGCTTTGCAATTTAGCTGTTCAGTTGTAAAAGCTTCTACTTTGCTTCTATGACTCTTCGAGAATACTTCGCTGTGAATGAAATTAAATACTTCCGGAGATGGAAGAATAATAAATATTGCATTTCACTAATTATTTTTAATTATTCATTAAGTCACATTTGAATTGAGGAAATATCTTATTGCATTTCATTAATTGTTTGTAATAATTTACGTCTTTCACACATCGATGACAAAAATATTTCCATTTCCGATTTAAAAATTCAAATTTAAACCATCAACGAGACTAATCGATCAATCACTGTCTCACACTGATGATGAAATAATTTCTCCCAATTTTCATCATCTCATCCAATTTCAAAAATTTTTCTTCGAGAATCCTCCGTGAATGGAATTAGATACTAAAAGTACTACGTAAAGCACATTTGATTAATTAACATCGCTAAATTTAGAATTAAATCGTCGGCCCGATGAGTTGAAAAGAAACTTTGAAGTATAAAATAATCCACACAGTCAAACGATTCATTTTCATCTTTCGGTGCATTTTCAAAAAAAGGAAAAAAAAGAAGAAAGAAACGTCATTTAAAAACAAAAGGGTTCATTCATTCATATTGCCTTTACAAAAGCAGTGGAAAAATTGTTTCGTTTCTTTTCAGCAAATTTTATTTTATCTTTCTTTCATACATATCATAAATTTCGGTTGAACGGTGAGAAAAGAACAAACCGGAATAAAACCGGAAAGTGAAAATGGAATGGATGAAAATATTTTCATTTCTTTATTTGTTTTTGGTTTCATATATATTCCGAGCAAAAAAATTCTCTGATTCCGATATTTTTAAGTATCATTTTGATCAATTTGAGTTTATAAAATGAACTATCGAATACACTCATTCCGTTCCATATTTGGTCAAAATTTAAGCAACGGTGAAATTTTTCTCAAATTTAAACGAAAAATTCCAACCCAAATTTACTGAAACAATTAAGCCACATTCCTTTCCTTTACTTTTCACAAATACTACCAATTTAATCCGTTTTGAAACCACAAATGAATGACACTCTCATAAGTCACTCTTTGCAACACTGAGATTTTCAAACTGAAGAAGTAGCGGAAATTTTAAAGAAAATATTACGTTAGAGTAGAGCAGTTCAAAATTTACTTTTGTACTTTTTACTTTTTCTATGTGTGTACTGTTTCACAAATGAATGCAAATGAACTTGTTCCTAGCAGTCTTGGACTAAATTATTACTTACTGAAATTCGTTTCACACTCTTAAAGCTAACATTTAAACAGCTAATGACTAAATCCAATATAACAAGGCTGGAAGAAACTTTTCGCAAAAATACAAAAGGAAAGAGAAAACCTTAGTTCTCAATGAATCCGTAAGAGGACGCATTTAGACCATTTGGCAGTCATAAATTAATTTCATTGATCGTTTAGGCCTAGTTCTAAATAGCATTTTAAAGTACAATTTTTTGCACATTTATTTTGATACTACGAAATTAGGCCCGAATAGATGAAAACTTTCAAGGGTTGAAATTGTACTAAAATATTCTTTAAACTTTCAACATTTCTAGAAAAGTTTTCTAAAAAGAAAAAACATTTCATGAAATATTAGCGAAAAGAAAAAGAATTAGAAATCAAATAGAAAATATTTCAAAAAAACAGTGCAGTATTTCATTTCATGCCAGCACGTATTACTACTGCAAAGCAAAACCAAAAAAACCTATTGACAACTTCAATATGCAAAATGCTAACTTTCCTCTTTTTCAATTTAAAAAAAAACAAAAGTGAAAATAACAAGTATATTGGAATATTTATAATTATTGCAACTTAATTTCTTAAAAATATTTCAAATATATATTTGGCCATATATTTTTACTTTTCAAGGTATGTCAGAGAGAAAAAAGAACTTGGAGAAAGAGTTGGCTGGAGAGAGGAAGAAGAACAGATAGAGAAGAAAAAGTAAGGCCTATTTTCATTAATTTGGATTTCCCGTCCATAAGTCGATGAGTCGAAGCGGAACACACAAATACATATAGCATACGTGCGCATAAATATATACATCTCTCTCCTTCTCTCTCTTTCTCTGTGTGTGTACATACAGACATACATTTGTGTACATATTACCACCACCCTTTGTTTCACGAAAATGATCTTTGAATTTTCTTCTAAAATTCAATTTAATTAGGAATATTAATGTTTAGGGCTAGCTACTAGTTCCCAAAAATCTCCTAATATTACCTCCTTATCTGTTAATGATGCTAAACATCTGAAAATTAAAAGAGAAATTAAAGAAGTAAAGAGACAGGATGAATTAAATATCATTTTGATCAAACTTTGCTCAACTCAACTAATGACAGCCCGTGAGTTGCAAACAGTATGTCAGATTATTTTAGTTTAACGTTAACTATTGAACATCTATTGCACACTCACATTTAGCTAACTGCTAAAGATAAATATTTACTGTAATAATCATCATATTTTCCCATACGAATAGTGATAATTTCAAAAATATTTTAATTAATTGGTAAAAGAAAGCAAAGCTAATTAGTGAATTAATCAATTAATGCTACCTTTAGGGCCTTTTTGCACAGTGACGTCGGATGAACATCAATTCACGGCAAAGATGATCCCTTTCCATCTCTCCGATCATCCTCATCGCACATCTCCACGGTGAACAACAAAACACAACGAAAGTCTATCAAACTTTTTGTCATCTTTTTCTTATCTCATCTGTTGCTATACTATTGATAATAACGACAAAGGAAAAAAATTATTTAAATGATCGATAAATGGAATAGTTAAATAGGAACAATATGGAATAGGAATAGAACAACTGCATTGAATAGAAAAATATAATAAGTGGAAAAAATAGGTTTATAAAAAATTTTCCCCTTCCCCATGTGGCGTATATCTTCGTGCATTTGTCTACCTCTTTGTGTGCGTGTGCGTGTGTGTGCGCACATGTGCACACAGCAGTGCTGCTGCCAGTCCTACTGGATGAAGTACGTTTGAGGTTTTTCTTCTCCGCATGGAGAAAAAGACACAGGCAGTGCGGAAAAGAGGGAGAGGGAAGGAAAGAAAAAGAACAGGGAGGAAGGAACGACTAACGATTGCATTCCACGAGAAGGTAGGTGCATGCGGAGAGGAGAAAAAGTTATGGGAGGGTGAGGAGAGGGGATGGTGAGGTTAAGTATAGTAAGTCATCTTTGAAGTGATATCAAATTGATCGATCTTTAGTGAGAAAATTTTCAAAACTATTCGAAAAAAGACGAGAAAGGAAAAATAGCTATTGCTGGTCGAATTAATCGCAGTTAATTAATTGCGTAATTAATTAAATTATCGTTTATATTCCAAGATAACGGATGAAGTTGTAGAAGCACACAATGGCACTTAACATTCTTCCATTTAAACATTACTGAAATTGAGTCAGGTAAATCGATAATTGCTTTCATACTTCTTACCCTTCTTTCCTTATTGCGTTGCTGTCACATTGGCCGTTCTTATCGGGAAGTATGAAATGATTAGAAGTGATGATAGGAAGGAGGTCACAGGATGATTTGAAATAAAATTGAAATAAAATTTTGAAATAAAAAAAAAGTGCTTCCGCCGGTAGTTATTCTCCTCTCCTCATGGATTGCTGTAAATGAAAACAGAAAACAAAAAAAGGAAGAAACTTGCCGTGACTTTTGTTCTTTTTTTAAAAAAGTCCACTAAAAAAGTGTCGTTTCTTTCTTAATTTAACCAATTCCTCACACTCACAAATTCATTGTTAAAGTTAAAATGCAAATTTAGAGTGTCTTCAAGGACGCAGACGCTTCTCCTCTACCATCACTATCATCATTATCATTATTATCACCATAATCATCGTAATTACCACTATAATCTGAAAATAAACCATTGAGAAAGTGTCAGGAAGAAAGGAAAAAAATTAAAAAACAATGAAAATGACGTAACTAACAACGCACAACGGAATAATTGTATTTCATTGAGATGATTAACTGGAAAATCGATAGAAATTATTGTGAAAAACTATGCGTAGCGAAGTAGCATTATAATTTAAAATTTTCAAATTTTGTCATTCCATTTCACTGTGCTTACCGTACGACTAACACAGCCGTGAGATATAATCGTAAGATACAGTAATAAATACGAGGTACCAGCGTTAGCTACGGTAATATTTCACTGAGCAACTGACTAATAATATTCCAATCCGGATTTCACGATCCCAAACGAAATGTTACCAATTTATAGAAAAAATATTGGATTGTAAAAGGGAAGTGACAGGGAAAAATCAAAGATTGATATTAAAAGAAAATTTTTAAAATTCAATTAATTTTTCTGAAACAATAAGAAGGATAATTAATTAATACTAAGTAACAATAATTTCCTTCCCCTCACTTAACATTTGCCATATGAATGTATTTATAAATTTGTCTTTGGTAATAAATAAAATAAAATAATTTTTTTTATAAAAATCAATCACTCCATTAAATAACGAATTTAATTTAAAATGCTCAGAATAAAGGAAAACGAATTTGCACGATGCAAAGGTTGAGAAATGAATTGGTGGAATGCACAGCAACAATTATTCTTTTATTTTTATTATTTTTATTTATTATTATTTATTATTATTATTATTATTATTATTATTATTATTATTATTATTATTATTATTATTATTATTATTATTATTATTATTATTATCATTATTTATTATTATTATTATTATTAATTATTAATTATTATTATTATTATTTGTTATTGATTGTTATTATTTATTATTATGATTATCGTTGATTATTATTTTAAGCAGCCACAGTTATGATCTTACAAGTGTCAACCAAAGTAATATCAATGAAGAAAAATATGAAATGACTAAATAATACGCACATTTCAATTATTTTAGAAGTATAAACAAATAAATTCTAAGAATTGCATAAATATAATTTGTATTCAATGAATTTATTATTTATAACTTTTAGGAATTTAACAACAGCGAATTATTATAATTTTGACAGTGAAGTGGATCTTAAGTTATTGATGAATGAAGAATGATCGTTGGTGATTGAATTAAATGTCATCCGTGGGTGTTTTACATTTCCAAACAGGTTTTACGTCATACTCACAACCATATCTCACTGAGATTCTTGCAGGCTTTTCCTCTACAAATCGCTTACACGAAAATTATTAATCAGTTCAAAGGAGTGGGATGGAGAAGATCGAAAATGCAACATAACAATATGAACATATCATCGCCTCATAAAATGACTGTTATACGGCACTGTGCACTGTGTAGTGACATACCATTTGTGATTGAGTAAATAATTTAATTAGTTAAATTTTTGCATAAACAGTTAGCCATTACTTTCGAATATAACACTGCGACATTTCGTTTTTGTATTGAAAAGAAAACGAAGGATTTCTTAAAGAAAAAAATTGGAAACATTTTCCGCCAAGGTATTTCTGAAGTGAAAATCCCTGAACGCAAAGCATTTTTGCCCATAATTTTTAATTATTTGTTAGGTATGAATTTGAAATTTTTGAAATGAAAAGGCAAACTCTCTAGAAAGGAAAACGAGATTTGAATTCAATGTGCTAGAGATTCCAGTTCAACTGATATCATAAAAATGTTTAGTTTATTTATCAGATTATCTGCTCCCTCAACAACAGCGTGGTACATTGTACAAAATCTCCATGTTACCGATCAGTGAAAATGGTGGCAACAACAATTTGTATTTTGAACGCTTTTGTCGCATCACTGAAGAGTGAGGTAATGAAAAAAGAGAAGCGAAGCACTTGTAAATCGAATTATAATGAAGGAAACAATTACTTATAATGAAGGAAGAAAGAAAAAGTTGCAATATTGAAATTATCATTTCACAAGTTTAGATTTACTAAAACCACACTTGCGAAATGTATGCGTAGGGATGGAAAAGGAGCAAGAAGGCATTGCTTTCCTTTTCTTCCTCCTTTTTGGCTAATAAACCAAATTTATAATATCAGTCTGAAGTTATAAATCAAATTATCAATAAAATGATGGAAGAAGAACAAAATGAGCTATAATAAAAGGAAACAAATACTTTATTAACAATGAAATTTTAAAAAATCAAGAAAATTAATGATTTTATAAAAAAATGAACAAATTTTACGAATATGTACATTCGTAAAATACATCGATGTTGTATATTTTTTTTTGAAGGGAAGAGAAAATTTTTTTTTACGTGTAAATCATTCTTCACAGAAAAAGATCAGCTACGTTTTATTGATTGTAAAAAACATCACAGTAATATAAATACAATTTAAACAGATGTGTGGAATGAAAAAGAGTGCTGTTGAGGCGTGAGATTTTGTTGCGGACTAGTTGTTGCGCCTTTCCAAGTTGCGTAATTCTGAACAAATTTAATGGTAAATTCTAAACCAAACAAATAAGATATCACCGATGCATCTGTTATATAATTGTAACTTATTTAAGTAATAATTAAATGCTTCTAGAAAATAATGTAACTTCAAATCTCTCAGAAAACGATTGGAAGTTTACTATCACTCGGAAGAGAAGTTAAAACTGACTATCGAAAATTGGAAAAAAAAAGAAATAATATCATCCTTCTTTTCTGTATGTGTGTGTGTGCATTTAAGATAGTTACAATTAAGTTACAGTAGTTACAGTAGTTTTTAGTTTTTTTAGTTACAGTAACTCAAACTTTGGTAGTTCTGCGTGTTGCAGTATTGTGTATTTAGGTAAAGTTATGGAGTAAAAACAGTCACAGAAGATTTCATGCATACTAAAAAAGTTTTCATTCGAATGCTTGCAAAGGACAGGAATTAGATGGGTTGATAAATGAGCAAGCTGGAAAATATTCTAATATTCATGCTTCTTCAAAATAGTTACCTGACGGGGGTGAACATTTCCAAAAACCTCCCTGTGTGGATAGTTTCTTTGCTGCTGCTGCCTTTGTGGATTTTCACCTGGTTGAGTGGCATACATGGGTGGTGGTTGTGCGTATGTTGCAGGTTGATTATGCATCGATGATTGCATGATGGGTGTTTCCAAGTTAGGAATGTAAGCGCCCCGAGGTTGCCTAGAAAAATAATCCTAAAATCTCTCAATATATAGGTTTTCTCAAATCGATGTATTGCTTAAGGTAGTTAATCAAAAATCAATTTGAAAAAAAAGATCCAAAGGGTCACATGACAAAAGTGATATGACCAAATTTACCGAGCCGATTATTCAATGACAGCTATGAAGAAGCTGTGATAACATCATCTCGCAGGATATCGTTAGAACTTATCCTAAGCTATTAATTAATGACAAGCGTTTTCACTTTA
Source organism: Litomosoides brasiliensis (assembly GCA_013365375.1). Taxonomy (NCBI): domain Eukaryota; kingdom Metazoa; phylum Nematoda; class Chromadorea; order Rhabditida; family Onchocercidae; genus Litomosoides; species Litomosoides brasiliensis. The sequence continues at coordinate 75,282 of JABVXW010000096.1, forward strand.
ATGCTACATATTTTATCGATAAAAACTAACTGATGTGGAAACGGTGATTTCTCATTTCTGAGAGATATGTACGTTGCAGTTGGCTCTCTTAAAATATTGTTTGTTCTGAGTAGAGCATTACTATTTGTACGTCTTTGTTTGTCACTTCTTTTCATCTACAATGAGTTATGAAAGCGCCGGAATTATTTGATGAAGAAAGCATCTTCCGGCTGAAGACGTAACTATCCGGAATGAATTGACTCAACTATTAACTATTGAAATATTCTGTATCAGCCAATTTGTTGGTTTGATTTTAAATACCCAAAATAGCAAAAAAAACAAAATTCATTGCCGGAAGACAGTTTATTAGATTTGGACAAATTTCTAATTTCATTTAACTTCCAACTGTTAGGAAACTAAAGGAAGGAAATTTTGCAAAAGATAGCGACAAATCAAAATTACTAAGACAATTTTTCATCCCTCAACAACAACCACAAACACAAAAAAATAAAGGTGCTGATTGCTACGTTATTACGTGACGGGAAGAATTCACTAACTAACCCTTTTAACAAATCCGAAATAAATCACTGCCACACATATTCCGAAAAACAGAATACCGGCAATTACTATCGCAAATATCACACCAATCTGAAAAAGAAATGTAACAACAGTGGAACAAAGGAATGATTGATGCTGCTGAATTATACTTTCCCAAAATATTTCAAAAATAATTTATTGAAATTATAAATAAATAACATTAAACAAATAAATGGAAAATAATATGGAAAGAAGGATGGGCTAAGCTTTTTCAAATACCATTTAACTGTCGTAACTAAATTTTAACATATTACTTAATAATATGACTTACAATGATAAGTGGAAAAATAACGAAAGAAATTTTGCAGGAGTGTTTACAAATAAAATTAATTGTTGTTAGGATGGGCTAAATTTCAGATAGCGTTTGATAGTTTTTTGTTTATGTTCCACTGCTTTCACAATGCTAAATTAATTGATGATTTTTAAATTTAATGATTGAAGGATCTGTTTTTATGAGCCTAACAGGATGGATTTTATGAAAACGATGGTGGAATAGTAAGAGAATTAAAACAAACTTGATAGGCGTAGTAGTTGCTGGAGTAGGCTGTAGTATAACCACCTCCGTATGGGTAAACATTCTTATAAGCCATTCGGCGAATCAGAAGTGAGTAATCTAATCAATTCGATAAAATAAAAATTAATTCAACAATACAATAATCACTCGAATAAATCGTTTGCATGAAAGGAAAAGGCCTGTGTTCTAAAAAAGGAAAAAAAGAACTGGGATAAAGTGAGTGATAATAACAGGTGAATATTTACTTCATTTGTTGGAGATGATTATGTACACTCATTTTATACAATGGGAGAAGAAAATGAAGAAGGGAATTACGGTTGGAAAGGTAAACAGAGGAGTGGAAGGAAATGTAAATAATGTAGAAGGGATTGAAATTAAAATGTTGTCGTTGAAATGAGAAACAAAAGAGGATGGATGAGGTGGTTGAGAGAGAAGAGAGAATGGAAATGAAGCTTAACAACGGTGAACAAAAAGGGAATAAATGTTGGAGGAAAAAGAGGAGAAGGAAAAAGTTGCAAAGTTTCTTTTTTTGAATACACAGAAAATGGAAGGAAAAGAGCTATAGAATAATGCTCCTTTGGTCGGGTACATTAAGCGGACAAATTTGCGTGTACGTTACGAAATAAATTGATTGTATTCCGATCGATCAGCAAAATATTAATGACAAATAAATCTATACTGCTTTAGCTATTCCTAAGCATATAAATAATAATTAATATTATCATATCTGATTTATTAGTTTCTGGTTTTAATTATTTTAATTATATTTGTCTCTTTTTTTTGTTCCTTTTTTATTTCGATTTATCAATAAAATTATCAAAATGATTATTATTGAAATGCCGTAACTCCAAAATAAAATGCATCCGATCGTCATTTTTCTTGTTTTTACAAATTTTATTAGCGTATATTGATTGCATTGAAATCGTTTATTAACAGTTTAAATCAACAAGAATGAATATTCTACGATCTCAAATCAAATCTATCTCGTTGAATTGTCGTAAGATTCGATTCAGATGGCAGCTGATACATTAGATAAAAAGAAGCCGACGTAAAATTTTCATTGCTGAGCTAAGCGAAAGAATTTTTATAAGTTCAGATTAAAACATATCTGCAACATGCCGTTGATAAGATTACGAGCTAAAAGTAAAGTTGTAAGTAGTGTTGTAGCAGATAGATGCTAAGTAGCTAGTTATAGTGCTAATGGAAGAAAATAAATTGGTTTGAAATTAATGGACATAAATTTTGTCCATTATGACAGCTTATTTATGATTTAAGCTTGCTTAACATCAAGTCAAGTTAGCTTTAGATATTCAACATTCGTTTCAGAAAATCAACGCACGGCCTTTTCTTAATTAATTAAAATAGTTTGATATGTCATATTGTAGAGAAATTATATAGGAATTGATAGCCGACAACAGTGCTAAGAAGATCGATCAATCGATTGCAATAATTTTAGCAATCAGTTTAGGAAACTGAATTTTATTATTTTTGACATTCGTAATACCATTTCTTTTTTTATTACAGACACTCTTCCAATTTCATTCTCGCTGTGTGAATATAACTGTGCCATTGATATATCGTTGATATTAGTCTGGCAAATCAACCACAAACACAAATTTCATTTCAGTTGTTTCCATCACTTATCGATTAATTGATCAAGAAACTTTAAAATTTCACATCAATCATTTCAGTGAATATTCCATGCCACTTAAATACCTCTGTGTTTTGCAATAAGAACTACTAAGTACAAATGAGTAATGCGTTTGGAACGATTTGAAAAAAAGAAAACACATGATTTTCAAAGTTCTCTTTTTTAATAATCGACAGATTGAGAGGTGGGAAAAGCAAAACGGCTAATTCAAAATTACAGTACCTAAGCTTCACAGCTTAGGTTCTGTAATTATTTGTCAATTACTTTTTAAACCATTTTTTTATCCAAATTTTCATTGTTTTGTCAATTTTATTAAATAAAATTTGATTTTTTTCCTTTTTCTTTCTTTGTTTAATATATGTCAATTCAACATTAAACATAAAAAATCACTTATTATCGTAAGGTAAAATGATATGTTGCAAAAACCCATCACAAAATGTTTATTAATATAACTGATAGGGGGAGAATTGATGATGGAAATTTGAAATTATAAATGATATTTACAAGTGCTGTGATAAAAGTACGTTGAGTATGTGCTAAGTGAAAACAAGAAATAATTAATTAATTATATTCGCAAATTTGATCATTCTGTTCATTACTGTGCGACAGTTGATAGTAATCGGCATTAACCTTAGCAGTGATTTCAATGCTTACCGCTCCTTTGAACAACATTTCTCCATTTCAAGCGGATTAATTTCAAAAGTTAGCTTTTGCTTTTTCACTTACATATTATTTGTACATATAATCAATAATGTTTATTGCTATTCTCATTTCTTTTACATTCAATTAACTGAAATAGCAAAATGTCTTTTTATTCAAAATATACTTTTCTTTTTTGTAGAGTTGACAATTAGCAAAATACCCCATAAAATTGACAAACTATCATGATAATTATCGATGAAATGTTGTAAAGTAGTGCGCCACTTGTAACTATTTCATTTTTCCACTTTCCTTCATTTCTTTTGAAATTCCAGAAAATTAGCACAACGGAATTAGTTAACTGGCAGATAATTTGTGGACATAGTAATAAGTTAAGCAATTAATTACCGATAATATGTACTTAATAATTAATTATTTAGTGTAATTAACTTCATCTATTGAGTCATTCATGAGATATTGTTCAATCAATTCGATTTTACATTCCATTTCTTCGCCAAAGTTTCATAATGTCGATAATTGAAATAGTAATTTTAGCTTACCTGCCCGATAACAAAAAGCTATTTTTTCTTCTTTTTCTTCGCAATGAATCAGAAGAAGTTAGAAGTAGCATGTCTGCCATTCTACACCCACTCAAATTGCTTTTAGTTGTACTGTTTTTTTCTCAACAAGCGATTCTTCCATGAATCCTTTGCAAGCATCCACCCTTATGAATTGGCAATTTACAGCACGCTAAATTGAAAGTATAACTAATTACTTGCAGATTTCAACATTTAATGATGTTAATTATATATTGATGTAATTAAGCCTTATGAAAATTTTGTGGTTTCATCACGATGATTCATTGAAAATGTTCGTTTCCCTGGCATAGCGACTATCAGCGCTAAAAAAAATTCATTCCATTTGACTTGATTCGAAGTTAGATTAAAGTCTAGCTCACCAAATACCAGCTAAGATTATTTGGGTTAAAATAAACTTTTCAATGATATCCAATTCTATCCATTATTTTTCTACTGCAACAAAATGAATGCGCAAAAAATTTCGTTAGAAATTCCTCTAATTTTACCGTTTTAAATTTTACTATATATACATGTGTGTGTGTGTTTGAACAAGAAATAACTTTGATAAGTTGAAATCTGTGTCAAAACCTTCTTTCCAAAACAAATCACTTTGGAAAAGTATCGAGAAAATGCTTTTTACAGCTGTAAATTATTGAGATGAATTTTAATTCACATCTGGATGAAATTTGCATTTGGAAAAAAAATTTTATAGTTGCGATTTTTTCTTGCTACTCTTCAATTTGCTTCAATATATTCTGATTTTTAATTAAAAAAGTGTTTTGAATCAAATTTTACGAAAGAGGTTAGATGAAACTTAGGGAATGAAATTGCCAACAAAGTAGTTTCTCCGGAATACCTAATTTTTTCATCCATAAATATTAACTCATAATAAATTTCATCATAGAATTATTATAAATAATAAATTTCGTCGGATAACTTTAGCTGATATTGTGAAATAGATAGGATTGATGTTGCCTTTAAATGGGTTGTGCATCTTATAGTAGTAAAATGCAGTGGAAACGTAATTGATTTGCTACCTGTTGTTTCGCAGGCTTACACATATTTCATGGATGTTAGAGAGTTGCATTACGTACTGTTATCAACACTGCTATTTCAGTTCGATATCATTTATATTATTTTGAGTATATATTTCAAGCTTAACAACGATTTTTTTCGATGAATTCTAAAAAGAACTATTTTTTTCACTTCGTTCAATCTACTTCAGCATCTTTTCCCTTGCGCTATTTGTCTAAAAATTCTTCTTGATATCATCAAACTCTTGACCTTTTTCGTCTTCTCATCTTTCCCTTCCCTCTCTCCCTCTCTCATTTCCCTTGCGATTCTTGCTGGCTCTTGCAGAACAGCTGTTGACCAGTTGTCCTGAAAGTTATGACAACAAAACAAAGGAGAGTAAGTGTTGATTCCTTGAGGGAAAAGAACTTTTCAGTAATGTAAAGCGATATTTTTGCTTTACATTGCTGAATAATCCCTTCCAATCTACCTTTCCCACTCAATCTATCTCATCCATTTCTCTTATTGTGCTTTTCAAATTTTTCAAAAATTTGAAATCTGTTGGCTGCAGCAATAGTTTCAGGCATACTACCAATAGTTATACTGTAACCGTCGTCGGGTAATGTTATATCCATCTTTTTTATATATTTTTAATCTTATTATTAATTTCATTTCAAAAAAGAAAAGGATTACTATTAAACGATCTATTCTCATCGTTGTCGTTGTTGTTCTTTCACTAACGATATCACAGTAATTAATGAATTGTTCTTTCATTGCTTTACTGGTTGTATTTGTGATTGTCACCAATAGCTACTTATTGGATCGTTTCTAAAGTTTTGCCAACTGCAACTGCGAAATGCATAGTTTTTAGTCCAAAAATTCAAAGCCTTAACTTTGAAACTTCGTTTTCAGTTTCGTATAAAATTGCTGTATATCGCGTTTTTACCATCTACTACCGACGACGAATTCAAATCGATCTCGGTCAAGCATTTAGCGAATTGCCATCTCTTTCAATTCTCATTTACCAATTATCGTTTTTTTTAATTCTTTAGCGAACATTTACTAAATTTAAATTTAAAAATGGTTTGATATGATAAGTGCGTAGAAATTTTGTTTATTAACCGAACAAATTTTGCCATTTGGAAAATATTGTAAGAATATAATATTCAAATATTGATATAATATTCAAATATTTGAGTGAACCAGTTCCTTTGCTATTGCCACAGGAAACAGGACGCTATTACATTGTAGATGAAAATATAAAGAATACAATGACTCAAAAGAAATTAAATTCCTAATTTAATCAATAATGAAATAAACAAACTGTGAAGTACTAAGGCTTCACGCGGGTCTATTAAACTAAGAAAGTTTGGAAACAATTTTCTCCTTTTCTCTTCCAACAATTAGTGTTTTTCAGTTAAGAAATTTAATTTGTGTATGAAAACGATCAAGCATTACACTACCGAAATGCAAAATGTAAACAAATGCGTGGAAATAAGTGGTGACAGTTTTATTTTCTCTCAATAATTGCTGTTAATTCAATAATGTTCCGCGGAAAATCATTACATATTTTTCGGGCCTTATGTGATTAATTATTTATTTACCAAATTAACTTGTTAAATTTATCAGTTAGCTTCAACAAATGATTTAGGTTTAGCATTAGCAAATACTAAAGGTGAAAATAAGCAAATTTCTAGTAGCAATAAAATTACTTCAAAATTTTATATTTCTAGGAAAAAGTGCAAAATGCATAACAGTCTGTTTGTTCATCCTTTGCAAACTTTTTCCTTTTTCTTTTTTTCCGCTCAAAAACGATGCTGAGCACTCGTTAAAAAACAAAACAGAAAATTTGAAAAAGACAGCTGTTCGTTCTAAGACGTAACTTCCCTCCTCCAGAATACAAAACATAGCAATTATTACTTTTGTCTTAAATTTCTGCTCTATCGCATTTTCATTCTCTGAATTGCAAGAAATTATTAACTCACACAGATGCGATATTAATTCCTTATTAAAATTAAGAGTTATCCAATTGAATATATAAGGCTATTTAATTAAATTAAAAAAAATTAAACTTAGTGAAATATAATTTCTACAACTGTCCGCTTGCTTCTTCACTTTTTTCCCCCTTTTTTTGCAGAAACGGACACGCTGAAGAAAAAAATAAAAACAAAATTTGAAGTGCAGTAAAGAGTTTTCAAAAATTTCATCTCGATGGGTCACATTTTCACTTTTTTTGTTCGTTCATATAACTCTTAGTTAAATGAAACATTTCTTCGGCTCATTCAGTCTCAACAGATATATACAGATATTTCTCCCTTAATAATTTATTAAGTCAATTCTTTTTAATTGAGGTCAGATGGAAAATCAATAATAACTTGTGATCTAAATAAGAATAACAATGATAGAATGAGCTGACACGAAGGCTTCTCTGTTAATATCTAAGGAGAACAATACCTGACGAGAGCTTAAGGCTGGCTAATTGTTCAACAGATAGTCTTTTATCAGACTTAGATATAAGCTTTTTTCAAATGTTTCACACTTCTGCACAGTAATTTGAAATTTGTCGACGCATTGAAATTTTAAACTTTCTATCAATATATTTGCCGCTAATTATTTAATAGCAACGATAAGAAAGTACGAAATATCCTCAGACATCGAAGAAAGTATGAGCTGAAAATGGAAAAAGAAAACAACCTCTTTCCTTTCAACTATTTCTTCCTTCAGAAATGTCAGTCTTACATGTACATTTCTAGAACTTTTACTATTTTGAGAATTAAGCTGAAATCTGAACTTATCATTAGCACTTCAAAATTGTTTCTCCTAAACATTTCATAATCATCCAAATTCAGTTAGAATTAGCACTTATTAATTTCGTGACAATATAATTAGACAGCAATTTACACTGATCGGTTGGCAATAATCCAAGCTAAAGTTATATCAGAGAAGAGAATGAAGTTTTATTTCCTGAAATCTTTTGCTGTAGATTTCTTTCTCTTTCATTGTTTTAAGAAGTTGTTACACAAAAAGTTTGTTTACCCCTTCAATTCAAAAAAGTTGAAGTCGTTGACGTACCTAACAAAATTTCTTCGAGAGTGCCACTTCAGAACGACTTCTTAAAATTTCACTCAAACAAGAATATTTCGAGAAGAATTGGAGAAAAAAACGGTTACACAAAAATTTTAGATAAATTTAAATAAAAATTTTAAAAAAATGCGGGAAGTTTGGCAGAACATCGGTTAAATGGAGAAATTAATTCTGCGCTCCCAATGCAGAAAATTTTTTTGTTTCATGTTTTGATAAGCGTCCACGTTTGATATTATGATTTTCTAGCTTTAATTTCATGGATCGTTAAGGGATCATTTCATTATCAGTCTTCTTAAATGTTGCAAAATGATTGTGTAATCATTTAGTTATATATTGCTATTACTGTTTATTTAAAAATCGTTAAAATATGTAATTTTTTTCTTTTACTTAAAGTTTCTTTAATAATTAATTACTGATTCTTTAAAACTCTCCACTGAAAGACAGAAATATGTTCAAAAATTTCCAGCGATTCATATCTTTCCATCGATAGCTATGAAAGAAAAATAAAATTATATTAAACAATGCCTTCAATATCTCCGCAGAAATATTAAATTACATCTAAGTTATTGCTTATATTCATTTCAAATAACTCGTAGTTTCATTCATCATAGAAATGATACAGCTAAATTTCTTAATCATACATTTTAGAGGGATGAAAAACCTATCCAGAAGGTAACTTAAAAAAGCATTTCAGTAATGAAAATCATTGAATTTTGACTTGTAGTAGTAACTAAACTTTAAATGAATGCAAACCTAAAGTATTAGATAAGTTAATTGATCAAGGATCAAATTACATAGAAGTTGAGCAAAGCAAGCATTACAAGTCAATTACGGCGTAAATTAAAGTAAAATCTGTGGAAGAAGAATTAAACAAAACTTAGATAAAGACAATTATAAGTTAAATTAAAAAAAGGTTTAACTGAAGGATGAGGTATAAGAGCTCAATGAAATTAATTAAAATTACAATTAAAAATGTGGTAGGCAAAACATGATAATTAAAATTTTATGTGGTTATGCAAAAAAATTTTCCACTTAATCGTAATATGAACAGAGGAAAGAGGAATAGCACAAAATTCAACTGAATTTGATATCTCAGAGAGGAAATATGTTCTGTATCAATTCAATTAATCTTTATTAAATCAAGCACTGGTTTCCATCATTTACGGGGACGACTTTTTTTTAAAATGTTTTCTATAAATCTTACGCAATTACAGAAACTCTTCATGTTTGATGGCATAATTTTTTCTCGTTTTGCTACAACATGCTTGAATTTTTGTTTGCTTAAGTTGACAAGAATGAAAAGCGACCTGCTGCATTCTTAGACTGACAAGAAAAGTTGAAGAAAAAATAACGCAAAAAATTGAGCTTTTTCGTTTGTACTCTCCCTTATATCTCATTTTAGCTGATAAGAGTTCTTGATTTTCCAAATTTCATTTTCAAATTTAGCTTAATAGAACAGCGCTTACAGAGTGAAAAGTGATAGTAGTTCCTTTCAGACGGGAATGACTTGTTTTTGAAAAAGTAAGCTAAATTTCTATTATAATAGTAATATCTGTAAGCCTTAGCAACTGCTTATTTAAAGTATAAGAAAACGAAACAGAATCAGATTTCTTTCCCATCTTCGCCAACCGGATCTATATTTGTTGTATTAATTGGGCTGAAATTCGATGAATTCAAGATTCCACAAAAGATTAGTATAAATGTTTCGCTTATTAAAACTCCACAGTTTCACACAATCCTTTATTCCGTCTTCTTTTTCGAATCCCACTCAAAGGCATTTCCAATAACAAAAGATTGCAATTAAGAAAATTGGGAAATTTAATTTTCACTAAAAAAATTAATTAGAAACAATTTATCGATGTAAGCAATTTCCTTGTAATCGTTTGCTGCTATAATCATACTTGTGAAAAGCTTTTCCACTTGAACTACACTCAGCAAAAACACTATGCAAATAAAGCACTAAATAAATTGGAATAATGTATTCCTGTTCTTTTCATTTTCAATATTATTCTGTCACCGTTGGTAACGTAATCCATACCTCTCCAAACTTTTTATCTCTTTTGAATGCTCCATTATCGAAATCTTATCTTGCCTAATGAGTCGCTTCGAGCTATTGCATTCTACATTTTAAGTTAGCGAACAATTTTATTACGCCTTGTACCGTTTTAAATAATAATTCATTATTGCGTAAAATTAAATATATTTAATTGTGGCGATTGTTGTAAGGTAATAAATATTCCTTTAAAGGAATTAAGTTTTTAAATGAGAAATTAAATGCATAAGTCGAAGAACAAAAGTACAGTAACATGTAGTTTTAAGTGCAGGAAAAATCAGAAAAAATCCAAGAAAACTAAAAAGAAACACTCGGAGTGTTAATCTCAGACATTTTAATAGAATAGCTGACGATAAGTAAGGATAGTACGTTTCTGCCGAATAACCGGAATGGTGCCATGTTAATATGATGCAGTATTAATAGAAGCAAAACGCATGGTATTTCTCAGTTGACTATAGCGCAGCTATAGCATTTGTCTGATTTGGTTAACAAATAATACAATATCTAAGCATTTATCACTATGTTGATAACTACTGGTAGGCAAAATAGGAGCAATAAGTGGGAGCATATTTATATAAACGATGATAGGGAGGAAAGACAAGTGTAATCTGTAAATTGTGTTTCACAATTAATTATAACCTGTTCTTTAATCAGTCGCACATTTCTACAGTAATAAGCACCTACTGCTACTTCTAAAGGCAAATCGTCCTATTATTTTAATTCGATTATTTTCATGTTTCTGTATCCTTTCTTTTTCAATCAGCTAACATGCCATGAATACGCTTGAAGAACACTACAAGTGAATAGATAAAATGGATAGTTCATTTTTTCGAATTATCCCGGAACTCACTTTAATTTAGTATGCTTTCGCGATAGTGTAATTATGATAAACATGGCTAACCGCCTATCTAACATTACTCAACTCTCACTACATCTATCTATGACCACATAAGAACCACGGTAAGGCTATTAATATGGAAGGAAAAACTTCTCAAATATATCAAATATGTCAACCGATTCAGAAAAAATCAGTAATTTTACTCAATTTTCAAAAATTCGTTCAAAATCAATAAGAAAACATTAAATGATCTGATAAGAAATATTTAATTGAATTTTGACTTTAGAAGATCAATAACTGAACCCGACTGAAGCGTATCCCATCGAGCACAAGCTCTTCCCACACGTTGTTCTCCCACATCCTTTCATGGACGAAGATGTGGAAGATAGACTGAATTAGAAATAACGATGACGAATTGGGCCGCGCAGCCCATCGTTATAATATGTTATTTTTATTGGGATGTAGTTTTTTCTTTGAGGTAGCATAAAGTGTAGTGGTATTACAATCGATTGCTCGCTGTGGATTTCGTGCACGGCTAAGGGTGGTATTCATTCTAGCGTTTTTTGTGATATTTATGGGTTTAAAATTGATTCTTAGTATTCTACGGTTAGTCTTTCAGAATTTGCGTATACAAAGTGTGTTCGTTATCCACTTTTTTACCTAAAGATTGTCCAACAAATTAAGGGTATATTGATTTCCTTGCAATTTGTTTTAGGTACAATTTCCTTGAAATTTGTAGAATATGAATTCAAGGAAATTGCAATTTCCTACAAATTTCCGACCGACTTTTGTTTATTCTTGCAGTTCCATTTGTAATTTATTATTACAGAAGCTTGGATTAAATTAAATGTTTGGAGGACAGAAATATCATAACCACTCGTGTTTGATGTGTCTATTTTTCTTTGTTAAACCAGAGCAGGAACCCATTTTGTCGGAAATAGATTTAACCACTATTAAAAAATTAGAATAAATTTTGTCCATTGAAAAGCTCTCTTCTCGTCTGCACCCTTCTGATTCATATCGTTCGATGTGAAAATTATTTATAATTATTCATTGAAACGTGATAATTTTTTCTGTTAAATCGCATTACCTGAGTTCTATTCTAAGATTGTCATTACCAGTTTAAAAGGAGAAGGTAAAGAGATCTCTCTAACCGAAAATAGGACTGATATATTAACCTGAATTCTATTCCTATTAATTTGAGAAAAAATGAAAGCAGTAATTCAACACCATTAATATTTATGCTTTCAGTTGAGATTGGAGTAATGAGAGTAGACTGTGCATGAAAAAGCGAGTCATGGAAAATGAATGTTGTAGATTTTTTTGATTATGCCTTTGTTATATAAAATTGTTACATAAATATTTCCTTCAGTATTTATCAGAAGTTTTAAATATGTTAATCTTTGAATTCTTATCATATTGCTTGCCGCCATTATCTTTTTCATCACGCAGCTTTCATTTTTTGCTTATAGTATTTGATGTAAAAGTGTCATAAGATCATTAATCAGTACCGTCCGAATTCTTCATCTTAAGCGGACATTTTTTTTTAATGTCATATTTGACATTCGCGACTCGTACCTCGACTTAGAAAATGGGCATAAAAAATTGTCCTTCACTCTGATATTGTGTACTGATTGCTTTCTTACACATTTCCAGCTTGTATGTTTTTTTAAATATTAATTTTGATTTCACTTTGTTCATTTAAATTTCTTAGTTCTGATAATTTTGATTAAAAATACTAGTTGATAACATTGCATTTAAGACTGAGACGAAGTTAATAAACTTAACATGTTGATCAATAGCGAATACGCCAAGTATTAGTATTAATTTTACTTTAAAATGTATTCCATAAAGGCTACTAAAGCTATCGACAAAGGGAGTGCTAATGTATGCCAATGGAGTGCTGACATACAATTCTGCGTTAATTTTCTATGCGTAATCTTCGTCGATAAAACTTTTGAATTTCATCTTTGTTTCAGGGCTGAAGAGTGCTGAAAGGGGAGGCCGATATGGAAGATGCCCACACGAAATCAGCCGTTGAGGTCCTGCAATATTTTGGTGTCAATGGTGATGTTGGCCTTACCGAGAAACAGGTCCTTCAAAACAGAGAAAAATATGGTTCAAATGGTGTCTTTTTTATCTTTTATGCATTCCTACTCAAACTGTGAAGTTTTTCAACCTACATTAGGAACTTTTTATGTTTTACTTCTATGTTTTTTTAATATTATATATATATATATATATATATATATATATAAAGAACAAAACACGTAATGCTATAAGTTAATGGTAGGCAGTTTCTTCTGTATCATAGGTCTTCTACTTGATGTCACATAATATTCTAGCGTTCTGTTGAGTTGATCCTTGATATTACACAGAAAGGGAATAATTTCGAGCTTTGAGTGGTAGAAAAGCAATAAATCCTGAAAAGTGATCCCTGTAATCAGCAATCCTCATAATTATTACTTAGCAATTATATCAAACTATTTTTACATATTCATCAAATTTAGGTTAATTGCGCTAATCTTTTTGAAACTTTAGAACTGCCAGCCGAAGAAGGCAAGAAATTATGGGAATTAATATTGGAGCAATTCGACGATCTTCTTGTCAAAATTTTGCTTCTCGCAGCCATCATATCATTCGTAAATATATCTTTGAAAAATTCCAACTTTTGATGTTTTATCCGAAATTTATAAAATTCAGCAGTTATTTTTACATTTAAAAAGTTCAAAATGTCAGAATTTTTTCATCGTTTGTTTTCTCTTTTATTTATATTATTTTTAAGGTACTAGCCTTATTTGAAGAGCATGACGATCAAACATCAGCGGTCACCGCTTTCGTCGAACCTTTTGTAATTCTCTTAATCTTAATAGCAAATGCGACGGTTGGCGTTTGGCAAGTAAGTTTATTGCATTGTAATTTGTACGTTATTCTTTCAACAGTTGAAAAAAATCGACTTTATATTTTTCAAATACAGAATTACGGCCGGATGGTACATTACATATTCGAGCAAACATAATTCATGGGATATTCTCATATTTTAGTATGAACATTTGATATCATTAAAAAAATTTCGTTTTTGTTTAGAAGAGCTGATTAGATGTTTTTAGTGAGACATTACTATTAAAAAAAGCAATGTGTTTTCCTTCCTTTTACTTCTATGACTTATAAACCAAAACGTAAAGTTATAAGTAATTTGTAGATAGTAAGATTCGAGATATTAGTTTATTTTCCAGGAAAGGAACGCTGAAAGTGCTATAGAAGCTCTTAAAGAATACGAACCAGAAATGGCAAAAGTATTGCGTGAAGGGAAACACGGCATTCAGATGATTCGTGCTAATGAATTGGTACCTGGTGATATTGTTGAGGTTTCAGGTGCCTTTCAGAAAAAGAATACTTTGCAGATTTTTTTAGATGTATTTTTGAAAGTATTTTAGATTCCAAAACAGTGTCAGTGTGCTACTGTTAGATTTTATTTTATCGTTTGCGTCAGGAACATAATTTCATACCACTATCGATTATTGTCGCCTGAAAATGCAGTTACCAATATTTTTATAACACAGTGATGGAGAATCATAATTATTATTAGATTCGGAAGAATCAATAAGAACCTAATAATAAAACTATTTATTCTTCTCGACTCACCTAATCTACCACACTTTGAAAAAAATATATTACTGTTTTAAATCTATTTTTTCCTATGAAAAATTATTTTTGTTTTAGTGGGTGACAAAATCCCTGCAGATTTGCGTCTGACTAAAATTTATTCAACAACGCTACGAATCGACCAATCAATTCTTACCGGTGAATCAGTTTCTGTAATTAAGCATACAGATAGTGTACCTGATCCAAGGGCTGTGAATCAGGATAAAAAGAATTGCCTTTTCTCCGGTACAAATGTTGCTGCTGGGAAGGTAAGCATAAAATGATCTTCATGCGGCCACTCGCTTAAATTGACAAAGTAGTTGTTGGTTGGGTCCAAATTTTGTGCAATTTGTTGTTCACTTCAACTAGAAACTCCTGTGACGGGCAATACCCTCAGATAGAGTCATGCAAGCATCACTATATGAAACCGTTGGAATTTTTTTTGCGATTTTAAGGTGAGTATCATAGCAAATTCTTGACGTTGATAAATCCAGAAAACTAAATTATTAATCATCGTAAATGTGTGGGTATCATGTCGGTACCATGTGCGTTTTAGGCTCGTGGTGTTGTTTTTGGCATTGGATTAAATACAGAAATTGGTAAAATTCGTACCGAAATGGCTGAAACTGAAACAGATCGCACACCGTTGCAGCAAAAGCTTGATGAATTTGGCGAACAGCTGTCCAAAGTATTATTTACTTTTTTTCTACTCATCGATTTTTTTGAAATTTTAATTAAATCTGAAAATCTCTTATTATTCAAGTTTCAACATCATTTGTTTAGACAAACCTATACTTTAGGTTCTAATTTTTTAAGTGGGAAATCCTCTAGGTTATTTCAATTATCTGTGTAGCTGTATGGGCGATTAATATCGGTCACTTCAATGATCCTGCTCATGGTGGTTCGTGGATTAAGGGTGCTATTTATTACTTCAAGATTGCTGTTGCACTTGCTGTTGCTGCTATCCCAGAAGGTTTGTTTTCTCAATTTAATGCATTTTGCAAAATGTAGGGAAAAGAGATAGTTGTTGTGGAATGAAATTCAAGTCTTTGAAACTATTTACAGTGACTCATGCTTCCCACTTAACTGGTTCAAAAAGGTCGGAAATGTAGGACATGGTCATATTCAAGTGAATTATATTTACTTATATGCGATGTTGCAGGTCTTCCTGCCGTTATCACTACTTGCTTGGCTTTGGGTACACGTCGGATGGCTAAGAAAAATGCTATTGTACGTTCGTTACCATCAGTGGAAACTTTGGGTTGCACTTCTGTAATTTGCTCTGATAAAACTGGAACACTTACTACTAATCAGATGAGTGTTTCGAAAATGTTCATTGCAAGCAAAGTAACTGGAGACGATATTGATTTCTTGGAATTTACTGTTGGCGGGTCAACCTATGAACCATCAGGACAGGTAGCAACTTGATTTATTTCATTTAAATTTCTTTTTTACCTTTTTCTATTTATTTGTTGTAGCCAATTTCTTAATACTTAGGAAAACCTCCTCCCACAGATAATTATAGTCTTGACAAACTGTTTCTTTTTTTTACTACGGATTTTTCATTCACGATTTTTCCGGTTTAATAGAAGCTTAGGGGGATATATTGGATTTGCAAATAAAGGTAGAAATTAAAAGTTTCTGATAAGATTTTGGATATTAATAATCGTTTGGGAGAAACAATACAAACAGATCAGAGTTGATATTGTTTATTATATTTTCTACTCAATTTGCTAATAAAATAGTACGATCAGCAGAAATGGATGAAAAACCATTTTTTTACGCTTGAAACCATTTTTCAACAATACATTTTCATACTAAAATGAAAACTTGATTTATTTATAGGTATCTCATCATGGACGGCAAATAAACTGTGCAAGTGGTGAATTTGAAGCTTTAACAGAACTGGCGACTATCTGTGCAATGTGCAACGACTCTGCTATTGATTATAACGAAGTGCGATATAACTCTAATTTTTCCTTCTTTGCAATTTTGAATGATTGGGCTGCACTTCATTTAAAGTGTTCGAAACGTGATAATCCTTTCCGTTTTAATTTGCGCGGGATTCTCAAGTTACTTTGAAAAGGAAAAAAATGTTCAGCAATGTGAAGGAATATATATTACATTATTTCGAGATGGCGCAATTATGAAAGGAATGCATATAATTTAAAATGGAGTGAAGTAATGAAAATGTTATATTTTGAGCTTTTCAGACAAAACATATATATGAGAAAGTTGGTGAAGCAACGGAAACGGCGCTAGTTGTTTTATGCGAGAAAATGAATGTGTATGGGACCAATAAGTCAGGTTTATCACCTCGAGATCTGGGAAGTGTTTGTAACCGAGTAATTCAACAAAAATGGAAGAAAGAATTTACCTTGGAATTTTCACGTGATCGGAAAAGTATGAGCGTATTTTGTATACCATCATCCGGTGGATCAAATGCAAAAATGTTTGTGAAAGGAGCACCAGAAGGTTACTTTAGTATATCTTTCCCTTTTAAACAACTTCGCGGACTTTTTCGAATTTTTAATGAAATCGTAGTTGTTGGAATTGTATATTACACCTTATTTCAAAAATCAGAGCAACTAATTTGATTTAATCGGTGTTCCTGATTGTGTGCATGTGTATATAAACATAAGTAAGGAGAATACGGCGCACTTATTGTGTGCACGATACTGCAGTCATCATCCTAGATAACTGCGAGGAAAACTAGAGATCCATAAAATATCAAAAAGGATGTAATAATGCCTATAGCATGTGATAATATTTTATTGAATTGTTGCTCTGTTAGCAGGCACCAATCCCATTGCTGTTTTCATAGATTTTAGGCGTATTGAATCGGTGCACTCATGTTCGAGTAAACGGGCAACGAATACCATTAACACAAAAGATAACGCAGAAAATAGTTGATCAGTGCATCCAGTATGGTACCGGCCGTGATACTTTGCGATGTTTGGCTTTGGGAACAATCGATAGCCCATCGGATCCTCGCACGTAATTTATTATTTTTTGAGCAAAGAAGAGAGAAGGGATAATGTTTAATGCAAAACTGGAATGTTTTTTTCCTACTTAGAATCGCAGGCATTCTGCTTACAATCACTTATATCATTTTTTTCAGAATCCAAGTAAGACTTACGTTGTAATATAATTTTTGCTATATATTTTAAAACTTTTAACAATTTTATAGTATGAATTTGGAAGATTCGTCGCAGTTTGTTCGTTATGAAAAGGATATTACATTTGTGGGTGTGGTTGGTATGTTAGATCCACCGCGAGCCGAGGTGATTCCTTCAATTAAAGAATGTCGCATGGCCGGTATTCGCGTTATCATGATCACGGGTGATAACAAAAATACTGCAGAAGCAATCGGTCGTCGTATTGGTCTTTTCGGAGAAGATGAAGATTCTACTGGTAATTATCACCATGATTTGGGGAATACTCACGTATTATTTAAAGAAATCATAAATGATCACTTGGAAACGCTATTTCTCTTTAGATGAAAGCGAAAAACATATTCAGATAGATTCTGTCATTTTCTTTGGTGGTAACCATGACCATATGATTATCTAGCTATCGAGTAAATTATGGCATTTGAAAAACTGATTTACTGATAGAGTTGTTGTCGATCATGCAGTGGCAAATAAAGTTTTAATCATGCGGAATACAAAAACTTGATCATAATATGAAAAAAATTTCAGGCAAAGCATTTACTGGACGGGAATTTGATGATCTACCACCAGAGCAACAAAGCGACGCATGCCGACGAGCTAAACTTTTTGCACGTGTTGAACCTGCACATAAATCAAAAATTGTCGAATTCCTTCAATCACATGGCGAAATCACTGCTATGACCGGTGATGGAGTAAACGATGCACCGGCATTGAAGAAATCGGAAATCGGTATAATAGAGCAGATTTTTATTTTATGCGTTAAATGTTTAAAACGCATAAAAATTAAAAGCATACATTGCAACCATTCCATATCCATCTATATATATTTTAGAGTGACTGAGTAATGAAGCTGAAGATACGGTGTAAGAAATCAACGAATTTTGAGAATAGCAATACAGACAGCAAATTTAGCTTAATACAACATTTCCTGATAGCTCACGTGAGCTCGATTTTTTTGTGTAATTTAGGGCCGTATTTGTCATGCATGTACAACCTCAAAAGGGAAAAAAGGAACAGCTCTGTTCCAAAAATAAAAAGAAATTTTTGTGATATCTATTCATAAGCTATGAAGACATATACATGTGTTATAGAACCACTATGTTAAACTCGGCATATCTTATGTTTTAAGGTTAAAAAACTCCATCTCTGGTTCTTGCTAGCACCTAAAACCTGCTGTTTTGATAGTTTATACACGATTCCTTGCAGTACTCCCCGAATTCTTTTCAGCTTTTTCTAATCTTCGTCAAGAATCATCACAATTATATGATTGTTTTTCTTGTATAATTTTGTATAATTTAAGGCCGTATTTGTCAGCAATCATTTTTGATTTTAGGCATTGCTATGGGTTCAGGAACAGCTGTAGCAAAGACGGCATCGGAAATGGTTCTAGCTGATGATAATTTTGCAACAATTGTTGCTGCAGTCGAGGAAGGACGAGCTATTTACAATAACATGAAGCAATTTATTCGTTATCTTATTTCATCGAATATCGGCGAGGTCTCGAGATTTTAATGCGTTCTTGTTTTCGAAATGAAATTTTTTGTTTCAGATGTGTATTATTTTTACTTCAGTTTTTCTAATCAGGAAGTAACAGTGAAATCTAATTTAAAAGCCATGGAAATCTCATAATTTTTGCAAAGTTGACCCAATCACATTGCATCCTGAAATGTTTACAAAATAAGGGTTTTAAAGTTTTCCAAAATTATTTCTTTTCATGGATTCAACTATTAGAGTTTTGGAATGTAAACTAATTCAGGATGGTTTAGCTAGTGACCTAACTAAATTAACTATAAGCTGCTTTATCTATTTCTTTCAAATACCTGTAATGAGATAGTGTCGAAGCATGACCAGGTGGTAGTATAGGCTTTATTTAAGAATGTTGGCCAGCGAAAATGAGTTAAAGGGTCAAAATCCATGAAAGTGGATGTCTGAATCTATTAACTGCTAAATAAAATAGTGCTTTTCCAGGTTGTATCGATTTTCTTGGTAGCGGCATTAGGCATACCCGAGGCATTAATTCCCGTGCAGCTGCTTTGGGTAAACTTGGTCACCGATGGTCTGCCAGCTACTGCTTTAGGTTTCAATCCTCCGGATCTGGATATTATGGACAGGCCGCCACGTTCTGCTGGAGAGTCGCTTATTTCTAAATGGCTGTTCTTCCGTTATATGGCTGTTGGATGTAAGTTTTTAACATTATATAGAAAATGACTTTTAGTAAAAAGACTCGCTGATGTTATAAAGCAGTGAGTATTTTGAGAGGGTTCAAATTAACAATGTCTTATCAGAGAAAAAAAGAAAGCCGCTATTCATTTTACTGTTATCATCCTACTGAGGTATCTTTATGTATGGTGTCAATTACTGATTTGTTAAGTATTATCCTTCAATGAATCGCCATATTATTGAAATGCTTGAAATATTTTTCAGGACGTACTAAAATCTATTGCTAAATCATATTCGGTACTGTCTTGTGCATTTCTTTTTCTCTTTTTTTCAGCATATGTTGGATTGGCAACTGTCGGTGCTGCGATGTGGTGGTTTTTGTTGTATGAAGATGGTCCACAGATCAGTTATTATCAACTGACACATTGGATGCGATGTGAAATTGAACCGGAAAACTTTGCTGATCTTGATTGCACCGTTTTTGAGGATACACATCCGAATGCAATGGCGCTTTCAGTTTTAGTTACGATTGAAATGTTCAATGCATTGAACAGGTTTCTTTTTATTTTTGTTGCAGTAAGTTTTTTTAACAGTAATACACTGTTAAATTAATGCCCATGTTTTGTCTGTTCTGTCCCAGTAAACTTCCGATTTTAGGCTAAAAAAAATAGCTGGATAAGCTCTCCAAGTCCATCAATTTTTCACTTATTCATCCCGTATATAACAGGTACTGTCTCATCATGATGTACTGCTGAAATCAAAATCGTCGAGTAATTGATGACGGCCATCAATTTGCCGAAGTAATATTGAAACATTGAAGTTATATGAAACATACCATTTGCAGTTTGTCGGAAAACCAATCTCTTTTGGTAATGCCACCTTGGAAAAACGTCTGGTTGATGTCATCGATAGCTCTATCGCTATCATTACACTTTGTTATCCTCTACGTGGAAATTCTGGCAACGATCTTCCAGATCACGCCACTCACACTAGTGGAATGGTTCGCAGTGTTGAAAATTTCATTTCCCGTCATTCTTCTGGATGAAGTCTTGAAATTCATCGCCCGGAACTATATCGATGGTGAGGTTATTTGCCGTACCAGTGGTTATGAAAAGCCAATCAAAAAACGTGTGTCACGTACCTTACTTACCATTGTTATGCTAACTGCTCTTGGTGTTGGTTATTTTTACTGGATTGCGAAACCATATTGGCCACATCTAATGCATGCAATCGGCAAGGATCAACGATCAAATCCAAATAGTTTTCATTTACATTCGCATGATGATTTATAATAAGTAATGTATTGCCTTGTGTTTTTCGTGTGGGTGTTTTAACTAGCAACTAAATACAACCTATCGAAGCTTGCGTGGCTTTGCATCTTATCTGAGAAGTATAATGATTCGTCTTTATTATAGATTATCCTAAAAGCATTGAAATTTAAGTATTTGCTTCACTATTAAACGTAATTCCTTGGCACCGTCGTAATTATTTTTATACATTTAATTTAAAGAAATTTGAAAATTTGATGGGACTTTGTTTTTCTGGGTTCTTGAAGTTTGGATTGCTTCATTGGCTTTCTCCTTAAGCGCGTTTCATATATCTCCCTTTCTCTGTGTGAATCATTCCGCTCAGATTCCATTATCTGTACTTGGAATTATCACTTTAAAGGAAGAAGATTAGAAAACATTGTTTGGTTATGAAAAATGAAATATATGAACTGAGTAAATTATGGTTTGTTTCCTTCTTTTTTGATATTTACATTGGAAGTGCTCTTCACTCTTGTTCCGTTCTTTTATTTGTTATATCTACTTTTTCCAGTCATATAGTTCTCACTTATTTGAACATACAGGAAAACTTCCGATGTATTTCTTTTTTCTGTGAGAAAGTGGTTTGTTGATTTTGTGCTCAATAACTGTATACCTACAGAATAATAGCAGTGTCTCAAGTAATTAGCTGGAAGATGGATAAACAAAAGATGTAGGAAGAATATGAAGTCAAATATTTGAAATAGTTGAAATTTAGAGAGATTCGGGCATACACTTCTTTGAGCAGCATTTTACTGAATTGTAGCCGAATTAGCGGAACGTCTTATATTAATGATTGAGGTTGCTATTTAGAGTGGTTGTCTTGTTATGTTAGAAATGGTATTTCTGTTTTATTTCTTCTCTTTCTTATCACTTCAGAATATTTTGTGATTTTACAGATTCTACTAAAATTGCTATGAATTATAGCGAAATGTTAGAAGGGAAACGGTAGATACTTTGCAGATGAGGTGTTTTGGGGATAAATATAGTTTGTAGTATTGGACGGGTTTACACATATTATCAAGCAAAATAGTTACCAGTCAGATTTCGAGAAAAATGAAAGTTTTTTAGGAAGCATTACTGGTGAAATGTAAATTCTATCAGTGAGTAAATTTTCGGCCCATATAGTTTGTCTTCCTCAGAAATAATTTATTACCTGTGTTTCTTAAGAGATTTGTAATATTTCACAACAAATAAAGTGTCAGTGAATTTTTTGCTTTCATTGTTATTTATTGTTCCCTTTTGTTCTCTTGTTTTGCTGGAGAATCATTATTAATTGATTTAATTTGTATGGAATAAAATCGTGCATGTTAAAAACATCTCGCTGTGATGGAAGTAGCAAGTTTAAAAAGCAGAATTGATTTTTTTCTCTTTTTTGATTTTTAACTTGTCGCTTCGATCATAAATTGTTGTGTGAGATGTCGTTTAACATCATGGTTTTATCCGATCGATGAATTTGCTAACAAACCGGACTTTGTCGGCATTTTTCCGAATAACAGGAGTGCTAACAATAAATAAGTTTCTGTTTTTAATCATAAATAGAAACTTATGGATAGTCGTGGGTCACTGATTTTTTTGCTTACATATTTCCGGAGACGGTACATTATGAATCGTTCTAATGTAATATTCAATAAATACTACAAACATTAACAGTTTGTATTAATGTTTGCTGTTCAAAAAACGACTACATCAATCAATAATTATCGGCCGTGAAAAATTCTGGTAATCAAAGGCTGTAAATATGTGATCTTGAAGATTCGTTATGCACTAAAAGATTGGAAAGAAGCACCGATCAAGATTGACCTTACTAACAAATTAATGTCTGGAAAATACAAGAAAATATTAATCCTGAGAAAACTTGAAGTCGTTATTGAGTTATAAGATATTGCAGAAATTAGCTTGTTAGGGGAGATTTTATTTCCTTGAGAAGATTTGATTAAACGCTCGGATAATGAGAATTAGATGTCGTAAAGTGTGATGATTTTAGCCTACCACTGTTATGGTTTATAAGACACGAAAGGTTTGGTTTTAGGATAATTTTAAACCAAGATGAAGTAAATTTGAACTGTCTCAAATTGCTCAATCTTTGATTCAAAGAAATGAGATATTTTCAGCACTTTCGGAAGAAGTGATGAAAAAAGAACTGTAAAATACGACGATGAATGGCGCAAGAGAAACAAAAAAACTTATTATCGAAAGAAAGTTGAGATCAGCTGGATAATATGGCGAAGGTGTCGTGGTCCTGTACGGAGGGTCATTGCAGATTTGCTTGACCTTCTGTTTGTAAATGATGAGGGGTGGTTTTTTTTCATGCGTCCGCTCCTATATTTTCAGCACTGTTGTCACCCACGAAATCCACAAATCCTTCTTATCTTTTCCTCCACAAAATCAACGTTAGATGCGATACTTTCAAATCCTATCCTTAGAATTCAATTTAATTTGGAATTTCTAGATTTTAAAATCCACCAAAACTTTTTAGGTTCTAGCACTCTTTGGTTTTTCCAAATAGTTGGAAGTAAAAAATGAAAAGTGCAAAATCCAAAAATGAATAATAACGTGGGTTAGTAGTAATTCTTTAATCTCTCCCTTCTCCAGCCATTTTGCTCTTTTAAGTTTCACTGGATTTTTTGAACCTGATGACTCATTATTAAATTTTAATATTTTGATGATTAATATATTAAATTTTAAAGGGATGCTTTGCGAAAAAAAGCATTTCTTCTGTTTTATTTTTGATGATCTATAGCTGTTTAGGGACAAGAATCGTGATTATAATTATGTTAATAGTATGAAATCATAATAGTTAACTGTTGAATTTGCTTTTGACTCTGATATTGTCATATTTCTTCTCTCTCACTAAGCTTTAATAGAAGCATTTCTTTCACTTTCCAAGATATTTAGCATAGATTTGAGAATATTATGGTAGCACTTAGCGTTCACCATGCCACATTTGTACCACAGGGACACTTTAGCTTGCATCCGTAAAAGGCCCTCACGTTGTCAGAAATCAATCTTGGATGGTAATTCAGATAAATGAGCTTTATAATGGTATTTTATGCTACAACAAAGGATAGTGAGCAGACTCTCTATCGTTACCGTTTAAAAAGCAGCAACATCCTTGGCTCAAATACACCTGAAACTATTACAAATTGACTTCATTGCTTTTCATTTCCCATTTCCAATGTCTTTTTTCTTTTTTTTCTTCGTTCCACAAAAAGATAATTTCAATTCATAACAATTTTAATAAATAAAAATGATGTTATTTGAAAAAATGATTAAATTGATCTACTTTAAATTAGAATGATATTAGCCTCTCTTTCCCTGTTTTATCTTATTTTTTTAATTTGCGCTCTTTTTGGATAGGAAAAGTGGTTAAATGTGTGCTTGAGTATTATTCTGATGAATAAAAATGGTAAACCAGTTTGAGCTTTGATTTCAATTACTCGTTGAAAGGATCTACTGAAGAAGAAGAGTAAAAGGTGAAATGGAAAAAAAATTAAAAACAGTCATTCTTCGCATACAAAAATCATCACTTAATTACCATCTTCAGTAGCGAACGACCAGAAACTAACAATCACTAATCAGCTAATTTCATTCCTTCTACAAACAGTTAGGGAATAGGATCATTGGTATTTATTAGCTTCATACCTTTTGAAAATATAGCAGGAACGATCTGTTATTTGTCCTGTTAGGATGAACTGATTTTGAGTATTTCTCACTTTCTGATTAGGTAGTTTACTACCAGTTAGTGTAACTATTTCTCTTTCAGAGGAACCCCTTGAGAAGACGCTGAGAAACAACAACAATGAAATGTAAGAAATTTCTATAAAAATGACAACATAGCAGCAAATAGTTTGCTTTGAAAAGCGACTTTGTGCTCTTCTTTCGCCAATAATGTCGATGAAATCATCGTAATTTATAAAATTCAAAATTTTGGAACAACCAAAAATCCTTTTCTTCCTACTTTTGAATTCGGAAAACATGACTTTATTGTTTAAAACTGATTTTGAAAAATGAAATATTGTAATACTACAATTGAGATTATACTTCCTGGTTACTGTATCGCTGGTTTTCATGTACATAAATCCAAACTTCCTCTCCGAATATTAGCTGTTTACTAAACAAAATCAATAAGATATTGGAAACATCAGCGGCAATAAAAGTCCGAATAGGCCAAGAATGATCAGACCAAGGCAAAAAAATATCGCAAATTATCAGGCCTAGGGAAGAGAACATACTAGTGTTTCTGCCTGATCAGATAATCAATGCAACAAACTAATATATACTCAAATAACTGGAATTTTTTGTAAATGAGGTAATAATAGAATACAGCAACAGTGACCGTGACAACAATGATCACAGTTACAATCATGATCGTAATAGTCATCACAGCAAGGATTATCAGTAACATTAATAATAGTTGATTGGCAGTAATTTAATATATTCAGTTAATAACTAATAGTGTAATGATAATAGTAAGGGCAATATTACTAACAAACCATTTATTCCTAAAAGTCAATCGGCGGTTTTGTCTTAATCGTTCTTCATATAACTCCGTTGGATGGTAGATTAAGGTTCAGAACAAAAAAAGAAGCCACAATAATATGTTACTGATAAAGAACAGATAGGGGACAAAGAAATAGAAAGGGAAAGAATCATAAGAGAATATCAGGACCGAATATAGGATCATCATCATAGAACAAAGGTCAATTATCAATAGGAAATCCATAAACGAATCTTGTTACACCTTATATCATTTTTCCTTACCGCTTCACTTCTCTTTTTATTGGCTTCATTCAGCTTAGTCGATTAAATTTAATTTAAGCAAATAAATGTTTCATTTCACCAAATTACATGTAAGATACCGAAAATCAATTTGTAAAATTTTCATAATGGGCAGGCATGCGCAATATTTAATTCATAATTGAGTTGGGCCGCAATAGTATTGGTGGTGGTGTAGCAGCATAGGGGAGTGTGTACAGTGGTTTAAGCGCGTTTGGTGAATGGTTAGATATGATGAGGTGGTTGTGGGTTACCGTTGGATCTGTCGGACAATATTCACTTTAAGTTTGATTGGCTTTTCTTGTAGTTATTAAATTTCATCGGTTCGTTCAATTTTCCTAAAAGGTCAACGCCATCACCGAATCATTTCATGCATGAGTATTCACTGTTTTGGGTTGTGCTGTTTAAACGGATTTTAATTCAAATTACAGTCAGTTATTGTTGATTAAGCTCCTCATTTAGCAGATGTCTCTCTCATTAATGGTTTCAATTCCTGATCAGTCATTTATTTATCCTATTTATATAATTTGCAGTATGATACGATATTTTATTCCACGTTACAAAGCAAACCTATTATTAAACGTTATATTTATTATGACACTCGTTCTTTTCGTAGCCTTCTTTGTGCATAATCCAGTGCAGTTCCAATTACCTTCACGGAAAGTATGCATTTTCATTTCATTTCAAATTTAAATTTTGCTAATTTAAGTTCACTTCATCAACCAGATAGTGTTGAGCAATGACGTATTGCAATGAAAGACCAGACACAGTCTTGGTCACTGGAAGGCGTCAAAAAAAGTCAAATAGAGCCCTGGTCACCGCAGGAAAACGTACTGTGTTCAGTGATGTAACACAGTTTTGATTACCACGAGAGAAACATTGTTCTGAAAGACTGGACACTCTTTATGGATGAAATGTTCTGCTCTTGATGGATTAAGTTTTTTTTCCTCTTTTTAAATTCATGATACAGCGGAAGCACGGTATTATGCTGCATGAAGTGCCGGATTATTCGAAGAAACGTATCGGTCTAGGAGAAGATGGGAGTGGCGTGTATCTGACAGGAAAACAAAAAGTACAGGGAGAAGCGGATATGAAAAAGTGGTTCATGAATCTGGTCGTAAGGTAACACATATCCATATATTTTCGAATAGAAATACTAAAGAAAGTGCGGAAGGATTATTGACGTAATCAAAAAATCGTTGTCTGCTTGGTAAGAGTTAATTATTACTTTTAAGTTTGCACTTTTCTAAGGGTAATATTTTATTTGAAAGTTGCGATGCACTTCATAGCATTGTTTAAAAATTATGCATGATTTAGAGCGAAAAGTTATTGTTTATAAATATTACTAAAAAAATTTTTGTAAACCTTGCTTTGAAAATGACAGTGTTTTAATGAAAATTTGCCATTTATCAAACTTTGATAAGAATTAAATTGTTCAGGATGTTAAAAAGTATGAATAGTAGAATATTGGTATACTGATACCAGGTTAAGATTGTGACATTTTTTTATTAATAACTATTGATTACACATTCTCGTCAAGTCCTTAGAATGGTTTTTATAAGTTTCCATGTTACCAAAAACTGTAACAATTTTTCTGTACGCTTTAGTTGTCTTAGTATTTGATTAGGATGCGAAGACGGTCATTTTAACCAATGTTTCTAATGTTTTGTCATTACTGTATTGTTTTTAACATTCCTCAGTGTCAGCACTTGTAATTTTTTGTTTCAGCGATATGATATCATTAGACCGGAGTGTGCCTGATAATCGCCCCAAAAAGTGCCGTGAAATTACTTATGCAGATGATTTGCCAGTTGCCTCAGTAGTGATTATTTTTACTGATGAAGCATGGTCACCCTTAATGCGAACTGTGCATTCCGTAATCAACAGAACACCATTTAAATTGTTACAAGAAATCGTTCTAATTGATGATTTTAGTCAGAGAGGTTGTTTGTTGTTCTTATTTGTAGTTTTTTGCTGC
Source organism: Litomosoides brasiliensis (assembly GCA_013365375.1). Taxonomy (NCBI): domain Eukaryota; kingdom Metazoa; phylum Nematoda; class Chromadorea; order Rhabditida; family Onchocercidae; genus Litomosoides; species Litomosoides brasiliensis. Next base: position 103,265 of record JABVXW010000096.1, read on the forward strand.
AAAATTTACAGAAAATTGTAGTGTTTTTTGCTTTTATGCAATGCTTTGTTTATTATTGCCTTGCAAGAAAACAGAATAATTGGGACTAAATATTGTTGTAATAAAGTTTTGTTTTATGCGTATGCCTGTAATCATTTCTCAATAATTCGGTTCTTCATTCCGTCACTGAATTAAAAACATGTTCGTGACCGCTTCAAGCTACCGCTGAAAGAAATATTTCTTATTTTCTTTATGTTTGCATAAAGTGAAATTTTGAGGGTTTAAAAATTCAGACAGTTCTGTTTTGAGCGGGATATCGATCGCTTGAAGTGTTGTTTAGCATTGGTGAATTTTTTTGTATACAATATGGTTGAAGTATTGATAGGAACTCAGTTTCAATTTTAGATGAACTGAAAGATAAACTGGCAGAATACATTAAACGCTTTGGCGACAAAGTTCGTTTGATACGGGCACGGGAACGACAGGGTCTAATAAGGGCAAAATTACTGGGCGCAAAAGAAGCAGTTGGTGATGTACTAGTGTTCCTTGATTCCCACTGTGAGGTATCAGATGGATGGTATGTTTTCTTTGTACTTTTTTACATGCACAAATATCGTGCAAACAAGTCAAGTTTTCGTGTATTATATAACAGCGGTTATAATAGAATGCAGGAACGTACCATCGATAATCCTAGCACATTCACATTAGAGGTTTACTTGTCTGTAGTTCTTAGCGGTCATCGAAATACGCACATAATGATTTTGAAGTTTTCTTTTTTATAAATAACATTAATAATGACGTGAGGTATTTCTCATTTGTATAAAATAAGCAATTGCATTCTACGTAATAATTTCATGCAAATTTCAATTCTTTTCATTTTTTCCAGGCTAGAGCCGTTGTTAGCACGTATCAAAAATAACCGGTCGGCCGTTCTTTGTCCTATAATTGATCATATATCAGCAGAAACACTGGCCTATTTGGGTAGCGATCGCCCTTCGGATGTTGGCGGGTTTTGGTGGAGCCTTCATTTCCGGTGGGATCCTTTACCGAAGGAAGATCGCGACGTGGATCCCACAAAACCAATTAAGTTCGTGAATCCATTTTTGTATTTGCTACTTTAACCTTCATCTTTTTTCATTTTTAATCACTTTTTCATACCGCATAAAGTGCGTTTATGAACAACCTACTTTTTTCTTAATGATACGTCAAACGACATTTCCAGATCTCCAACGATGGCAGGTGGCCTTTTAGCAGTGGATAGGTCATATTTTTTCGAAGTTGGCGGATATGATCCGAAAATGGATATATGGGGTGGAGAAAATCTTGAAATGTCATTTAGGGTTATTTTTTGAAATTTTCATTGAGATTCTTTTGAAATAAAGTCTTTTAATTTGTAATATTGGAAAGATGTGCATTTAAAATAATGGGAATGATATTGCAACATTTATTAAATTATTCATCAATTTACTTTCGATTGCCTCAGGTGTGGATGTGCGGTGGAAGTATTGAATTTATTCCTTGTTCACACGTTGGCCACATATTTCGAGCAGGTCATCCGTATAACATGACTGGGCCTGGTAATAATAAGGATGTACACGGTACCAATTCTAAAAGATTAGCAGAAGTATGGATGGACGACTATAAGAGATTTTATTATCTTCATCGGGGAGATTTGAAGGTGCGAGGCAGCAAATGTTATGCCATAATTTTCAGCAGTCCCAAGTTGACTGTTTTTTTAATTACTTTTTTATTTTTATTATATCCTGCATCAAAAATGTTACTGTGTATTGCAATACTCATGTTTTTATTTAATTTACTTCTGACTTATATACGTATATGAAAACTGCTACAAGAAAATGAGTTGAATGTAATTTATATTAAAAATCTGAAACTCATTAATGTAATAACTCTTGTTTTTTACACATTCTGTGAAGAAATTCTCTCTGGTGATATATAAATTATTGCTGCTGACTTTCGAGACATAACAATGAAGTTGCAATGAAACAGATCTGAGGAAATTGCGCTGAAGTTATTAGATCTGGTCAGATTTAGGAGGATGAACTTGTGAACTTTGTGTAAAATTCTGTGGAAATCAACTAGTTGCAACAGAAATTTTGAACTTTTTATTATGTGGTGTAATTTTGCCTTACAGGAGAAGGATGTTGGCGATCTCTCAGAAAGAAGAGCTTTGCGCGAAAAATTGAAATGCAAATCATTTAAGTGGTATTTGGAAAACGTTGCGAAAAATAAATTCGTTCTGGATGAAAATGTTATAGCATTTGGCGCGGTATATTATTTGCTCTCTTAGATTATAAATGAACGTAAATTGACAGCTTGAGTTACCGGAAAAGATGTTGAATGAGTCATCAGCAGCATTCATAATATGTATGTAAAAACATATCGATTGTCAGTCTTTAGTTTTCCTGAAAATTTTTTTAAGATTGTATATTGAATTATGCTACTCAGTGCTCGGCAAGAATTGTTGTTGAGAGCACTTTACGCTGCCGCATTATAGATAGAAAATTCATTGTTGTTCTTCGAATTTGAATTTGTTTATTATAGTTTCGAAATCCTTCTAGTGGACTTTGTTTGGATACACTACAACAAAATGAAGACAGGGTTACATCTCTTGGTATCTTTTCGTGCCAAAGTGGTAAAAGCGAAGCTCAAGTATGTTCTGAAGTTTAAATAAATTTGAAATATAATCTTCCGGTGTGCAAAAGATTTCCAGAATTTTCGAACTTCAAAACATCGCTTAGGTGCCGTTCCAGTGATTATAAGAAACTAGTTACTTCAATGGATGTATTGGAAGCCTTTCAATATTATCTAGTTTAATAATAGTGACTACAAAGTGCGACAAAATAGTAATAGTCACTTTTTAACCGCTTAATTTAATTCATGAAGATTTGTTGTCGTTAGCTGAAATGGTCCTACAGCTGTGAAATAAGGCAACTTCAGAGGGAATAGTTAAATAACCAAAAAATGATAACCCTGAAATGGTTAATATGAATGCATCAGATGGCTATACTGTGGCTAGCAACATCTTACTGCCGTAATGATTTTCATCAGTTATAGACAGAATTTACATCCCAGTTATGAATGAGATTTACAATGTCAGAAAATAGATCACATAGATAATATCGAAAGCTTATTTTTTTTGTATCAAAAACCTGATCTCATTTGATGTATCTTGAATTAAATGGAGCAATCATCGTATCTTTTTGCTTTTAGCTGTTTTCTTTGACAAATGATGGAAAGCTACGACGTGAGTTAACCTGCGTTAAAATTGATCGGAATACTATTGCGGATAACAGAGCAGCTGTTAAATTATTTTATTGCGGGGACAGTGAGGAAGAAGACAGATGGATCTTGGAGGTAACTTTTCTGTTGGTAATTTAGTGTTTTTACCTGAAAGGTTTTTATTTCTTTCAAAGTGTGGGTGAAATGCATTATATTCTAGATTTTTTATCTGTTTAATATTTCTTACGAAGGTAGTGAACCAGTGTTTTGAGAACACTACTTGAAAATTTTTATGGTGTAGAAGTTTTTAAAAGAGTAAATTTCTTCCTTTGTTCTGCAAACTTGTACACTAATTCAAAATTTTTAGAATGGGAAATTGCGAAACGAAAATGTGAATCTCTGTTTGGATGTAATGGGACTAAAAAATAATGATAATATCGTTGCACGTAACTGTGCAAACGACTTCGATACGCAGAAGTGGGAAATCCTGGAAAGTAATCTGTAATATTGTGCTGTAAAGCTGTAATATTACAGTCATGGATTATACATATTCTCCCTTAAGGATGTTCTTTGATCGGGCGAGATGTGTCTATTTGTAAGCTTATGCTCTACTTCAATTTCTCCGATTGTTTTGTGGAATATAATAAATTATATATATATATATATATATATATATATAAGATTTATTTGGTATAATTGTCAACTAAGTTATTAGAATCTGTAGTACTGTCGCTTAATTGGTTACATCAGGCTACGGCAGCGCCCATCCTCTTCAGTTTCGCGTATTTCATCAAGGCTGTATGTATTGTAATCCCTATCACTATATGATTCGCTAATTCACTTCGTGTCAATATAATTCAACTGTATGTATCAATTATATAACTGATATATATTTTTCTACGATTGATATATATTTTTGCTACAGGTCATTCGCTTATGAGTTCTTGGTTTTTACCTGTATGACATTTGAAATATATATATGTTTTGTATTCACATTTCTGGGAAGTGTATATGGCGTCAATATCCCATTGATCAATTATCCTGTTGCGCATCATAATCGTCCCTCATCAGTTAACATTGGTCCTGCCATATGTGGGAAAGGGATTCTGGTTTCCAAAATTTTCAAAAGTACCAATTGCAAATTAAAATCGAGATCATTCATATCCTGGAATTTAAATTTATGCTGACTTAATTTTGTATATTCTATTTTGCACACACAGCTGAACAGAGAGGAAACTTCAAATTTTTCTTGTCTGTTGTTATTTTGGCTTGAGCATCGGTTCTTACAAAGCAGTATGTTGCTATCATCGCAATAGGTTTCTTAATGTTTGATTTAGTTCTTCGATCACATTTTCTATGAAATGTGGGGTCGTATTTGTTATATTCATAAATCATGTTTGTTATATTCATATTTCATTTTCTGCCACGTTATGTAAAATCTTTCTCAAACTTTCTTTATGTTCGAAGTATATAAGGCTTGGAAAGAGTAGTCGATTGATTTTTTGGAATTTCATTTCTATCCTGAACGCAAGGATGAAGGCAATAATAGGAGAAAAAAAATCAATCAATGACTCTCTTTTCTAGCAGTACAACTTTGCAGCTTATTTACGGTAAAGTCTACTGTGATGTACTTTAATAGTTCTAAAAATGGTAGTGTAAAAAGGTTGACATTATCGACAAATATTGCAAAGAGTTTGATGCTTTAGAGTAGCTTGCATACATTTCGTCGTGCTCCGTTTTATTTAGTCCAAAATTGTGGAATCTGCATTACAGAATTAGAGATGTAAAATACAATTATCCCTGTTATATTTTTGCATTGGTTTATTAGTGGTTGTGTCGATTTTGAGTCCAAAAGATTTTATGATCGTGATTAATTCTTTTCATTATAACTTTTAAGTCTTTCTACAAGCTCCTATCATTGTTTGCTTTTTGATGAAAGTGACAAAAGCGAAATTTCAGAAGTGGCACTGATTCTATGTATTCCTCAGAGGACGTTTTTATGATAAGGTCTGTGCTTGTAAGGTGTCTAAGATTTGAACTTTAATTTAAATTGCGGACTCTGCAGGGATGGCGGATGATAAGGACGAGACAGCTGATACAGTACCTGTTAAGTATCCCCTCAAGGTGCAGTATTGCGGAGGTTGTTTTCTATTTTTAAAAATAAAAGTACGGATTTCAAACCAACTTTCGTCCAGAAATCGAATTTTTCAATTTAATTTTAATAAAAACACTACGAATTATACTTTTTTTAGTGTGCACTATGCCGCTTGAATATTGCGAGTACAGTGGGATGACTGATAAATGCTTAAGTTGGTTAGAAACTAACTTGCCGTCGGAATTCATGAAATTGAATTTGACGAATTTAAAGGAGTCAACGGATGCTGAAAAGAAACATCAAAAACGAGGTGGCAAGGTAGAGATTTCTTGAATGAATAAATTTTTTTTGGATGTTTGAGAGAAGAAAATAGGAAATCAGGAATGATCCTAAGTAGCAATTTTATTCCATTAAAAAATAAATAGTTGTGTGGGACTCTGGTTGTGCACAAATATTGCTGGCCATTGCTATCCGTCATTGATCGTGAGTATTATTTCTTCTTTAAGTTTGTCATTTACAGCTGAAATAATGGGTAAATTAAAGACAGATTGGCTCGCCGTTTTATCTTGTTTTTCCTTTGCATTTGTAGGGATATATTTTGTTGGTTATGATATATAAAATTAATGAACTGTCATGAAATTAAAATCATGTGGAGGTGATTCAGATGTTTACAAAAATTGTTTTTACAGCGTAATATTTTGATCCTAAAAGTGTCAGGCTTTGGAGAGAATTTCACAGTAGAGTTCAAAAGTTACTACGTATGAAGATTTCGAAGTCAAGCCTGCAATAATTAACATCTTTTTTAGGGTTCTAAGATTGTTAACGAAAAAAATGCAGCAGTGAATGTGGTGAAGAAAGTTACATTACAGCGGATGGCTCGCGGAAAAAACAAATCCGTTACAGTGATCAAAGGACTAGCTTCATTCGGTAATTTTGGTGATATTTTTAGTTCTTTTATTTTGAAAGCACTATTCTGACTTGTGCTAAAGTTACAAACATCTATTTATTTTTCCATCTGATTGATTTTCGGGACCATGAGTTTGGAAATATTTCTTGAGGGTAGGAGCTTTTTTATGCATTAACATATTACTCTCTCTCCCACACATCTCGCTAGGAAACTTTCGAAATTCTATCCTTAGTTAGTATTGACAGTTAAGTTTTCTGCCTGTTCATTTTACATCTTGTGGTTTTGTAATATACGTAAGCAATTTCGCTGATATGATTCTCTAAATTACATGTTATGACCTCCACACATTGGCTTTCAAATCGTTATGTTGCTTTAGCTGTAACAGAAATGTCACTTTCTCAGATAATAAATTAAATTTTGTGGAGTTATTTGCAGATGTGGATTTGAAAGCTACCGCTAAATTGTTTGCTGGACGTTTTGCATGCGGTTCATCAGTAACAGCAGCTGATGAAATAGTAGTGCAAGGTGATGTGAAGGATGAAATACTAGAAATAATAGGAAAAAAATGGCCATTTATTGATCCAAGTTTAGTTGAAGATCATGGTGATCAAAAACGTTAAGTATAAGATGACTTTGAGCACATTAACTGATACACTCACTTCCGTCATCAGTTTGATGGCTTTTTTTGGAGTTTCTGTACTTTCATGATAATTGCTTAGTAAATAAATATTATGCTTACACAAACGTAAATTTACAAACGCTTTGTTTTTTGGACTTTTTGAAGATTCATGGCATCTGAAATGTATTTTTGTGTTCATTTGACCTTGTGATCAGCTCAGATGAACGCTACACTATATTTTTTTGTGCATTTAAAGTTATTTCACATAAGGATGGTCGGAAGATTTCCACGTCTGTAAAATTATTTTCAAATATGTAATATTAGTTGGAAAGATTTGCCTTATATTAAAAAGTATCCTCATAAACGAGAGGAAAATTTTACTTGATTTTATGCCGAAATGTAGTTCTATTTTACAGATAGGTGCTTTCATCTTTATATCTTAACGTTGTACTGTTAAGGTGGGATGGGTAGCTGAGGCTAGTTTTTCAGATGAAGGAGAGAGTATTTGATTCCAGCAAAACAAAGGCTTTTCTCATTGCTTATCGAAATTTTTGCAAGATTGACTGAAGTGTTAGAGGTTTTTTATTGTTTTTATATTCGGCTCAATATATGTATTTACTGTTTCCCTTTGTCTGTATGTAAAATGTAAATATATTGGAACTAATTTCGATCTAATAAAATGTGAAGTGATTGTTCTTTAATTCGGAAGCATGTCGTGTGTTTTCGAGATATTGCAAATTATTGTTTTCCTTTTTCTTTTATGCTTAATTTTTCGCTTCGATCGTTCTATCTCCGCGTTAGGGAAGACTATTTAATAGAACTATCTGACTTTTTACATAACACTGCTAGGAAAAGTTTTGCTTGAAAGTGGTTTTTTCCAGAATTTATGCGAGGTAAGAGTTGTCACATTAGTTTATAGAAGAATTATGTGCTAGTTACGGATTTGTTAATTCACTGTGATAGATCGTTTATGGTGCTGCGTAAACATTCCTATCCACGAGTTGGTTCTTTAAATTTTCCAACTAGTTTTTCACTCCTTCCCTACAGAATTTGATTAGTAAGTGTAAATTAAAAAACATAGTCAAATCTTTGATACATTTCTGGCTACATCTAAGGTATTAGTGGTGCTAGAGCCAAATTTAACAACTATAATACTTGAAAGAATAATGATGGATGTTGTGCACTTTATGAAAGGTATATATATCTGTTATTGTTATTTGGTGTTTTCTGCACTGTATGTTCAGTCAAACATTCATGTCGTCGCTAAGCCAAGTTCTCAAATTTCTAGTAAAGCAATATAGTGACCTGGTGTTTCTATTTTTTGTAATCCTTTTCAGCTAGTTCTCCAGAACTTTTGTTGAGAGCTGAGACTAATTCCTTTCCTTAATTCTAAAGGTTTATTTAAATGAAGCATTTAGTAAGTTGTAAAAATTGAAAAGTGGTGAGAAAATGTGAGTACTTTTGGTTTGTGCAGTTTCTATTTTGCTAAAGTGTAAATCTGAAATGCAGGTAATAGTAGTAGGAGTCAGGTCATCTTTGCTTAGTAGCTAAATTGCGCATGTTTCGATTTTTATATCATTTCCAGTTGCAGGACTTATTTTTTTATTTCCTTTTTATGACTTATTGGGTAATGCTTAGCGTTTAAGCAGATATCCACTTCTATGGATAGTAGTAAAATGGTTTGTTTCTTCTTTACCTTTATGCTTTTTCCATTATAAATTATGAAGTTTTCTTAAGAAACTTATTTTACGTTAATTTTTAACTGAATATGTTTTTTGCAACATTTTGTCTAATTTACATTAATTTTTTAGCCATATTGAACTTTCAAAGACATTTTGCTAAGTCATTAGGTTATGTGTGAAAATTCTGCACATTTGTTAGCGTAGAATTCCAGGATCTCTTTTTCGAAATACTGCGTCATAAGACACACATTTTTTGCGATGTCAAGGAAAACTCAACAGTTTTGGAACTTAAAAAAATAGTTGAGGGTATCCTAAAGGTAAGCATAGCCTAATTTGATTTGACTGTTTAGATTTTAGAATGTTCTATGGAAAGGAACTTTAACAAGAGGTTCTGTTAAATTTTTACGATATAATTATGCTTTAGGTACCGATCAATAAGCAAATTTTGAAAAAACAAACGGAAGATGGTTTTTGGCATACAATTGAAGATCGTCAGACTCTTTCTGAGTGTGGTTACACTCCTCAAAATTCTCGTGCGCAGGCGCCGGCTCCGCTAGCACTTGTTGTCGCTAACGGTGAGAATAGGATAATCTTTAAAAAAATTTTAATTTCGGGTTATTTCGTATTTTTTTCGGTATTCTCGCAGTCATGTATTTTCAACCCTGGAGAGATTGCATGGACGCCGTCTAAATTGTTAGAAGTGTTGTTGCACTAGGCAGTTTAATAAGCAATTTATTGATAATTCTCTGAAATAAGCCCTTTGTTTTAAGAATTAGATAAAGACGGAGAAGATAACTTTCTCGTAACTAACTGCCTTTAATCTTTTTCTTTATTTTAATACCATCAAGGTTCACTGCAATGATAGTGATCATTTCATTTGAAGACTTGTGATGATAGAGCCTACTTCCCAGGAGATTATGGAAAGGAATTTTCACAGATTTTCTCATCAATATTTGCGTCCTACAGTGGATACCCCGGCGAGTGATACACGTTTTTCTTTTACCGCTTTATTTTACTGATTTTGCTTCTGAATTCAATTTCAGAAGAAGAGGACGTTGTAATTGAGCCGCTATCAATTCCACCACCAGTACCAGATGCAATGAGGCCTGAACAAGCCGCTGCAAATGATCAGTGAGGCTGTATCTTCTATAACAGAACTTCATGTAAACTACCATTGCGTTTTATTATTTCATTTGTATCTGTCATCGTCATTTACTTGGCTTTCATGATTTTGTTTGTCTCAAATAAATATTTTTAGAATGTCAATGAATTTCTTGCCCTGTTACAATGTATTTCTCCAATGCGAAATACTTGAGAATATGTAAATTTTATTGGAAAATTAGTATAACTGCCTTTACAAATTTATTCTAATTTTTATTCTTTTGAAAATCTATGTTATCCTAGTTAGTTTGGTCTTATATGTTATTGGTGAAAAGGAAAGATGTGTAGTAGCATTTAAAAAACAACTAGCTTTTCAGTTTAAATCTGTTATTCATTTCCCACATGTAATGTTTGACTACTCTGATTTTGAAAGTTGGCGATTGTTCAGTTTCTCTAGTTATGATTGCAAGGATAATCTGTTGATTAAAATCTCTTCTTCAATCAAGCCAGTTTTTGTTCGTTGCGTTCAATATCGCCTTTTTTTACTCATTTAGCTCGAAAGAGTTTTATGAACGGTACTTCAAGCTTGAAGCTTCTATACTGCTCGCAATAGACGAAGAATTTTATAGGTCTCATCATGAGTTTGCAGTTATCATACTAAAAGGAAGAAATGATCAAAGGGAAACGAAAATTTCGGGAAGCATTCGGGAGAGATGAAAATACTGCTGCGAACTACTTCCAACAGCATTTCGGAGAAACTTTAGATCCAACTGTTGCGCGTACATTAGTGCCGTTAACCAATGAGCCGGAACGTATTTTTTTGGTTGGTTTACGTATGTAATTGATTTTGCTAAATTCAGTTTGATGAATTTGTAATTTATTAGTGTAATTTTGATTCGATTTTTACAAAAAATTGTATGCAGTGCTCGTTTTGCAGGACGATCTTGGGATAGGTTTATTTCACCAACGTTGTTTTAAGCTGAAAGATACTACTCTAAAACAAGAGGAATTTGGAAATTTTGGTTTAAATTTGAAATTGGTGGAAAACTTTGAAATTCTTAATGGAAACTCGATGACCACTGCCCAGCTATCATTGTATAGTATTATTGGCAGATACATCGATCTTTATGCAACAGGATTAAAAGTCGATTGTACGGTACTGTTTCCTTCATTATTTCCAATAATTATGATTCCGTCTAATAAAGAGAAACGTCAATTGTAGGAAAAAGTACTTAATTTTTAATCACTGAAGTTGAAATGTAAATGAGAGTTTTAAATTATAAATGGAAATAATTTAGCCGTTGTACTGCTTGCATGCTATCAGTCATATTATGCAAACACGAAATATGGTAATACAGAATAAACAGTTCTTGCAAGAGCGTCAGGAAAAGGTAATTTTTTTGCTTTATAATTGTTTTCAGTTAATCATTTATTACGTATTGATAGCAGTTATTGTTCTGTTAAAGCAAAACGTATTGTTTACTTCACCGGACATGCATAAGATGATATATTCGGTACATTTTACAACGTTACTATAATTTCAACTGCTTTTCGAAAATGAGTTTAAATGAAGCGGAGAGATAAAAACATTTATTCATCTGTTTTTTAAATTTGGATTTCAAGTTCAGGGGTCGATGAGCGAAGATGATATTGAAAAGGCACGTGACCAGGGATTATCTCGGCCGAAAGTGCTGATTATCTGCCCAATGAAAAAGGATGTCTTTACAATTATTGAAAATTTCCGAGTATTGGTTTTTGGTAATTCAGACAAACCGTTTATTTCAAATTATCGCCGTTTTAAAGCAGAATTTGGTGATACAGGTTTCAAGATATCGGAGAAAAGAAAGGCAAGACTTTCAAAAATTATCGTGTGACTTTTTTTTGTTTTACCATGTAGTCATTTTAGTCGCTCCGTATACTTTTTTGATCAATAACTGTTCTCTTCTTTTTGGCATATGTGTTTTGCTCTTTAGTTCAGATTTTCATATAGCTGATTATTAATTAGAATGTTTTCAGGTTTCGACTGATTACCGAAAGCTCATGAGTGGAAATATTGATGATTGCTTCCGAATTGGTGTTGCAATTGCTAAAAAAAGTTTGAAACTTTATACAGCTTTTGATGAATCGGATATTTTAATTTCCTCACCTTTGGGTTTACGGATGATTGTGGGCGAAGGTGATGAAAATAACTCGGAGCGAGAAACGGACTTTTTGGCCTCTATAGAAGTGTTGGTCATTGATAAGGTAGATTTGTTTTTGATGAGATTTTAAACAGGCGTATTCGTCATGTTTGTCAACAATGCTTTTCTGATTTTTTATGAGTGAAGGGAGATTAGTGGAATAAATGATGTTAGTGAAGTTCTCCATAATGTAAAATCTTCCAATCACTAAAATACTAAGTGCTGGACATAAATATCGAATACTTCCAAATTTTATTGCTCAAAATTTATGCCATTTAGAATAACAATCAAAAAAGTTTAGGCTGACATATTGCTAATGCAGAATTGGGAACATTTGTTGAATGTTGTCGGTAGCTTGCATATACAACCTAAGAAACTCACAGTTGATATATCACGAGTTCGACGTTGGCACCTCGAACAATACTCCAAATTTTATAGGTTTTCAATTTTTGAAGCATTTTTGAAGAATATTTTTATGTGTGTTATCTAATGAAATTAATGATATTGTAAGACAAACGGTGCTGATATCGGAAGAACGTCGTGCGGAATGTGATGCATTATTTGCTCGTTATTGTGTGAATTTTGCTGGCTTCGTCAAGCTTCTTACAGCAAGTAAAGGATTGTTAGACAATGTATGTTTCTTTCGTTTTCCTTTTTTCTGCAGATGTAGGTTAAAGTTCAATAGCAAGCCAATGAATTCTTGCGATTTTCAAACGAGTAGAGAAATTAGGTAAGCAGTTTACAGAGGTGTAATCTTAATCTGTTTAATTCCATTTCGTGGCTTTAATACTAATTTGATTACACTTTTTTTAAGCACTAACATCGGCGCTGATTAGCCTGCAGATCAATGAGAATATTAGGTATAGTTTCTGACATCATAAATTCCGATCAAATAGGTATTAAGCAAAAAATTCGGGACTACCAGCAATTTTCCACATCGACATCAAAAATCGTGATAATTTCAGATAGAAATTCCTTACTGCCAAGAACTGCAGCGAATCGATGTTGATGTGCCAGAAAACCAGTCTGACCTCCGATTTAAATTTTTCAAAGTATTCAATTCATAATTCAACAAGTCGTTATTGAAAGCTAATAGAATAAATTCACTTTTATGAATGAATTCAATTTTGCTGTTGTTAATAGACATGTACATCCTCATATACGTGCACGCACAGATAATCGTATATGAACAGAGGGCAAAAGTTTATTCCAGGAAAAGATTCTGCCGAAGTGTGAATTGAGTACGGTTATCTTTATCCCATCATATTTTGACTTTGTGAGGATTCGGAATTATCTGAAGAATGGGAACGAAAGCTTCGTCCAACTTCATGAGTATGCAAAAGAAGGAAAGGTCGGTTTATACTATAGCTTTTCCTACGCCTCTTTTTCTAAAGTATACCAAACGGCGGGAAAAAAGTACATGATTGTAATTTGACTTTAGTATGTCTTCATTGTTTCTGCCTTTTCCATTATATAATTACTTTCGGCTTGTAGTGTTAACTTTATCAAATGATTCATAGAAGTTGGACTTGGTTCAAAGAATTTGAAAATATAAGCAAAATATACAGGTAGCAAAAGCACGGGCGTTATTCTATAAGAAGGAAAAGAAACTTATGCTTTTAACAGAACGGTTTCATTTCTACAGACGTTACAATATCAAGGTAATTTTTGTTTTTTATGACGTTTTATTTCGAAAAAAAGACTGATTAGCAAATTTTCCCAGCAGCTATTTTTTGAATTTCTTTTGAATTTCATTGAAAGTGAATGGTTTCTGAACCTTTATCCTTGCACTTTTGCAAATATCTCCGTCTTCTGTAATTCAGGGTATCAAGTCGCTCGTTTTCTATCAGCCTCCAGCACAATCCAAATTTTATCATGAAATGATCAATCAGGTGGATTGTAATTATGCTCATGTCCGTGTGCTGTACACAAAGTTTGATCTCCTCCGTATGGCTCATATATTTGGCGATAATTGCATGCGACAAATAATATCTTCCACTAGAACAATGCATGTTCTGGTAAGCCGGTAGAGACTAAATTTTTAAAATAGAACTTCAAATTAATGTGTTCAGATGTAATCACGATTAAGCGTTATCAAGTTGGCAGTAATGCAAAAAAAATTTTGGATAACAGCAGCAGTTGCAAGTAGATTACAATATAGTCAAATCAATGAACATATATAGAATGTGCCGGACAAATTCATGGAATTAGCAGATAAATGGCAATCAAATTACGGTTTTAGTTAAATTGATGACAAACATGGACAAATAAAATGAAATTATCAAAAGTGATAGGTAGGACCCCCTAAATCGGGATGTGATTGTAGATGGATGTAAGGCTAAATGGTATACAAAAATAGTTTTAATGCTGAGGAACGCAACATTCACTTTCTAAAAAATTAAAGATAATAATATAGTATTAACAAGAGTTTAATGGGATAAAATAAACCCAATTGAAAAACCTTAAAAATCACAGGAAATTTGCATTGAAAACTGGAATGAAGCATCAGGCTGAAAATCCAGAGAAGGATTCATGATTTGGGCATGGTAAAAACTGATAAGACTATTAAAAATTCCAAATCAATACATGGTATGTAGAAGGATTTTCCAGAGTAAGTCAGTAAACTTTGGTCATATTCTACAAACTTAATTTATCTCGCTCTTTCGTTCTTGATACGGAGAGCTATTAAAAAATTTTAAGTAAAGTTTCAAGTGGTGGGTGGGCGCTCTTTAACAAATTTGCCTGCATTTCCTCCCAGTTTTCTCCAAGGCTGCAAGCACGGAGTCAGCGGGCAATGTGGTTTTAACAATGACACGCTGGGTCCTTACATCGATTTGTACGTCAGATATATCAGCTGCAATAATAAAAAATAAACAACTGAGAAGAAAAAAGGAATTTCAGATATTACCTACCGCAAAATAGGACTACAAAATTTAAACACTTGTAATTTCCTTTATATCGACCATTTAAGGACCAACTTACTCAATCGAGCAGAAGTTGCTTAAAACATAAAATGTGACCCCTTCAAATTTGAAAAAAATAATGACATGCCTCCCAACTTCGACAACACGTTTTTTGCTGCATTTGCGCATCCCTCACAAGTCATGTTTAGTTCAAATGTATATGTCTGAAATCAAACAAATTTCGACAACTGGACTTGATAAGTAGTCTAACACTGGTAAATATAACCTTGCTCGGTGCCAACAGAGCTCTAGTAAATGAATCTTCAAAAATCTGGACATCTTGATGGATGTTAGCAACTGCTCCATGGAAGATAAATTCATTGGTTTAGACAAATCAAACAGTAAATGTTTAGGGATCTCGGAGAGGCTAAAAATCCATAAACCTTTACTGAAATTAAGCTCACATTAGACATTTCGCAGTATTCTTCAGATGGGAACAGAAGTAACACCGAACCAGTACTGATTAATCTATGGTGTATAGCTGAAAATATTTCAGTGCAAAACTCCCACGCCTAAGCAAGACGGTTCCGGACGGATCGACTGTTGAATCGAACCTTCAATCAACTAGTAGTGAATAATTTAAATTTTGAAACAGTCTAATAAAAGAAAACTTAAAAACCAAGATCAAATGACTTTGGATGTGGCCCATAAGCAGGTGATTGGAATCCCATAATCAAGGCAGCAAAATCAAAAGGCAGAAGTTCAAAATCAACGTTTGATATGGATATGCAATAAATGTGTACTCTTTATCAATAGATCGTTAAAATAAATTTAGCAAGATCTCGATTTTTCGGCGTACTTCAAATAATGAAATCAGTACTTAAACATAACAATTCCCCGTAAAAAGGTCGCTGAAGTGCAAAAGAAGTTCCGAAAAAGCATAAAGACTTCCCAAAAAGCGCATTACAGAAAGAACCTTAACGACCGCGCAAGAAGTAGCTCCATACAGCCCAAGGGATATATGTACACATTACACTTCTTGCGTTTCACGTGCTATATCATGCGATGGTTGTGCAACGACTCATACTCATGTTTTGTCATCAGGCTTTTTTTGTTGTCTCAGGTTTTTTAGTGGGGTTTCGGGCTGTGTGTTTGAGTACTTTTGAGATGTATAAGACATGATGGATTTTTAATGCGTTAAAAAAAACTGAGTAACTCAGAAAAAACTATTTACTAGGGAATTCCATTAACTTTCAGAAGTTGTTTGAAATTAGTGTACTCATCTCATTGCATCTAAAATAAAGCTTACCCCATTTTCCTGCTACGACTCTAGTTTTTTTTACGATTTTGCATCTATATCGGATATAAAAATGATAAAGTTTGGTGACACTTTCTGTGCCGTTTCTCTGTCACTAGTATGCTCTTGAGATAGCGTTACGTCAACCAGTGCCAGTAATCCGACTTCTGTGAAGTGTTATGTCTTGTGAAACTGGTGGACATACTATACAGCAGTTAACTTCTAATCAATCATCAACTACCGCAACACTTCCACAGTATTCGGTGCCAGCTACTCAAGTGTCAGGGGCGTCGAAATACACCCAATTACTGAGCGTTGGTTTTTCAAATTTCGCGATTCCAAATTCGCTACTTCAATTACTATTTCAGAAACTGTTTGAAATTATTGTGCTCATCTCACGGAAGTCAAAATAACAAACTTACCCCATCCTCCTCCTCCTTGCGACTTGCAAGCAGTTGAAATAGTGGAAAGTATCAGTTAGTCATCATCCAATTTCTCCTTACATAGGGAATTGAATAAATCATAGTATTGGATAAAATTTCAAAGATTTTCTAGGTTGTTGAAGAATTGGGCAAGGATATTCGGCCATCCTATACAAACAATAAAATTTGTTCGGAACGTTTGAAGCGAAATATCATCCGTGCTCGGATTCTTGTACGAGAATGTCTAATAGAGACTGATCGAAGCGCTCGACAGCAATAATTTATTGCTGTTTTTGGAGATGTATTGCTTTTCAAACTAATCTACAGACTCCTAGATTTTGGCTTAAAAAAAACTAGTCATGCAATCCCACTCGCTCATCCTTCATGAAAGGCCCGCAGTTCTGGAATTCACAGACAAAGAATCGGTGAAATGTATTGTTGGGACTTATCAGGTGCGTGATAATAACGCACATTCAGGTAGCATATATAAAATTCAAGGAAACAGAGTGGATAAGTCAGTCGCTTTACCCGGAGGGATTTTTCGTTTTGCCATGGGACCTAATGAACACATTATTTCTGCTTTAACAACCGGATCAATTGGTGTAGTCGATAGAGATTTGGACTCTGTGCATATTTTGTCAGTGATCAAAAAGGGGACATTACTTTCGATTGCAATTTGCGGAAACCTCGCACTCTGCTCCGATATTTATGGAACAATACATGTTATCAATTTAGAAACGGGTATTTTTTGGATTAAACCTAAGTTTTGATATTATGAAAGTTGGAATAGAACCTTTCAGTTTAATTTAAAATCTTTTATTGTAACTATCTTTTTCGAAGACAAAAATAACATTGATGGCTTCATGTATGAACATATTGAAAATATTTATATTTTCTTCAACCATGAAAGCATAAACCAAAAAAGTAAGCGTACAATACTACCACAGAGTAATTGATAAAATCTAAAATATTGATATCTCAAATGTTCCTGTAGATGACATTAGGGTTTTGTTCTTGAATATTTTTTCTGGTTATAAAAGATAGAATGTTGCTCATTTCATTGACTGTTTGCGTAACATAGAAGCAACAACCTGAATTTCTGACAAAGATTCTTTTCCTTTACATTTACTCTAAAATTTTCTGTACTCTCACCCGTATTCTCCGTTTTCAGGAAATATATCTTCTTCCTTTCTGGGGCACACATCACCATATACAGATGAGCCGTGTGAGGTTTGGACAACGGCATGGTTCGATAGCAATTGTATCGTGTCGGGTGGTGAGGATAATTTATTAAAACTATGGGACTTGCGGTCAGACACTAAGAAACCAGTCAATGTTAACAAGGCACATAGATGCGGCGTCATTTCTGTCCTCAAGGAAAATTCAGAATATATTGTCAGTGGTTCTTATGATGATCATCTACGTCGTATCGATCTCAGAAATTTCGTTCAATGCATTCTTGACAAAAAGGTTCATTTTTCAAGTTCGATGAATCACAAATTTACCCTAGCTGTATGGAAAGAATGAGATATAGCTGGTTAGAGAAATATATTTCGTTATCCAAAATTCCATATAAGACCCTCAGGCTGGAATGGAATTAAAATTGTATATCTTTAAAACTCGTTTAGCTAACTGCATGCAAAAAGGCGTTACCTGCTCCGCCAAATTGTAGAATTGCTTCGGCAGATTATTTCAACTTAAAATTTCAAAATTCAATTCAGCGGTATGAAGAGTCTCATGTTTTTGTTTTTTTTTAAAAAACAAAAAGTCAAAAACAGTAATACATAATTACCATTCATTTCAGATGAATGGTAGTGCCTGGAGTATACGTATGGCAGATGAAAAGTCCTATATTGTCGCTTGCATGTACGGTGGTTGGGCGATGATTAGGAAGGAGAATTTTGATATTCTTCAGGAAAATAATAAAGTGGGCGAAAAACTGTTATACGATGCGGATTTCTCACCACAAACTTCCCTTATCGCTTCTTGCACTTTCAACAATTATACCGTAAATTTCGAAAAAGTATAAATTGTCAGCTAGTGTAAAAATGTCAGGTTCAATTCTGATTGTTGGAGTAAAATTCTTTCAGGTGCTTTCAGGTGATTTGTAAATTGCACGAAATCCCAGTTTTACTGTAATCTTTTTTGGTTATGTGCATAAAATTATCATAAATTCACTTTTTCAGTGATCCGTTTTGCATAATAGGGAAAAGTTATATTCTTAGCTCTGTGGCATAAATTACACAACAATAGAAGCGGGGGCAGCTGGACTCGATAGTGTAAGAGCCGCATTATGTGGATTACATGGGAAAACCTAAAAAAATACTACATGACAATTCATTATATTTACTGGAAAGCTGATAAAATTGGGGGAAATAAAAATCATTTGATGTCTGAAAATATGATTGACCTTGATATCCAAATCCCATGCCATAGTTTCTATGTTGACATCTGTAGGTGCTTGCCAGAGACCTTCTTCCACTTCTTCATTAAAATCGTTACATGTTACGAATTCGAAGTGAAGGCGCCATTTCAAATGCACTAAAAAATATGCCAAAGCAAACCATAACACTAAACGAATAAATTAGTTTTCACAGACATGTAAACATACAACTGACGTGTAACAGACAAGACTAGAATGGGAATGCCCAAAATGTAACTGAGGAAATAAGTTTGTATTCATATTAATTTTTGTTTCTTTTATAAATTTCAGGTAGAGATATTAAAGGTTGCCAACTAACAGTTCACAGGGTAAACGATACTTAGAGGTTAACTCTCAACCACCGCTTAAAACTCGCCCGTATCGGTATAAAAAGTTGATGTTGCAGAAAGCGGTATACGCAGTCGTATCGTTGCTTCGGTCCAATATGCACAAACAATATGCTCAGTCATATGGGTGGTTATAAATTTATGTGAACACCACTCTTCGTTTACCAAGTTTTCAACTGATTGTAAACTGACAGCAAACTAGAAATTGATTTCAATAAAAAGTTACGCTTTTCAGATCTGACAGTTTAAAAATTAATTTCCTTCGCGTTTGTGAGGATCGTTTTCTCGAGTGGATAGCAAATGTGTGGTATACTCGTCTGCACGAGGTCCCACTAGTAATTCTACCGCACATATTTTCCACTTCTCATTTGCACCAATGAGTAGTGTGCATGAACACACTTTTATATATAAACTATATATTGTATCAAACGTATTTGCAGTATTTTCTCTTATTAGCTAAAATATCATAAAGCTATAAACCTGAAGACATCGTACGGCGCAATTATCGAAATTAAACCTTCCGATAACATCTTCTCCCAATTTGTAGGCTTTTTTATTAAGTGAAAAACTGGCAACCCGACCAGATGCGTTTGTTATACTATAACTATAAGCTCCATGTGGTGCTGTTAAACAGTCAATTGCTTCCATAGCTAAATCAACGATTGATGGTCTGCAAGGAAGGATTATTTGAAAAAAATAGCAACTACTTAACTAAAAATAGAATTAATGCATCAAGCAGACGTATCCCGCCCTTCCCATCTGTCCAGTTAATTGCAAGTAATTAGCCATGCAAAGACCTTCAATGAAGAACATCTCGAGCATGAAAACTTAAACCAGAAATTACATGGATAATCCATCTCACAACCGGAAGAATAACACAATACTAAATCATGTCTTAATTTAACGAGGTACCCAATACTACAACTACTGATGAAAGGGTTCATAAGCGTTGGTGAAGAAGGTAACGCCAGTCCAAGATCAGCTTGTATAATTCGCAACGGTACATGTATCAGTTTGACTGGTGATTTAACGTGCTGCACTCCAAGTGTTAATTTATAAACATAACGCACAAGATGTCCCCTGAAAACATTTAAACATTTACATAGTATAGGAAATTGGCTACGTAATCTAATCCAACGGGGCATGTTAGGTAAAAGAAATTCATAAGAAATGTAGCAGGCTGAAAACAAACTTGAATGACGGCGGTATGGAATCCAATGGTAATTGCTGTGTACATTCGAAACTACGACTTTCACCAGCATTTAGGACCAATTCACAAAACAAAATAACAGGCCGGCAAGAAAACACGGTAAAAGCAGAACTTGACATTGCAGTTGTCCCGACTCCTTTTGATTTTCCTTCCGTTGAACTTTTCTTTGATAGAGGAACATTAGCCTTACTAGCCCGCACAATCTGTTCACATTGTACATGAACGCTTCCCCACGCCAAGGATTCCTCACCATTACCAATATTTTGCACTATTACCTAGAACAAAAACATCGAAGTATTGGAAAAGAGTTACACTATAACGGTACTGCTTCAGTATAACATGTCATGTACAAGACAATTACGAAAAAGTCTCAATGCAATTCAAGAAATTTTTCAAAAAAACAATGCAGGAAATCGGAAAGATGAAGAAATATGCTAATGTAAATTAAATTACGAAAAAAACGAACAGCAGTTATCAATGTTTATCCGATTATCCGAGAAATATGAGAATTACATTCAAATAAAACTTACACAACTTCTCTTAGTTTAATAATCACTTTAGAACTAATAGTATTAATATCTCAGGCCGTAATATTTACGTATCTTTTTAAATAACAGAAAAAACTTTTTCTAGATTTTTTTAGAAGACACCTGTAATGTTTTACATGAATATCCACTCACTTAATCTAACATGGACAGGATTAAAGATGAATGGCTGTTGTAAACATAATTCAGAAAAAAAGACACTGCATGAAAAACTGCAACCAATAACCTTGCATTGTATAGCTTCTCCAGCAAGATATACCGCTGACTCGCGATCTAGTTTTGCCACTATCTCAATCGGCATTTTTTAGAAGACACCTGTAATAAAATGAAAACATCCTTGAACGCATTCGTGTAATTTGCGAATAATAATCACCACCTTCAGAAAAATAATAGTCACATCAATTAATTCTTATTCAAATTACCCAGCTTCGGACCGATGAAATCGTTCAATACCAAACCATAATTATATGAATAAGTGATTCGAATGTAGAATTTACCTTCATTCGTTCTCATATATTTTAAAAGGACTTTTTCAGGAACCACTAATTCCGAAATCCTTAAAAACCAACTCTGTCCCAAATTTTGATGAGTTCATATGAAAAAAAAAGCCGAACATAATATTTTATGTCCAAAATCATCATTTGGCACTATCTTAATAGTTAATCACTAAACTTACGGCAAAATCTATCGCATTTTCTAAGGGGAAAAGTGACAAAAAAAATAAATTAAAGTATAAATTCATAAGATGAGAAAACTTTTTAATGTAAACTGCATCATGGAAAGGAATGAATGACATCTGACAAATGTGTGATTTAATGCAATTAAACAAAAGATGATTCCATATCAGTTCAACAATAATATCAGGACACATCATTATAAATCTATCAATTAAAAGAACCACAATACTACATAGAAAGGATTTGCCTGAGACACAGACAATAATTAGAAGACAGATTAAACAAATCACAAGACAGTTATTACGAGATTCATTCGGGAAGCCAGTGTTTACATATAACGTATGTAAACAAACATGCCGTCAACAGGAGATCGTCCATTTTCGATAATAAAGCGTAAGCAGAAGAACATTTTCAGTATACTAAACACTTCACAAGTTTTAACTACAATAAAAGGAAATAAAGAAACAATACAAGCCAGATGAATTGGTTTAGATCTGAACATAAACAATCTACAGTAAAATTTCTTTTAGAAACTCTGCCCCATGTCAGAAATCTGTAAATAACTAATTTAAAAAGGCAATAATTTAAATTATGTATCCGAATATATTATGAAGTAAATCGTTTAACCAAGTTTACACAGTTCAAAATTCAATTCAATCTCACGTTTAAAAACACATCAACAAATATGTGTAACAGAATGTGAGGCAGAAAGAAATAATGCACTATAATCAGTAAATGCAAGCATTTTGTACCCTGAAAAGCCATAGTTCTATAAAAAAATCAAATTCATGATAAATAAACTAATAACATAGTATTAACTGCATATTTTATTGCATTAAATGCATAACAAAACTGAGATTAAAATAGGTTATGAATAGTCCAGAAAGAGATCATTAACGTAATACACATGATTGACATGAACATTCAGTTACCAAGTGCCTAAAGTATGCCATGAGTCGGACAGCATCTTCATAAGCATCACCAGCTAAAGAAATAACAGTTATTTTAATCCAATTTTTAAATTATTCAAGTCCATAATAAAGTTTAAGAAATTTTGGTCAAATAAGTTTCACTATAGGAAGAACTAATAACCGAATAACAGTAGTCAAAAATATTAACGTAAACATTTCAAAATAAAAACGTTAATTCCCCGCCTTCTGAGCTTCAATGAAGCAAAAATTCTTACAACGTCGAAAACATTTAACATTAAAAATTTGAAAAATTTCTTGAATAGAATCACAAAAAATTTAGAAGACTTTCCCTAAAACCCTTATCTCAGAAGAAACTCTGTAATGTAATAAAAACAGACTCCCAGTTGACTCTGCAAATGTAGCTGATGGTAAAGAATTCGTCGTTAGCAGAGAAGTAGACGACAACCAATTCGAGCCTTCTGCGCCTGAGGTTTCGAGGCGGGAAACAGAGCTTGAACGCGAATGAACTGTAGAATTTACTTGTTTCGTCGACTGCACACTATTATTCTGAAGCAAATTAGTTGTTGTCCACATTGCAGTCCGCTAAAATCCAACTATCAGAAGTACTTCAGCATCTGGTTAAGTTATTAACAAACTCACAGACTCGCCCCGAAAGAATATCATATCAGTCAAATTTACTCACCAAACCATTAGAGTGTTGTAGATCATTGTTTGCAATATGCTTTGTCACAGCATCCGCTGCTGATGCAGAGTTTTGAGATGTCTTTTTTATAAGAGTTGCAACCACTTGTCTGAAATTTCAAAACTGCTATGAAATCCAATACAAATATTAAGTGTGACACTCGCAAAAAGCGCCTCTGAAAGTATGATAATATAAATTTTAAACGGAAAAATTTTAAGGAATTCACATATTTACTTGTTATTTGTTGATTCGAGAGGCTTTTGCTGCCGCCAAGAAAAGCCCTCAAATGTAATATTTTGGTTACAAACAGCAATTGCCCTCCAACGACAATTATTTTGCTTCTGCTCAATTGCTTTATATCTTATTTGCATCCCAGTTTTAAATGCATTGCGAATATCCTAAAAAAATGTGCATCGTTCCATTTATACCAACAAAAAATTTTTAAAAATTCCACAAAACCACTAAAGAATTTATGCTAGGAAAATTAATGCTGACCCCTTCAAAAAAACCACCACACGAAAAAAGTGAAACGTGATTTTACTTGTGTTTCTGGGCGAACAACACTTGCGGTAAAATAAACGGTGTTGCCATCATTTGTCTAAATGAACTTTAATAAAGCGAATCTTACGCAAAAAAAATTTTCCAAATTGAAGAAGCTTTTTTAAGTTTGAGATTACAGAATAAAGTAAAACCTATACTGGAATTGTTACAGACGACAAATTTTGATAATTATCGAGATATCTAATTGACTGTAAATAAATAACTAGCAAAAATGAAGTGAAAAGGCAAGCATATATTCCTTCTGTTCATCTAAAAATTTATTTGGACATACCATAATAAAGCCGTATTGGCCTTGATGTTCGTCCACTTTGGATAATGTTCCTATGCCTTCCGACATCACGGCTTTCGATTCAAATTTTACACTTTTTGCTAGAGCCTTGAACCTAACACCAAAATTACAATGTGGAGGTTCCTATAAACATATCAGTAAAAATATGCGGTAACACAAAATATTTAAATTAATCACAAGAACAGAAAGCTAACGGTGTCACAAGCACTTTTCTTTGTGATTCTATGGACAGTAGATCCCCTCGAAAATTTAAGGTAACATCGACAATCGCATGGATAGTATAACTTTGCTAATATCCGGACAAAGAAAATATGACGCACCTATTCTATTTTCGAGAGGAAGAAAGGAAAGAGGAGGTGAAAGAGAACCATAAGGAAAAGCACATAACATTCACAGATCCTAATTTCATTTATGACAGAATCAGTTATTCAAAGGATACCATGAACTAACTAATTGCCACGATTTTATTTATAGTAGTATGTGATTCATCTACTGTTATATACTATCGAAGAATCATTGTACTTGTTAGCATTGCATGACTTACCTTAGTATTAACAAAGGATAAATTATTCGTCATGAAAATGGGATGGAAAGCATGAGAGCTAAAGTTAATCAAATAAAAGCTTAAAGGAAAATATATAAAGCCAAGTCATTATTTCACTATTTCGTCACAGTTTTCTTTTTGGATAAACTTAAAATCTTCGGGGCAGAAAGATAAAAAATATCAATTTTATTATAACAACTCACAGCTTCGTACGACTTCGCTTTAAAAGTGACCCAATCTTGCAAATCATAACTACTTGCAAGCCATGAATTCTTAAATGCAACAATTTTACCATCCAAGCCGCCCTTCGACAAATGAATAAATTCATCACCAACATATACTACACGTGCCCTACCCGTTAGTATATTGTTCATAGCGCTAGAGAGATCTGAAAAAAAAGAAAAAAACTTGTTTAAAAATTCGCCTAGTAAATTCTGTCTTTGTGTGAGGTAGCTACTTTCAAATTTTTTTTATAAATGAGTGCTTTAAGTAGAGCTTTACAAAAGAAGTAGTATCTCATTTCCTTTAATCTCGAAGATTATTTCCATAAAATATGACTAATATAAGAATGTTTTCCGACACCATTTTAACCGTAATTGACATATGATTGAACTGCAGCCTGCTTGTTTGGTTTATCCATTTCAACCAATATTTTAATTGAAGCAACAAAAGTCGACAGAGTATATCAGTATGATAAAGCATATTTATAAACCGTTCCACGGCTTAATATTTAATACAAATAATTGCAGTTTTGATAACGGAAAGCATTTCGCAGTATCGCAGTATAAACTTTAAACTTATACAATAAGTCATAAATATATATATATATATATATATATATATATATATATATATATATATATATATATATATATATGGATGAGCAAATATATAACCATAAACGATGAAACTAAAATTGAGTATGAAATTCATAACACTAATTTTTCTAAACATCTCTTTTGCGGTTCTTCACAACCTTTTCCAAAAAATATTCGCCGGCCTGAAATAAAATTAAAGTACAGCATATTTTCACACCAACGTAGATCATAATTTCCTCTAAAGATGAAGGTAAATTTAAATCGTAATGAGATTCTAGTGAATCCTGAATTATACCACAATCTGATACTAACAGATAATTCAGAGATTTCAGGATTTCAAGAAATATAAAATATAAACATAGTACCCTATAAGATGACCGAACGAGAGGACCGCTTGCTGTATATAGAAATCCCATTTTATCTCCCACCTCACGCCACTTCTCGAATTTTTCTGGAGTAATCCACTCTTTCACCAATAAATGTCTTTTAGTGGGTTGCATATACTGCCCGAACGTAAGTGCATCTACACCTGGACATTAAAAAAAATTTATCTCTTAATTCAAAACCTGAATTTACCCTTTGATTTATATTGTCTGCCATGATTAACTCTGTGTAATTTGAGTATGAGTACAATTCAAATGTACGAGATTTGTTTGTGTTGTTCAACCACAGAAAGGGTAAAGCAGTCAGTGGAGATTTCGCAAAGAGTGAATTATTAGTGAAGCAAGCAGGCCCATGTGTCATATGAAAAAAATGTTTCTGCGAGAATATTAGCACCAGAATAATCTTTATTTGGTATATAAGTTCTCTCATTTCTCTCCAACACACCAGCAAAAATTTGAAAAATAAAACAACTCTTACCGATTTCGCGTAGATCTAATAATGTTGTTAAAACTTCTTCATCTGTCTCGCCCAAACCAAGCATTAACGAAGTTTTTGTTATAATATCCGTACGAAGCTGACAATCACATGATGGTGTAAAATGTTTTTTGAGGAAGAAAAGCCAAATATAATAAAAACAATCAAAAAATCGTGAGTCTCTAAAACTTACTTTTTTCGCATGTTCCAGAACTTTCAGTGATTGGTCATACGCAGCTCTCGGATCTCGTACCCATGGTGTCAACCTTCTCACAGTTTCCACGTTATGAGCATAAACATCTACTCCTGAAGAAGCAATTGTCTTGACGGAGCTCAACGAACCGCGGAAATCGGGTACGAGACATTCGACCAGTATTTCTGGACATTCCTGTTTTAGATATTGAACGGTTGCTGCTATGTGGGACGCACCACCATCTTCAATGTCGTCTCTGGAATTCGATTAAAGATTAAAGCTGGAATTTCAGCTTTTTTTTCAGTTCTACGGATAATGGAAACTTTGAAAAGCATACAAATACGTATGATCAGCAATTATGAACCTGTCTACAGATGTGAGCACTACATAGCTAATTCCCCAATCCGAAACAGCTTTAGCTGTATTCATTGGTTCGTCGGGATTGAGCGGAGGTGGTTTACTTGATGTCTTGACAGAGCAAAATCTAAAAACGAATAAAATGATAAGCATCTATTTAAGCAGAAATGATTACTTTAATTCCAACAACTTAAGAATGAGGAAAATTAGTGGACGTCCATAACATACTGCCGAAGATTTTAAATATTCCGATAGGTTGTTAAAACAAAACCATTACTGTTACTACCTAAATAAAGAGTAACCATATGAAATAATTTAACAACTCGCAATATGCATCACTCTTAAATGCACAATTACCTCCGATATACAACTTTAGAAAAAAAAGTAACTAACTTGCATCCCCTAGTACATGTGTCACCCATTAGCATAATGGTTGCTGTCGATGGCACATTTTTCGAGCCACTCCAACATTCTTCAATGTTAGGGCATCGAGCTTCCTCGCAAACCTGCAAGTTTTTGAAATTTAATTTGACTATCTCGCTACCATGAGACCTCAAAATCATTCGGTTAAGAATGATGCGATTACAACTTTATAACAGACTGAAATAATAAAACAAATTAAAAAAGTCAAAAAAAACGAAAGTGTAAAAATTAGAAGGTTTTTTTACATACCGTTGCAAGCTTTAATTTCTTTACTTGTTTCTTCATACGCGTGAAATTTGTATTGTCCGTGGAAGGTATGCTACGTTTTAGCCATGGTGGTAAACGCAATCTTTTAGCATTAGTTTCCAATTTCATCCGCATCCCGTACTTTTCCACAGCATCATTCAGATTCCCTAGAAAGAAAAAGTAACGGTAGATTTTCTTAAAAAAAAGTAAAACACATTACATTATCCTAGGCATAAAAACAAAAGTAATATAACACTATTAATTTGTAAACAGCACCTTTCCAGAAACCCAAACATAATATACAAATCCAATCTAATTCGTTTGCAAACCAAATCCCAATATAATATTACATCAGTAACGAAAATGAAAATAATTCTTGACGAACAAGCAACGAAAATATAAGGACCCAATTCTACGCCTCACAGATATTTGAGAAATGCTAAAAAAAAGTTTGAAAAAGATTACCTGCTTCAATAAAATCTTCTAATGAAGGACCATCTGGAAGTGCTACAAGTTTGGAAGAAAAAGTAGCTCGTAATATTCTTGTCGTAGGAGAAATCATGGTTCTATATTAACGGCACATCCAATAACTACAAAACGAATTAAAGAAAAGTAACTGGAAAACTGATATTGGAATAACTAAGTTACTACGCTTTCAAGTCATTTACTATTGGATTTATGTTCCCCAAAAATCTTTTAAAGCTATTCTGCTTTTAACTGAAGTATCTGATTCTTCAACCTAACTGGCTTCTTTCAAATACTTTAAAACCGAAATTTAGAACTGTAATAGTAACTTAAAACTGTGCTCCCAAAAGAAACTTTTTCTAAAATTTGATTTGTTTTTCAGATCTTCAAATTATTTCAGTTTAAGGATTATGTTATAAACCTATGAAATGGGGAATTTAGTCACGTAGAAATATTCAAGTAGCAACCTGAATATAAACCCCACCGAAAAGAAGGCTTTTGTTTTTTTCTTCTACTGCAGAGGTTGTTGGGGTTTGCTTGTTTCCTTCTTGGTTATGCTGACGCTCGGTGTTTTTCGTTTCGTTAAACTGAGCCAATTCGTAATTCGGTAATAATTTCTGCTTTTCCTCTGACAGTTCTCTCTACTCTCTTCCTCTTCAGTTAACAGTCCAGTTTTCCTTTGCCCTTAATCTAAGAAACATTATGCAGTATGGAGAAACGAAATAGTGAATTTAGATTAGAAATCTGATTTAGCTTTATTCGGTCTATTTTTATTGCGCTGCTTTGTGTGCTCTCAGTCATACTGTTTAATATCTCTTGAATTTTTGCCACTCTCTGATTCTTCGTAAATTGATTACTATCACTGTCTTATTGACACAATGCTTTGCTGCAATATTATTTTGATTTTAGATGGCCGTCGGTACCGTAATCTCAAATAAGTATAGCAAAATTATTAGTCACTTAACTAAATGTTTAATTATTGAATGATTTGCCAACCAATTGGCAAAGTTTTTAATTATTGTAAGCATATCAAAGAATCGCTAATTAATTAAGCTTTATTCAATGCTAAATAACATTGGTTTCGTTAGTAGAATATGATATTACTGTGTAAAATATGATATCCTTAAAATTTTTTTTGTAATAGACATATAACACGTAAACTACGCAATGATGAAGTGTGCTAATGTGTTGCTACGATAGGAAAATGTGATTTCTAGGTTATGTTTTCTAGGTTGTCTTGTTTTTCATTTTTTGACAGTCTTTCTTGCTGGTAATTAATAAATTTAGAAAGAAAATTAGTCATCGTGTTAGTTTTCAATTAGTTTCATCCGACTAATTTAAATCTCGTTTATTTTTTTGCAAATAAAATATTGACCAAGGCTGAGAATATGGAATGATGCGGAAAGGAAATGTGAAAAAGAGCGTAACTATCGTACAGTTTTATGGATAGAACCTGGGATTGTACTTCTAAGCTTTGTTTATTTTCATAAACAAATGATTTTCAGAAGGCTTGCAATGAACGGTTGCTCCAAAGAATGGATAGATTGAAGTTACTATTAACTTATCGAAGTTAGGATTTAGGTTGTCACTTTCATCCAATTTCTAAAGTTTTAAGTCCTCTTTTTACTCATATTTTAGATTGAAATTAGGCTAACTGCATAGCTGATTTGAATGTAGCTTTTTAAAAGTTTCGAGAAATGTGAATCGACTCCTTGGAATTGAGTTGTGAAGATACAAATCTATTTTTAAATAAATAGATTACTAGTCATTAAACTTGTTTTGTTAACTTTTCACTTTTTAAAAAATAGTGAAATTTAAATTAATTAAAAAGAACTGGCAACTTTAATGCATTTTAGATAAAAGTCACTGTTTCATGTTTATCTTTATTTTCTCTGACACAAGTTGACTTTCACGAAGATGAGTGTTATCGACACAATTAGTTGGATTTTATTTGAATTTAGAAATGAATGCAAGTGCACATCGATTAAGTTTAAAAAAAAATAGATTTCGGTATGACATAAATTTGGGATGAAATTAAATTTGTGGGATGCAACAAAATATAAGACTGAAGAAATCATGTTTATAGAAGAAAGAGAAGATAGTCAGCATTATTAGGTTTCATTTTCCTTTCCTTGAGTATGTTGTTTCTTTATTCACAGGCCTTAACAAGAATTTGGAGGACTTTAATGGAGCCTCTCATTTCCTAGTTTGTATGTTTGCTTTTCTTCTTTTCTCTTCCATTAACACGAGAATCATACCGGTTTTTCATTGGCTTTCCAATGGCAATGAAACTGTAACAGATACATTTACTACGTTTTTTCAGTGATCGAAATCAGGTTCTGTTATCAGTAGTTCTGAGAGTCACACTGTGTTGCGAGAAAAAAGTTCATTTTGCCGCTTGCTTTCTTCTGTGTTAAGTAGTTCCCATATCTTTTTATGTAAATTATGTTTCAGGTAAAAGAGGAAGAAATGAAAAGTTTTTCCAACAGTTTTTTTATGAATTCTGCAATATTCAAGCTCATCTGCTTTCTCCCTTTTTCTCATTTTTTCACTTCTGCTTACTTTCCCATTAATTTAGTAGTTTTGTTGATTTTTGCGTACGTCCACTGGGGTTCTCTGAATTTTATTGGAGGTACTGAATAGTATGAATAATGAGTAATATTCCGCATTAAAACAGCGAAGAATGGATTGTAGAGTGACATGACCAGTAACACTTTCTTGTAGAAATAAATTTAATAAATGTGATTAAAAGTAAATTTCGCAAATTTTTCTTTCAATTGCAAGATTAGAACCTTTCTTGGCATACAGTTATGAGTTTGTCACGTGGTATTAAAAGTGTTGCAAGTATATTTTGTTTTTTGCATACACTGTGATTATTTATTTCGTCGTCATGGTAATAGGATATGAAATACTTCACCTTGGAAACTTTGTCCTTCCATTTAGATTCTACATAGTTTCAAATAAAAGGGCAATAAATGTAGATATCTTTTAATGATTTTATCACGATTAAGTGTAACTTGTGGTTGATCTGGATAAATATTTTGCTATATTATCCCCTTTATTCAATACAGGACAATGAAGCCGATGGAACAATAGCTCCTTTTTACATGTCAGTGTTTGCTTTTTTTTTCATTTTATAAAAGTTTTAGTAACATTTTTTCGACTCTTTTCATGAAATTTTAAACAAATACACAGATGAAGGTGTGTGCGAGTTTTTTTTTTGATAATAGTTAAGAGGATTTGAATGCAACAGTCGTTAGAGCTGTTCAAAGGCTTTTTAAATTTTTTGGCATTTATCAAAAAAAGTGAAAGAGCAAAGTATAAAATGGAAATGTTGCTTTCAGGATTATGCTGTATATCGTGAAAAAAGATGAAAATTGGAAGTGATGGATTACCCGATGATTTCTCTGAGACGTAGGAGTTAGCGAAGAATTCACACTGACGATAGAAAATGAAAAGTTTGTTGAAGAGTATTTGCGAGATGGTTGATTTATAAGAAATATGAACCGAAGAGTGGTAATGTTTTATGTTTTCAAGGGAAAAATTTCAAGAGTTAAAAATGTTAGTTAACATAGCAGATGTGTATTGATCGTTTCTAGGCAATACTCCTTTTGGTTTTGTTTTCTTCGATCTGTTTCCATAAAAATGAAAATGATACAAATTATGATAAGTTGAATGATAGGACTGTGCGATTCGGAATTTCGAGAGGGCCATATCCTTGAAAAAAATGAAGTAGACCAGATGGGAAGGGGAGGAAAATGAGAATGAAACAAAGTTGTGAAGTCGGGTGGTTTTTTTTGAAAGCGTTTCTAATTCCGTTTCTTAACTTCGGTTGCTTTTGCTTTACGTTCACTTTACTTTTTCATACATTTTTTTGAATTAGGAGAGACTGAACAAACTTAAGCGTGAGAGTAAGGAAAAAACCTATGTATTTTTGAAGTGATCGGGTGTAAGGAGGACAGTTATTGCTATACCAGAGGCAGGCATTCAAATAAAAAGAAGGAAGAGTAAGGTAAGGTATAATTTCCATTTTTATGCTTTACAATACGATATTCTATTACATGAATGTAAATATGTTTACGTGAGGTGTAAGTACGTGCGCTGCATGCACAAACTAAACGTTGAAGGTGTGCTGAAAGCGCCAAAAATTGATAGTTTGCAGGGGAAAGGGAAGAGATTAAATGTGTAGAGAGACACACATACATGAATGCATAATATTATTGTATATGTATATCAGTGCGGGCAAACAGATGCAGGTAGGTATTTGTGAATGGGCAGGAATGTTGACAGTTATCACTGCCTGTATTGTGTGTGTATGTGTGTGTGTGTGTATGTGTTTATATGCATATATGCATGTATGTATGTGTGTGTGTGTGTTAATATCTGTTATATATGCTGTGTAAATTCAGACTGGGCAAGGGGGAATTGATGTATGTGTGTGTGTGTGTTGTGTTAGTTGAAAGGAAAAGAAAGAAAGGAGTTCTTGTATCAATATTTGCTAGTTAATGTTCGACTGGAAGGAAGTTTGTTGGGCAGGAGAGTAGAAATGTTTGTTGCTTGCTTGGCAAAGCTGGATTGAAAGCATCACAGCAGCATCGTAATACAGCATCCCACATTATCCGGCTAGCTTCTTGCAACCACTGCTTGCGTACTGCAGTTATAGCTTAAGGAGACCGGGAAGATCGGGTTCAGTGAGGTGGAAGGATGATAAGTACGGTGCAGAAATCTCTGTTAGCACCAAGGAATTGCCGTTTAAACAAGTCCAATTTAAACAGGCATATAATTCAGTGAAGGAGAGATTGAACTGAAATAACGCCACTAGACTGATATTTGTTGTAATGTGATGATAAATAATTTTTTCATTACTAATGATCATATTTTTTTAGCAGTAAGTATTAAGATTGATCAAATTTTTTTTTAATGTATTATCAGGAAATGATTGTCGGCATTGCTAATTTGAAGACAGCGAATAATGTTGTAATATTGTTTTGCCATAACTACCTTTTTTGTCACTAAATACTGGAAAAGTTATCCACGGGAATCACACAATGTTTCAATTGTTAATTTTAGTATTTTACGCATTTCGAAAATTCCAGTGAAGTTTTTGGCAACGTGTCAAGGAGTAGTAGCATCGGCCATTAGCCATCATCGGCCAATCACATGACTTTCGGAATTTGTTTATCTACACTTTCCTTCTTCTTACCAACCCCAAAATGTTTTGGTTCGATTTTTACAGCTGTAAATAACGTTAACGTACGTTAGTTCAGTTGTGGTTCTTAATAAGAACTTTATTCATTTAGTGAAAAGCATTAACAAGAGAACGTATGGAAGAGAAAGATAGGAAAGTTAGGAAGTTATTGATGGTAGGGGGAATGAAATTTCTTCATGGTTGGTCGTTTATTGGGGTGTGTGGGAGCGGAGAGGAGAGAGAGGAGGCAAGGGGATTTCTCGTCCTGCATATTTCCAGATTGCATTTCAGTGCACACATATGACTTCTCATCATTTTCTCCTTTATTTGACTTTTGTAGGATGTTGCCATGTTGTTAATTGTTAATTTTGAACTTGCTGACATCATTGTCATCATCATTCAATCAGTTTGGGTTTTATGCGTCCGCGTACCGTCGTGGTGGTAAGTGAATTGATAAAAATTTCATCATTTCAGTAATATAGCAACAAACAAGACAGAAGATGTCTGCAATAAGGAAGGAACCATTAGCAATTGAAGAATTGATTGCTAAGAAGAAGGAGCTCGAGGAAGCAGAAACAAAGGTATTCTGTCATTTTCCTATTTACTGTTATAATCGTCTATAACGCTAATACCGCGGTAATTATTGGTAGCCGTCATAAAAAATCCTATCGACGTTATATTTGAAATTTCTGGATTACATTTTTCGCACTTAAATAAGGGAGATGTCAGTTCATAATTTAGTTTTATATTTGATCTTGTCTTAATTATCTCTTCTGATTACATAATAGTAGTGCATTATGATTTTTTTTCTACCACTTAATTATTCACTGAAATTTTTAGCTGAATTAAAATAGCTACATTAATCAACTGTTTAGCTATTTATTTCAGTTCAGCTGTTAGCCAGAACAGTGCTTTTTTTCAAGGATATATATTTATTTACATAAATTTATCCATTCTGGGCATTATGTTAAGGATGGAACAAAGGGAATGTTTTGTGGCATTATTCAAGCTAATTTCTCATTCCCATGGGAAATATTTTTTTTCTCGCGGTAATGAGCGTTTTTTAGGACCTTTGGAAAATGATAAATATTTAAAGAGACATGTTTCAAAATTCAGTCTCTTTAAAGATCTATCATAACATTAAATCAGAGAAAAGTAGAAATTATAGGGCTTTCATGCTATAAATCTGACGAGAAAGTAAAGAAAGTGATCGTTATCCACTAGAAGATTGCAATTGATAACTGAGTCGTAGACACCAAAATTAAATTAAACTTCACAGAATAAAGAATGAATGCTCTTACGTGACAGTTTTTTCTGGTCATTTGAATTACTGATAAAATGTCAAGCATCTCTTATTCTGGTCATGGGATCAATCACTTATTATGATACTGGAGTGAATGTAACATGAAAAAAAGGAGCAAGAGAGATTAAGCAGATAGATTTGATTGCTTCTTGTAAAAATTAATGTAAGATTTATTTATTTCTTCTCGTAAATGTCTTTTTATCTGATAGCGACAAGAATGTAAAGAAATTTAATAATTATATGTTATTTTATATTCCATCCTTGATCATACGTTCATTTCGAAATATTTCAGTACTCTTTTTATTAACCATTCCTGTGGGTGCCATAAAATAAATTTATCTTTCATATGGGTTAGTGCTGGTCATTTCAGTAAATTTTTGTTGGAGATTATTTTATATTACTGTGAATTCAATCTAAGTGGTATTTTAATACTTGAGTTGAACTTACAGTTGGATAACAGTTATGAGTTAGGTATTGCATGGGAAGATTTTTGAGGCGATATGGCTATTGCTTGTATTTGCCCCTCTTTTTTTTTAAGAATGCAAGTAATGATTGATTATGAAAGGTTGGTTAGATTATGAAATTTATAATTGGAAACGCAACACAATTCATAGCTTGTGGACATGGATTGGATTTGAATTTATCACTAAAATTTTTGAAGCGAAAAAGCTTTGATTTATTTTAAAAACCAATAACATGGGAGGGGGAAAGTGAAAAGTAGTGAAATTCTGGAATGAGTTAAAAATTAAAATTCATAGATGTCGATATTGGCTTCTGATTTCTTCCGCATAATTGTGCTGATCGGTTGAAGGTTATGATGAAATTGTGAATTATCGATTTGTAGTCATAAAGTGTTGGTCTTGGCACTTTCTAGTGTGATTTGTGAAGTTTACTAAACTATTTGCGAATATCTCATTCTAATGCTGGTCATAGTAACTGCTTGTAGAATACAGAGAAATATACGGATTAAAGTGGAAAGATTAGGTACTCCTAAGTTTTTTATGTGTGTTGTTCTGTATACCTTTCATGACTTGCTATTTAACAGTCTCTCTTAGGTTTCCATAGCTAGATAAATTGTAGAGAACTTGAAAAAAGGTGTCATTTGTACATGAGATGAGTAATGGCGGAACATCATAACCGTCAAACGTATAACGGACGAAAAAATATTAAGAGTTGCAGTTTAGGTGAAAAAACTAAATGTTCTCTGTTTTCTTGCTAATAAAAGTTGTTGAAATGTAAGTTCTGAAGAATTTTAAAATTTTATTCGATATTGCATTATAAATGAAAGAAGTAAACTGGCGATTTAAGGATTGGGCAGGTGGATTTCGAAATTTTATTAAAAGAGAAACCGTTGCACCGCTTAACTATATTATCCATCAAAATGTTAAATTTCCTACTTTCCTAAACAAAATTCTGCGGGAAAGCTCATCGTTATAGAGATATTTAACATTGGATATGTCTGAGATATTGCTCAAATAACCTTGGAACGTTTAGAAACCTTGTGAAATATAGTTAAAACTTTAGGAAGCATGATTTAAAGGTTTTTTTTTCAAGGTATTTGGTGGATTATAGACGACATGTCTCTGTTTGTCTTTCATTGCCCTTTCTGCTCTTGCTATTGCCAAGCTGAGGAAAGTTGTTAAAGGTTGTGACAAAAAGGAACCATGTATATATATAGTAGTTTGTTATTAAGTTAATTACTTACAGCCGAAATTTTTGACACGAGCTGAACGTGAAGCACTCGCATTAAAAAAACGTGAAGAACAAGTAGCAAAACAACGAGAAGCTCAAAAAGCACTACTTGAGAAACGGAAAGCATTTATTCAGGATGCAAAAAGAGCAGGTTTTCTGATTCTTCTTATTAATTTTTGAAATAGCAAACCCCCTTTTGTTCTTATTTTTTCTCAGTCCTTTTTAAGTTTAGATACAGCTTTTATTCAATTAGTGTTCGCATATCTAAACAACCTGTTCGCCTTATTTAAATAAATTTCCTTCCGTATAGTTTTCAGTTTTTATTTTTTTATTTCATACCAGCATTTTATAGAAAAAGAACGTGATAGAGAACGTGAAAAGGAACGTAAAGACCGTGAACGTGAAAAGGACATAGATCGTGAAAAAGATCGTGAGCGGGGACGTAGAAGTCGGAGTCACGATCGAGAAGGTAAAAACTTGGTAGTCTTTGTCCAATATTTAATCGTTTTTTGAGTGACAGCCTTTTATTATTGAATTATTTCCTTCCCTCCAGTAATTGATTACGAACAATTTTTGTCTTCTTTTTTCTTCAGGACGAAGAAGCAGGAGTCGAGAAAGAAGAAGTAGAAGTCGTGAAAGACGAAGCAGAAGTCGTGAAAGGCGAAGTAGAAGTCGTGAACGACGTAGCCGTAGTCGTGAGAAACGTCAAGAGACGGAAAAAAGTGATCGTAATGGGGAAATGAAAGATGAAAGGGAAACTGACAAAGATTTGGAGAAGCTCAATGAAGCTATCCGTCAGCGTTATCTCGGCAAGCTCTTGCTTTCAAATTTTGGCGTATTAAATCATGTACACACGTTGGTTTGTCGTAGCTTTTGTAATATTCTACAACCTTAAATATTTGTTGGTCTATTTCATAAGTTTCCGAGGCAAAGTCTTTAATTTTAAGGTAGAATGGTATACCAGACTTCGATCTTATAAAATTCAAAAAAGTGAAAAAAAGTTTTGGATGAATATTAAAAATTATAATCCGGAAAGAATCATTATCTCCGTGAAAAAATTTTTCGTCAATCACATGATTTTATTTTGCCTCACGTTACTTTCTTTATTTTTCTTCGTTTTGATATCACATTTTTTGTCCTGAAATGCTCTGTATAGTTTTTTGAATTGTATGTGTGTCTCATTTATCCTACTGAAAGTAAAAATTCAAATCTCAAATTATTTATCTAAATTTAGGAGGACAGCGAGAAAAACGAAAACGCGGTCGTCGATTGCATGAGCGGAAGTTCATTTTTGATTGGGATGCTGGCGAAGATACATCAAATGACTACAATAAATTATACCAAAATGTATGCATCTTTTTTTTCCAACAATTAAATTTTTTGAAAAAAAAAATTTTGCAAATTAAAAGCTAGGCTTTACTTTCTTGCATTTATATTTGGTCATAATTTCCGCATTCTGGGAAGGAGGAGGTTTCTATTTAAAAAATTTTTTGCAACCTGTTCGCAGAGTTTTTTTAAGTGATAGCAATTAATATATTGAATTTTTCCTTTTATTCACATTAATTTTAAGGAATGTCGAAATAAAGTTGTTGGCAGAAGAAAGTTTATTGCATATAGTGTACATTTGAAATATAGTACAGCGACTACGATATATATGACACTCTTTGAATGCAGTCCATAGTTGTGCGATTTCAGCCATTCAACTATCATTTCAGAGACATGAAGTGCAGTTTTTCGGTCGAGGATCCATAGCTGGGATGGATGTGAACGCTCAAAAGAAGCAAAAATCGGAATTTTATGCAAATCTAATGGAAAAACGACGAACTAAAGAAGAGAAGCAACAAGAAGAATTACGGTACATATATC
This sequence comes from Litomosoides brasiliensis, assembly GCA_013365375.1. Lineage (NCBI taxonomy): Eukaryota > Metazoa > Nematoda > Chromadorea > Rhabditida > Onchocercidae > Litomosoides > Litomosoides brasiliensis. Next base: position 141,308 of record JABVXW010000096.1, read on the forward strand.
TTTTGCGAGGTTTTATTTTTTGTTTTCATTTTTCCTCCATCGCTCATATATATTTCATTTGTAGGTTGGCTGGTGTAAAGAAGAAAGAAAAGAAGGAAGCATTTGATAATCGGCATTGGACACAAAAAAACTTGGATCAGATGACAGAACGTGACTGGCGTATATTTAGGGAAGACTTCAATATTTCTATTAAAGGTGGTCGTGTTCCGAAGCCACTGCGTAATTGGGATGAAGCAGGCTTACCTTCAGAAGTCTTTGATGTTATTATGAAAATTGGTTATAAGGTTGGTTAGATTTAATGAATTTTGCCAAAATATCTGTAGGTTTTACTAATATTGAAACCAAATCATTTTTGTTTTCCTTTGAAGTTGGTGAATTGATCACTGGAAAAATTTATCTTTTTTTGTCTGTTATACTGTGGCAACCTGAGAATGATTTGTTTGTAGGAACCAACACCAATTCAACGACAGGCAATTCCCATCGGCTTGCAAAATAGAGATATAATTGGCGTAGCGGAAACTGGATCTGGAAAAACGGCTGCTTTTTTAATACCACTTCTGGTTTGGATAACATCGATACCAAAATTTCATGGTAACGATGAGCAAGACACGGTTATTTTTTTTATGAATTACTGTTAAGCAAAATAATGTGAATGGAAAGCGCTATGAAAAAATTGTGAAATACAAGCGTGAATTACATTGACAGATTTCACTATATTACTGTCACATATTATAATTCCTTGTAGCTTGGAGGTTCACTGCTTTCGATATTCTGACTGTGGGAGTTTCTTTTTAATTTATAATAATATGGTTTAATAATCTTATTATGATTGCAACTTCTACTATATAAAATATTATAGTTTTTTTAATGTTGGAAAATTTTGTAGTCTTTCTTGGCAAGTGATTTTTTTCTCTTTGTAACATATTTACGGCTTGTACGTTTAGCATCTAATTTCGGATGAGACGTATGGATTTCTAGTTTTTTCTTTCCGAATTGCTGAATGTCATTAGTTTACCTTTTGAGATATTTTTAATTAAAAAAATTTAGAATTGTTTTAAAAAACAGTGAAAGTTGTGAACTTTCCTTTTCTGTCTCACATGAAATGATATTGATATATTTCAGGGGCCTTACGCTATTATCATGGCACCGACACGTGAGTTAGCGCAGCAAATTGAAGAAGAAACGGTTAAATTTGGACAGCTGCTTGGTATCCGAACAGTTTCAGTAATTGGTGGCGCTTCACGTGAAGAGCAAGGTCTAAAGCTCCGTCTTGGTGTTGAGGTACACTGTTATTCATTTGATCTCTTACATTTACAACAAATGTTACTTCATTATCTGTAGCTAGGAAAATACATTTTTCTAGAATAATGAAAAAATATCATGATATTATGCACGAATTACTTGTGCAGCCATTTTGCCATGAGCTACATGTTTAAATATCTAGTCTAATTTCATTTGGTCTATTCATTGGTTAAATTTTGGTCAAGTCCGATTTTGTTAAAATACTCTTTCAGAAAAGTTTTTTCCCTTAGAATTTATAATGCCATTAGAAAGACAAATGGAAAATGATGGAATTACTCACATTATGAGATTACCCGTTCATCTCATAGGACTTCTTGTTCTCATACGGATTTAGTTTTTCCTTTTTTTTTCGCCACAAACGATGGATTTTGTGTAAAATCGTTATCTTGTGGATGTTTTTGAATTCGTACTTGAGCGAAGTTGTAATTGGACTTTTCTGTTGTTGTGGTTTTACGATTGAAATCTGGTTATGAATTTAAAGCTTGCCGGCACATTGTTTTAATCGAGGAAAGGAATTGATTCCATTATGATGAAATGAACAGTTCTAAATTTCGGACCCAAAGAAGTAAATAAGAAGTAGCAAATGAAGCGTCATTTCTCATTTGAACAGAGAGATGCATTTTTTGTTTTTTAGAAAAGGATTTATTATTTCGTCAAAAAAGAATTTTAATTTCAACTGAAATATCCATAGTGGGATTTCTGAAATACTTCTGTTTTTGTAGAGATTTCTGTAGGATTAACTTCTGTTTTACCACATTCAGTTCGGTTAATTATTTGTAGATTTCCAGGTTTTGTTCGAACTTAAGCTTTCTTTTAATACTTTGAAATTCGATATTTTCTGAAGAAATTGCTTCAAATTTTTCTACTTTGTTTGGGAAATAAGCGTGGTTGTAAAGAAATTGTAGCATTGCAAGAAAATTGAATTTTATGTGACAATGCATTTAATTTATGAGGTCGGATGTAAAGCTAGCGTCTAGTGAACTGCTTTTATTTCATGACGACCTTCTGGAAAAATATTTTATTCAGGTGGTTATCGCTACTCCAGGGCGTTTGTTAGATGTTTTGGAAAACCGTTATTTATCGCTGGATCAATGCACTTACGTTATTTTGGACGAAGCTGACAGAATGTTGGATATGGGTTTCGAACCAGAAGTGCAGAAAGTAAGTTCACGCATCATAAGATTTTGGGACATACATGTGTGTTATATTTTTTTTCCTTCACCGTAATACCTTATTGTTTTCAATATTTGTTGGTATTACTTCTTTGCAATTTGTTCAGGTCCTTGAGTATATTCCGGTAACGAATCTGAAACCAGATACGGAAGATGCAGAAAAAGAAGAATCCATAATGGAAAACTTTTTTTCGAAAAAGAAATACCGTCAAGTAAATATTTCTTACTAAACAAAATTTTTTTCCATTTTTTCAAAGTTCAAATGACTAATATTTATAAGAATTTATTTTCAACAAAATAATAGATTAATCAGTATCTTGTTTGCTCGTGAAATTCCTATTTGATTCATTCTAGTAATGTTAAATTAAAATTCCTGTTATTTCTAATTTAAAGAAGTTATCAGATAGCACATCACTTTAGAGAAAAGGGTTTTATAACAGTAAAACACATTAGATGAACGAGCTTGTGCTATGATAAATGTTGTGTTAAGTTAAAATGTCAAGTGGAACTTATATGAAGGTATGCTTGTCTTAAGACAGAAAGAACATTAGTCCGAAGCCCAAGTATAAGATTTAAAAATTTTCAAAATTTTTTTCAGACCGTTATGTTTACGGCAACCATGAGTCCAGCAATTGAGCGGTTAGCTCGAGCATATCTTCGACGCCCAGCTGTTGTGTATATTGGTTCTGTTGGAAGACCAACCGAACGTGTTGAACAAATCGTTTATATGATTGGTGAAGAAAGTAAACGCAAGAAACTTGTTGAATTAATCTCATCCGATGCATTTGAACCGCCTATTATCATTTTTGTTAATCAGAAACGAGTATGTTTTTACCTTCTTTACCTCATTAATAACCTTTCTGATTTTATATTTAGTTTTTAATTTCAAATATGACGTCTGTAGATTGAAAATTTTGCTTTTTTAGGGAGCGGATATGTTGGCCAAAGGTCTCACAAAGTTGGGTTTTCAACCTTGTGTTTTACATGGTGGTAAAGGTCAAGATGCTCGGGAATATTCCTTGGCAGCACTCAAAGATGGAACTAAAGATATTCTGGTGGCAACAGATGTTGCTGGACGTGGTATCGATATCAAAGATGTTTCCCTAGTTCTCAACTATGATATGGCGAAGTCAATTGAAGATTATACTCACAGAATCGGTCGGACAGGTAACGCTATAACCTTTCATTTTCGTGAAATAAATTCATATTTAGGTGCGATACATTTTATAAAAATTAAGGGAAATATGTGACTGTGAGAGTCAAAAAAAATCACGGAGTGGTTAAATCCATCAGTGGATATGCTAAGCAAAAAATGAGTTTCCAGTTAAGACTTATCAGATGATCTCTTTTCCTCAATTCTGAAACTTAGTATTTCCATACTTACTTCGACAGTGAGTGTTGGTTTCAAAGCGCAGTAACTATTTTCTCTTCTGTCATCTGAGCTACTAAAAACGGTTCGTGCTGAATATAGGTCAAAAACCATGGAACAAATCCCTCAAATCCCTTAATTATGCATTTGAAGCGGTGATACTTAAGGCAGCGGGTGTGTTGGAAAGATATATGTCGTTAAGTCATAAATTCCGAGGTGAATTTCTGAGATGTTTTGGAAATAGCCTGTTTTCTTCTGTTTCTGTTTCTTACACCACTTTGATATAATTAACACATTAAAAGAGCTGAAGAATAAACTATCTTATTATTTCGTTTGCGTAATAAATTTCTATTGAATGAAAAGGAAGAATATCCCAGGTTCGGTGTGCTTGTTTTTCCTGATTTTGTACTTGCTTTTCCACTTATAACGTTAGTGATTAAATTGTGCACTCCGACAGTGCAATTTTATTATGTAACTCTGGCACATACTCTTTTCCTTTCCTTTCTTACTTCTTTTTTGGAAAAAAAACTTCCCCTCTCCCCGTTATTTCAAGTGCAAATCATTTGTTATTTATTCCTTCAAAACGAAAAAGAAAAAGAATTTTGATTTTTTAAAAAATTCCTCGCAAGCATACATCCATTCATCCTTCTCACTGCATTAAAAACTTTCTGCATCCTCCGTATTCTATTTTATTTTTCTGCTTTTTTTCTATGTCTGTTTTATGTCGTCTTATTTTAATTTTTTTTAATATTTTTATGATCAGCTAAAAGAAAATGGTTTAGTGGAAGGGGAAATGAATGAAAGCAATTAATAAAATTGCCATAGATTGTTTGTTGAAATTTGAACAAAAAACAATAGAGGTAAGAAGCAATGGAGTAGTAACATTTCATGAAAACTAAAAGATATTTTCCGACTGGTTTCCTTTCTCGTTTCTTTAATAGTTCAGTTTTAATGACCTATTCTTTTTCCAAATATTGTTCTAAACTTCTCGATTCTTTTCTTTCTTTTCAATATGCACATGTGTTTATATCGATAAGGAACAAATTGATGTAAAATGAGTGAATAACTGTGGGAATTAATTAGGCCGTACTCGATAAACACGATCAAAACATTTTTTGCCCTTTGACTCTCCATCATCGCCAGTCTTCTGAAACCGATTTAAATCTAATGTATGACCACTGTCTACAAATAAAAGTTCAGATGAGTTAGTTTTATTTATCCAACCACTTACTATGATTTTCCTAATGCAGATGATTCTGTATAACTCTTTCTCTCTTCAGGACGTGCTGGAAAACATGGTAAGGCGATAACTTTCTTGACACCGGAAGATAAGGATGTCTTCTACGACTTGAAGCAATGTCTTCTGGAGAGTCCAGTATCATCTTGTCCACCTGAACTAGCCAATCATCCCGAAGCTCAGCACAAACCGGGTACATTTGTTCCCAAGAAACGTCAGGAAGAAACACTGTTTCGCAATTAATGTTGTTTCTTTTGTTATTATTTCTCATTCAGTTATTTGTGGTTGTACTATAAGCAGTATTTGTTCTAATGTTTGTTCATTTCTAATTTGTTTATATGGATGATGTATACAAAATGGGAGCTTCTGTACGTTTCATCCAAAAACAATCTTTGCATTGATTTGAAAATGGCATTATTTGGATTTTAGAAGTGTTGTCTTCAAGAACCACTATGAAGAGATATTTTTTAAAGTTATTCTTGATAATCGAGACTGGTTATAAACTTTATCGGCACAAATTGCTATTTTTTTCTGTTCCAAATTGTAACGGGAGACCTTTCGTTTCTGAAAATACTCGTTAAAACTTGATGATTTTTCTCTAGAAAACTTATGGAATTAGCTGCACATTGTTAAAGATTTCATAACTTTAGTATGTAAAAGGTTTCTTTGATGTTTAGTCATGATTTGCGACACGAAACATCACTAACAAGGAAAATAGAGATGATATAAGGGAGGCCAGAAATTTTAAATATAAATTTAACTTAAATTTTGAGATCTGGTGAAACTAAAACTTTGTTAAAAGCATTTTGATTTTTTTGATTGGATTAATTTGAAATTGTTTCTAAACTCAATATTTCATTCCACAGAACTGCAATAAAACTGTGCGTTTTTTCTTTTTTTTGGTTATTGATAACGTTTCAGCTTGTTTTGTAACACATTGATACGATCGTTACTTGTATTTTTTATCTTTTCCATTTATTCATTCATTGCTTACTTTTTTTCCAATTTTTTGAACAGGTGAAAGAAAATATGAATAGTCGGAAAATTTAAGGTGAAAGATGTATTGATATTATGCGTTAAGATCTTGAGGAAGGATATTGTAGTTAACTTAGTTTAATTTCAGATGGGCAGGTATATGGGATTTTGATTGTTTACCAGTCAAGAAATAATCGGTAACACTGTGTTTCCTTCATCACCTGCTTGGTAGTAAATTGGACATATTTTAAGTCATTTATTATCACAACAAAAAATTATAATACTCAAAAAAATTGTCACTTTTTTGAGTACTATGACTTTTCGTTCGGTTTCTGCCAAAGTATTCCATATAGGTTAGGTTAGGTAAGTTTAGTCATGCGTAAAATAAGAGAACAAACCAAATGTAGCAGAATTCAATTTAGATAACTTTTGGATTTAGCTGTAGAATGTACTTACCTGTTATATCTGCTTTTAATAATGGCAGGGTAATTAAGAAGTGGAATAAAAATATTGGAGAGAAATGGGAATGATTAGGAGATAGTTTTCCTTTCTTTTTTCATTAATTTTCACTTCTTGAAAATGGATTTGTGATACTGTTGTATTGTTCCACTTAATTGTAACGTTTTGTTAAAATCACTTGTAGAGGAGGAGACAGGGTTTTATGAAAGAACAGTTAGAAAGGGAATGACTGTTTGATTGTCAGCGAAATTAGATGAATACATGGGAACTAGAACTTTGCATTTCAAGATGATAATATGGAAACTGGCAATGAAGATGGGCGTAGGATTTGCGAGGAATATTTAAATAAATTAATTGGTATTAAATTTCGTTTTCACGTGTTATGCATCAAATTATTCCGTATTTGTTATAACTGAGAAATTTTTATAGGATTGATTTGTCATCCGGTGTTGTGGACTGTGTGTAGGATCTTGCAAAACACGTTCGGGTAACAGCACGAAGCACTGGATTTATTCAGGTGCACCGGGCTCTAATGAGTCAGGAGCAAGTCATGTGATAACTAAATGGGGGACGATGATTGGCCATCACAACGATTTCGCGATCATGTTATTAATCGATTAGAACCAGAACTAGCGAGAAATCGTCAAAATTCACCGAATTTACCTGTACCCGGTGATGCAAGACAGGTAAATTATTGCTGTTTGTGGTTACGTTTGGGTTAAATGGAAATAGATTTATTACTCTTCCTTGTCATTTTGTCAATTTGATTTTTGATTACTCGCATTAATTATTCGGACTTACACTTACATATCAGCATTCTATTTATTTACACTTACAAACTTATGTTAAAGTTTTATTGAATGAAAAAAGTCCAGCTGAGCTGAGTATTCATTACTTCGCCGCTATGTATGATGTAGTCCTGTTAAAAATTTTATTTAATTTCTCCAAATTTATATACATTTTGTTCTAATATGTTATGAAATGAAGCAGAAGTGTTTTATAGGTAGAGGAATATGTTTTCAACAAATGCGTTAGTAAAGATGAGTATATGCGAACAATCGCCAAAGTTATCAATGCAATCAATTGTAACTGTAACTATTTCTTATGTTATTCTACCATTTCTAGTGTTATAAGTTTTAAATAATTTAACGTGCAAAAAAATGTTAGTTATAATTAATCCGATTGATAGAAAGCTTAATATGAAGTGGTTCTTAAGAAACTAGGTAATGCTAAGGAAGCCAGATATTTTCCATAAAATTTTTGGACGGTTTCTAGAAATTTTCGAATAATATAGTTAAAGTAATCCCAGAACAAAAATAATAACCACTTATAGAAGCGTTTCATGATGTATGTTAGGATTATCTGGGTGTTTTGAATAATACATATCGCATGCAAGGTTAGTTGATGTTAAGGATCTACTGTAACAGTAATTTAGCTATTTCAATTGATTCACTGATCAAATATCTGTTATTAAGTTTATTTCACGAATGATATTATGAAATCAAACAGAAAATATACAATTATTTATCCAGTCAAAGTGTTATGAAGGATTTCGATTTGAGGAACTTTATGAATTTTAATAGTTTTTTTTTATTTTGCAGCAAAGTCAACGGCAGTACCATCCCTTCTTCAACCACCTCGCGTTCATTCGGTATCTCAAAACTATCGAGCCGCGGGTCTTGCAATACCACCGGATCCGCAACCTACCCATCAGCAGCAGCAACAGAAAGCCATGGTAAGATTGAGGAAAATTAATTCGTGTAGTTTCAAAACGTGATGGTTTTTCTTCATTACGGGTTTGCGATGATTGTTTGCATTTTTTACCAAAATTTTGATCATTAGGAAATATTTCGCTTATAAAAAACATAACTGATACTAAAATGGATATTTAATATAGTTGAGAAATTACTGCATAAATTATAATGTTGTTACATTGATATTAGTGTTGAATTTCCTTTGTTAGAGCGAAGATTATGCTAGCTACCCATATTTTTTTGCAGGATAGATACCATGCTCCCTCATTTGGTCAACCGCCGTCAATGATACAATCGCAGCAATCATCACTTGGTACATTATCGACCGGTAATATACAGTCGTCACAATCCAGTATGCAACAGCATTCTCCGGTAACACACCCAGTCGTTCCGCAACAAACGCCATATAATATGCTTTCGCTTGTTCCTTCTGTCCCCGGCTCACACAGTACCTCTTCTAATCATCAGATATATAATCGTGTGAAAACTGAGCCAAAAAGTGGTAACGATGGTACACGTGCTGCAGAAGTTCCAGTATCGGATTCAGTGTCCACTTGTGTATGGAAGCGTGAAGTTCCTCCTCCCGGCGGTTATTACTCAGCAGGTATCTGACTTTTAAATTTTAATTGGTATTTAAAACTCTCCATTGTTCTGCGTGTAACATTTTCTGTCTTAACACAGTTTTAAATTCTGCCAGTCATATTTGGGTTTCTAGCGTTCGCTTGCCTTTTGATTACCAAAAAGTAATTTGCAAGAAATTTTTAACCTTGCATAATGCGTCACCATAAACTTCACAGGTCCTTATGGTGCTACAGGTTCCAGTCAGTACATTGAACCTACTCATTCATCGGCATCGTTTATGTCACGAGGAACGCCCATTCCTCCTTCACAACAAACTGCTTCACCACATCACCAACAGCATCAGCCATCAGTTTTAGAAAATCTTATCAATTCACCCCATTATGGGTCACCGGCACCATCCTCACGGCATTTAAATGGATCGGGTGATCAAAACATTACTAATTTGCCATTTGGAAATGCCGCACAACAAAATGAAGAGGTCAGTTATTTAGAATATGATAATGGATAAGAAATCTCAGAACCAATTTGTCAAAAATTAACCTTTTTTGCAGTGAAATAATGTCTTATGGTGATTTTAGTTAATCTATTATTGCAGCATATATATAGCGAGAAATTGCGCTCATTAAGACCTTATGTTGAAAGTTTACGAGCACGCGCACAACAGTGTCGACTGGAGGGTAACGAAATTGCTGCAAGTAAATTTGATACAATGTGCAACGTCCTTGATGGCAAATCGTATGTGTGCTAGTGTTTAAAATTTTATCTGAAATTTAAAAGTTACAAATAATTTACATTAAGGAATATATTTGCTTAATTCGAGTACTCAATTACAGTCTGAACTGTTTCCTGTACGCTATTAAATTTTAGCTTCCACATTTTTTTTGAATTTGTAATTTATCCATCTCCTTCAGAAAATGAAGCAATGTTATTCATTCTGGCTTTATCTTTGTTCAAAATTTATGTGTTTTACTATGAGCAAAAATAAGAATTAAATGTAGATTAATAAAAATTGCTTCTGCTAGGTTCCGTTACTCTAACAGTACTTCACGTATTGTTTTATCACTTAATGAGAAGTGCTACTGTTAACCAATCTCTTACTATTATTTGCAGACGGGTATCATTTGAATATCTTTTGCAAATAGAAGCATGGATATACAAGAAGCAGCAGTTTCTGGTAAGTAATATGATTTAATTTCCATATTTTGCATATTAGTTCAAAAGAGAAATATGCTAGTAGTAGTAGCGTACAGATATGAAGTTCATGAAGAACGCAAGCTTATAGAACTTGAAAGTTAACGCTTTGCATGCCCCAAATTGTTAGAAGCTTCTGCATAATTTTGATGATGTTTCACTGGTTTTTTTAGCTTGCGTGATGCTTAAAGGTGGAGTTACTACCGTGACAGTGTCGAATTATAAAATTATTTTGTTGGTCTAACAAAATATATAAAAATTTTTTTTAGCAAGTTTCGCAGAATGCGGGAACATTACAACCGCAACCACTGGTGGATGCAGTAAATGCGGTCTTGTTAAATAGCGAAACACAAGCTGGCTACGGTGATCGTGTACAAACTGCGCCATCTGGTGCGCCATCCGTAGGACACTGGCCAATACCATCTAATCGATCGCAGCAACAACAACAAGCATCATCTCAAATGTTGCCTAGTATGGTATCACCATCAGTTCCAGTCGCTCTTTGTCCAGCACGAAGTACTCTAATGCAATCACAAGTACCGTTGCAAGTGACTGGTGGTCAACAGGTTGCACGACATTCAGTGGAACACACTTATCAAAGACACTCACCCTATCCAAATCCAAATGCTGGATTACGTCCCAGTGCACAAGTTCAGTCCGTGGTGCTTCATCATGGTTTATCTAGGGTGGTTAGCATTTTTACATTTCCTTCAATTTTTAGGCAAAAGGAATTTCTATTTTGTGTATCGAAATATATTGTTGGTGTTTTAGATGTGGTTGAAACTCTAATTTTCATTAATGTATCTGGTTATATTTTCTTTCCATTCGTTTCAAAGACTCCAATAACTTATTTAATTTTTATGATTTTACAAATCTTTAATCTACGAAATTAGAGCATGTCGGAAAGCATATTGAATTTTGTGAGATTAAAAATATCTAAAATTTTTATGTAATTAAAATATATCATAATATCAAACCTTCAGCAACAAACAGCAGCGATAACAGCAACTTTGCCACCATTCTCAGAAGCAAATCACGCACCAACAACTGATTGCAGCGGAGTTGAAGATCTCTATATAGTGGATGATTTCTTGCCAACTCCTATAGAAGCAGTACCGAATAGTACATCTTCACAGGTTTACTTTGAAATTCAGATCTCTACAGGTTCACTTTTCTGAGTCAAATATTCAATATATTTTTAAATCATATAAATTTTTATCAATCATAATATTAGTAACTAGTTACTGTACAGAATAGTAACATATATTGCTTAAAAATACGTTACCAATTTGTTTTAGGTCTCTTGTGAGAAATGTTGAAACGATATCCTTTTAATGATGTCATATTTCGAACTATTTGAAAGCTCAAAAGCTGTAATTTGTTTTTTTTTGTTGCAGACAGAAGGTCAGCTGCCAGAGGCAGTACGTCAAGAACTACTAGCATTCGGAGATCGTTTTTTAACCGATTCTAATGTTGAACAAATATCTGATTCACATTCTGTTGTTGTTAAATTTTCGTTAAGTAAGTTTTTTTTATGAAAAAAATTTTTTTTAGTAGATTATGGCCATATGATAGCATTTTTATATTTTCATTAAATCGGGGAAGATTCTATAAAATAATTGGGTGCGGATTGTCAAAAAGAATTTCTGCAACTTAGGAATTTAAATATTTGAATCCAGTAATGACTGCTTTTAAGCCTCGCACAATGTGCCACCGCTACAGTTAATTATACCGAAAACATATCCCAATGGTGAAGTTCTGGTGGGTCGTGCTGCACTGGATTTAGGTCTGTCAGTTCATTAATGATTTTGGTCAAATTGATAACTAATTTTTAATTAATTCCGCGAAGAAAATATTCAAGATGTAAGTAGGATAATTTAATACTTCTTTAAGGCGAAGTTAATTTCATTGGTTAGGACTTGTATAAAACTTCATTGACTAGACAGTTTGATTTTCAGTTCTGCAAAGACGAAACGTGGTTTCATTATTAAAAAAATTGAATTTTTATTTAGATTCATTTTTCTTCGATGATTTGCAAAATGTGATACACGAACGTTTAGCTCGACCGGGTCTGCGAACGGTGACAGATTTCCTGGAAACTTGGGTGAGATTTCTCTCTCTGAGATTTCCTGATCAAATTCAGACATTTGAATGGCTTGATTTTAAAAGTTACAAAAACGTAAAACAATAAGTAGATGGGTTAAGAAGCAGAAGCCAGTAAGCTGTACGGAAAGTTTTTAAGACTTTATTATATATATATATATGTTTTAAGGCTACTTATTTTTTATTTGTCCAGTATTATAAATTGTTAGATTAGTGCAACATAATTAAACTCTCGTCCAGAAATTTCACTGATCCTGTTAGCATTACAAATAGATGTATAAGTCACAAACATCTCTAAATTTTTAGGAATCTACAGTACGCGGTTATTACTTGGGACAGCAACAGCAGTCACTGTTACCCAGTTCATTTGATGACATATTACAAAATACAAACTTTAGTGATTTCTTATCCTGAAATGTGTCCTTTTCAATAAATTTCTTAGTTTCATTTTTGCCTGGATTTGACAACTTTTACATGGAAATTGTTGCTTAGTTGATTGCTGCATTTGCTGTGTCGATTCAAAATATATGGAAAAAGGGAAGTATTGTTCTTGTTCTTTTGTTCTTTTTTTTCCTGTTCATCAATGGTATATATTTTTTAGAATGAATTTGGTTCTTCAAAATTTCGAGGTCTAAAGTTCTCGAATTTTTATGTACGGTTATTTTGCCAAATATGAAAGGGAAATTACTTTATGTTGTCGTGTTGAATTTTTCTTGTCCTCTTTATTTGTTTATCCTCGTCATTTTATTCATCTAGTGAAGTTGGTCTAGCACACAACAGTTGTGAATAGAACTAATGCTCGCAAGTTTGTCTTATTTCATTTTGCTCATTTATTTGACATCTCTACAAATCTGTTAAACTCTTAATATTAATTGAATTAAGAAACTTTCAGCATGTTCATATGATACCTTTTTTCTTCCCTTAATTCACATATAAATCATGGTAGTTAACGGCACTGGAAGCAAAATGTTTGTTATTTACCGAAGTGAAAGCAGTTGGTGCAAATCGGGCAGGCGAGGAACTATTCTTTTTATTTTTGTTTGTGAAAGGTATAAATACCGAGAAAAAGGTACTGATTGCATGGGATGATCTAAAGTGGAAGAGGGTTTTGACGGAAGAAATAGTTTTGTCGATTAGAGATCATTGTTTGTTTGATAAGACCTGACTTATGGATTTAAGTTATTCGTTCTAGTTACTTCTATGGCCCTTTCCATTGTTATATTTTATTTAAAACAGATTCGAAAGTATGGAACGGGATTGCTGAACTTACGCAACCTATATTCGCCATCATCTTTGGCAACATTAGTTGTCGCAGCATGTAATAATCGGTTTCTTAGGGACAACTGAGATTTGCTTCGTTTTCTATACGGAACGAAAAAAAATTGTTTAATTCACAATTGCTTTCCGAATGATTCTTGAAAAAGTTGTCATCAGAAAAGTACAATGCATAGACTAGGAAAACACCCCCCGTAAGGAACAGTTTATATAAATTTGCCGCACAGCTAATTCAAACATCCGTTTTCCAATCTAAAAAAAGCGCTTCTCTCTCTCTCTCTATCCTTTCCTTTCTCCAATTGCAAAATGGACTGCTTCCCTGAATCCAACCATATTCCTGTATTATTTTCCATTTTCTGCCAGTTTGTCACAAAATTTTAAAAATTAAATCTTTCCTTCTTTCTCTGCCTCTACCATTTTCACTTCATCATTACCTTTTCGTTCAATTTCTTGCAGTTTGCTGAGAGCGCTGTTGGAATTTCACTCACAATCAATTCCTTTCCAATCGCATAGCATACACATCACCCGATCGCTTTCCTGCTTCATAATTTATACGAAGGCAATATTTGCGGGACGAAGTCAAAAAATGAAGCAAGCTGATGAAGACTAGAAGTTTAATGGTTCAAGCCTACTAACGGGACTAACAGCTAAAAAAAGTTTAAGGATAACGAAGAGAAAAAAAACATCGTTAAGTGTCTATTTCTAACCTACCCGTTTAGGCGAGTTACATGCGTCACTGATGCTAATATTCTTCAATATTTACATACGTTTGATATATGTTTTCGCCTAATGTAACACGGTCACTCAATAAAATTTACAGTCTCTTCCAGGAATAAAACACCTGCCTCAAAGTTGTAAAAAAATTGTAGTGGAGAAGAATCGAAATTATCAGTTGAAGGATCGATCTCTTCTGTGCTATTGTTGCTTATCGCATTGCTAAAATTGAAAACAAACAAAAATAAAACAAAGTAGTTTAAGTGCTACGCAATTATCCAATCGAAATTGCTATTTGAAGTTTGAAAAATTTCAAGCCTTACTGCAGTTAGTGTTTTTCACCAAATTATTGTGAAAAGAAATATATGACAACGTTTATTAATTCACTTATACTTTTCACATTATATTCTTATTTCCTAGCATCATTTGGCATTCATATTTTTAATTTTGGTTGAGAAGGTTGAAATAATATTCATTCTCATTATTGGTATCCTTTCCGATCTTCGACTTATTCAATTTTTTCCTTGATTTATTGATTTTTTCATCTTAGTTCTTCTATTTTGGAGCACTCCTTTCATCGTATATCAAAATCCCACTGCTCATATTTCCATATTATATTCACTTTTGTGATTAAAACATTATAGGTTTTCATGATGACTGTTAAATATCTAAGACATGTGGAATTTTCATCCATTGATGTTAAGATCACGTTTCACACCATACTACACTTCGAATTCAACGTTAAATTTTTGACGTTAAAAATAAGCAATATAGCAATGCTTTCGAATCGTCAGACCTTTCTAATTTCAGGAATGGATAGCAGTGGTCGCTATAACGTTTGTCGTAATTACGACAGTGAAGTGATGCACTTGATGAGGAGTGTATTATAGATTATGCCATAAAAATACCTTTTACTTGTAAAGAGTGAATTAGAAAGTAATGGAAAAATAAATAACATTTAAATAATTTCTTCATTTTTCAATCAATTTTGCAATTAATTTGTACAGGAAGTTATTGCGAGAAGTGTTGTCGATGAAAAACCTTGATCTATAACATTACTGACGGTAGAGGTAAAGTCTCTATTCCGGTACTGTTAGACGGTTCCATTTTACAGTGATACTCATGAGAATTACTTTGCACAAAGTACAAAATATATAGCTGATTCTCAGGTCCAATAAAAAAGTCCAAGAAAGAAAATTAAATGGATAGGAAAAAAAGATTTGTTAAAAAAATACAGATGTAGAATTCACGAAATGATAAAACTACCCTTAAATTTAAGTAATAATTGATAGAGAAGGTTTTGCTTTTATAACTTTAACGATGACATCTGTGGAAAGATGTAACTTCACGTGGTCGTCTGTGAATTAAGAGAGAGAGAGAGTACCGAACAAAAATCTGACTAACAGCATTATGCGAATTTTGAAGAAAAAATTTGGTCGTGCATTATGAATAAAGCATACAGTTACCGAACATTAATTTTAGATTATTGCATATTTTTTACTCATATTCATTGATATCATGCGGTGAGAAGGTGACAGTTGATAGGCTTGTTGTCGTACCATACAACAGATCACTGAGAGACTGGTTCAGTGGATTATAAGGGAACACATTCGGGAATTAAACACTGCGATAGGTTCCAAACTCATTTTGAAAATAAGCAAGTTAAAATTCTTTGAAGCACCCATCAAATCACTTAGTAACAAAAAAATAAAACAGGTAATTACAAGCATTTTTCAGTGACAATTTCATTTTTACTCTCACTG
This sequence comes from Litomosoides brasiliensis, assembly GCA_013365375.1. Taxonomy (NCBI): domain Eukaryota; kingdom Metazoa; phylum Nematoda; class Chromadorea; order Rhabditida; family Onchocercidae; genus Litomosoides; species Litomosoides brasiliensis. Next base: position 157,204 of record JABVXW010000096.1, read on the forward strand.
CTTTTCCTTTCTTTTATAATTTCTGCTTAAAATGAAATTTAATATTTAGAGCAGTAATTGAACAGATAGATGCTATTCGGACATAGGAGAGTCGGTAACATGTCATCCTATTACAGATAGGATGCTCCGTTGAAAGGAGACAATATTTCGAACAATTGGAAATTGCACAGTGATCACTATGGAACAGGTATATAGTAGAGAAATGAGTATAAGTGACACTTCAATTGCATTAAATTCGATTCCATATTCCTTCAATTATTGCTATAACTAATTTAATAATTGGAAGACAAATAAATTTGGACGGCTCCGCTCATAATTTGAATGGAAGTGATCCACTTAACATTCCTTTTGTTTGTAAATTTCGTCTGTTCTCACTTCCTTCATTTCTCTTAACTTCAATCTCAATTATTCCAAGTATCATTTTATGTTTACGTGCATCCTTTCCTTCTCAATCCTTTTTCTACCTCCCACTTCATAGGCAACCATAATTTGTTTGTAAGTTAAAAACCAACCATTTTCTGCTAAGAATCTGAATCTCTCTCTCTCTTTATGTATGTTGAGAAAGTGATAATGGGACACAATAAAATGGTGCGTTGATAGTGTCAGTTTTACCTTTTTGTCCACGTCAGTTTATATGTTTACACTTCCGCTTATTTACTTTTTATCATCAAGGATGAATTCAATGATTCCGACTGAGGCGAAGAACAGCTTCTGCCTGTTACATGCATTTCTCCAATTCAATCTTGCAAACAGAATTCTTTAACACATCAATTGTATAGAGTTTGAAGATAGAATTTACAATAATAATAATGGCAATATCATCGCCGCCCTTATTATCGTGCATACGTCTTATTCTATCTTTTCAAATTGTTAATTAAGCCATATGGCATAGTGCCAACGGAACAAGCTATGGATTCTTCAACTCGACTGTTTGTGGTAGTGCAGATGCCTGAGACAAATATTGTCCGCCTGATCATTTTCTTCAAAAGGGATTAGAATTCGTAAGTGATTAAAAGAAAAATGAAGTCGATTTTTATTAATTTAACTGGCATCCTATAGCACTACTCGATTCGATAACAAGTAGTCAGTTCGTCTGATCAACTGATTATCATTTCCTGTCACAAATTTGAATTTAAGAATGGTTAAATGGGATGATTGCGAAAACCATTTATGTCTTGGCAGTGCAAAAATAAAATATCGAACATTGATTACCTTGTCAATGTGGCAGTGATGACAGTTTGCTGCGTTTTGCTTTGCTAATGTCATAGTTTCATCAGCAGAGCAGAATTTTCTAGCGATCTACAAAATTATGAAGGAATGAAAAAATGTAACAGAAAAATGAGATGAAGTCAGAAAAAGATGAAATACTATTTCGTGGGCCTGAATATACTGCAAAAAAACAATAGTTATGCCCTATTAATGTCGCATATATCATTCTCAATCATTTACATTCAAGGAAAGAAATACTTTTTTAGCCTTAAAAGTTATATTTTAAACACTGTAAAGAAAGGTAAGGTAGGGTTAAATTATAATCCAAAACACGCAGCAGCCTAATTTACACTAGTCTTATGTAGGAATACAAGTAGTAATCACTTAGACTTTTAACGAAATGAAAAAAATGTTCTGAATGCCATCCATGTCACTGATAGTTTTCTTTTAATTTGAAATTGTTTGATCGTATTTTCAGTAATCTGGCATTGTTGCTTCTGCATAAACAAGTCAAGCATAATAAACAGTAGAAAGATTGCGTCAAAGGTTTCAAATGCATCAGCAAGCGTTGAATTGACGGATTATTCCACTATCATCACCATCACCTGCATTAATTTAATATTACATAGTCTGGCAAAAAATGTGTCTGGCGAATGAGTACTTCGGGAACTACTTGAGTAGCTTGTACAATTTCGATACGTCAAACGATCACATGAATGGGTATCCGAAGCATTCAGTCTCTTCCAATCTGACAACTTTTGCCAGTAATTTCTAATTTTCGCCAATAATTTAACGCTGCAACTAATATCTACCCAAAAAAACCTTGTAGGTAATATTTCAGAATGTCCTAGCCGTAGGAAGAACTTAAGAATACATTTAATTTTCCAAATTACTAAGAACAACCGACACACTATGGCCATAGTCAAAGTTTTTGGAGTAAAGGATGATCAGTAAACTGTACAGGACAATCGCAGCACTTTGACGTGCTTCGGAAAAAATGGAAATTCAGAATTTGAATAGCACGTGAGAGAAAGAAAATTAATAGCTTCTAACAAAAAAATGTGCAGAAATCGTCTGGAAAATTTTAGTTTATAATTAGAACAGCTCAGGTATCTAGCCTTCTATATTACAGGCACCTTTTTACCGGTAAATCAAATTTTGCAAAAACCACTTTCCAGTAATAGCGTGAATTAAACGTATAGATTAAAGGTATCTGAAAATCGAATCTCAGGCTAAATTGCCACTTCTGCACAGGATTTTCTAGTAGCAAATTTCAGAAACGTTTAAACCATTCTGCGAATACTTGTTTAGTGAATGAACTGCAAACACCGAAACTCATAATCACTTAAATTGTCGCAACTTTATCTATCGATCACCGATGGATTTTTGCGCGATTTCTCGATAATCAAGAGTAAAAATCCGTACACATTTCAGGCACTATTTCTCATCCGTTCATTCATCACAATAAAAATTGTTTACAGGACGCGCGCGGAGTAATGAGGCGAGCGTGGCGCGTCGCGTCCGCTCTCATTATCATTATAAAAGGAGCGTTTGAGGCGGTCCATACAATCAGTGTTGGAGCTGTAGTCGGCAGCGACAAGTTTCTTTGGTGTGCGGGCAGGCGTACCCACACAGAGTCTACGCATACACTCTTGGCGATTACGTACGAGTGTATTCATACAGTCGTGCTTCCACACATACACACACACACACACACAGACACGTACAGACCGATAGGCACGTGAATCAGGCACACGCTCGTGATACATAGCAGCAGCACTGACGAGAGTGGGGTGGTGTGTTGTTGCAAACATACTCTGCGGTTAGGGTTAGTGCAAGCTTATCTACCCTTGACCTTCGCTGCAAAACTCTATACACGGCCGCTGTCTCAATTTTGACATTAAATCCACGGGGCGTGTAACCTATCATTCGAAAGCCCGTTTTGTGCTGGGGACATTGGTACGGGTTATTTTAAGTAATAACTATCGCGATGACTGCAACTGTCGTAGACCATCCCGATAAGCAACAACATCAGCAACAACATCAAGAGCATACTTGGAAGCAGCATTTATCACAACAACTGCAACCAGAGCATGATATTGTTGTTGCATCGATGGAAGGTACCGATGACGAAGTTGCTGTTGCAGTTTCGCTTGACATTTCCACCGATACAAGCCATCGAGATGTCTCGGAACATGATCCAACGGAAGAGCAGCATCATTCTGAAAGAATTCCAGATACCGGGATTCTTTCGACAAACGCTTCATATACAAAACCAAAGAAATCCCGCAGGAGGTTTGCAATTTTGCTTTGTGTAGTTCTGTAATCTTTTCCAATATTTTTTCCTGAGGGTGGTGCAGCAAAACCTATTCCTCCTTTCGTTCATTTATGAAGAAATTCATCCTTTTATCTCCCTGCTCTCTGTCTCCTTCTCTCACTTTTATAACAATCATGAACCTTTACTTGTAGAAATTCGGTCGCAACCGAAATGAAAACAAATAGTTTAGATAGCGACTAACTGCACGAACATACAACTTTTCGGAAATCACATTTTAGGCGTTTTTAAGCGTTTCATCTCGGAATATCCTCGGAAATAATAGAGATTCCTTTATAAGAAATGTCCATTATGAGAGTTTTTTGGTCTAATTTTTTTTATGTTTTCTAAGGGGTGTGAAGGTTCATTGTTCAGCTCTCAGTTTCTTATCAATCATTCAGCAATAAAGTAAATAGGATAAAGTTATAGGAGGGGTGGAAAAGGACGCTGGAAACCGTATCACACATTATCACTGAAAGGAAAAATTGCCAAGGAAGAGAAGGAAGAGCGGAATGCAGTGGAAAAGCGGGAAAGGTTGGTTTCAATGAAGATTTTTGGTTATTGACAGGAAGGTTTTTATTTGTTTATGACAGTGGTTCTCTGCTGGTGTCATTATGGATCGACATTTGATTACCGTCAAGTTTGGTTAAAACATTAATAAATTCTGACGTACTTGCAGTAAATTTTATTCTGACAAACTTTATGGAGTCGTTCCTTTAAAATACTTTGAGAAAAAATGATTTGAACATGGCCATATTCGCGTTTTGACATAGATATGAACGTATTTCACGGAAAGTTGAGAGTTGTATTTCGCATCCATATTTTTTTAGATTTTTTTCATCTCTCAAATTTATTACAGAAGATCGAAATACTACACTTTACATTCATTTATTCTGATGTTCTAAGATTTTTTATAATATATTTAACTATTTTCAATTCAAATCGAGTTGAACTTAGTCGACTTGATCCTGAAATTACAACTGACTCTTTTTTAAGATTATTTTCACGCGGTAAGCCTATGGCACCATACAATACGACGCAGTTTTTACTGGAGGATCATGAAAAGCGTACGATGCCTCCAGATGTCAACGATTCATCTTCTGGGATGGTCACACATCAACGGCAATCTACGGGAGGATTCTCACCAACTCATGAAAGGTTTATATTATTTTCCTTGCTATTATTGCAAGTAATTTTTCCAGTTCACAGATCCTTTTATATTGCTTTTCATTGCAACGGTATCAAACCTCATGTGTTTGTTTAAATTTTTACTGTTTAACATGAGTATAGCTACATCCTTACTACTGTGTCGCGAGCTAGCACCCTATACATTGGTCGTTAGTGAAGATATAATTTTTTCTTGAACAATGCCACTAAATAGGAGATATTTGTGCTGTCATTACTATGATATCTGGTTTGACTTGCGCTTTTTTTTATTTAGTTGTAGGATTTAATAACAGTCTTCCATTCGTCTGTAAGTTCAAGCTCAGCAGTAATTGCTGTCATAAAGAAAGGGAATAATGTTGCGTGACGTCACACAGGAAATAATGACATCACGTGTTAACAGAGTCGATAACATAACTGAAGTATAAGTGAATAAACTTTTTCTATGAAAAAACTAAACCAGTTCCAAATTTTTCTAGACGTTGTCTGCAATTATGCTAAAAAAAATTGTGATGAGCGTATTGCGACAACAACGTACATTCACATACATACGCGCATGTGCTACGCTCCGTTTTCGATCGACTGAAAATCTCCAAAGGCGAGCAGATTTTCATATAGTCGATTTGACGAGTCATTCAGTTGCTGAGTATTGCATACTTGTCTTGACGATCTATTTCTGCTGGAAATCATGATAATGCTGGTAATGAAGCTGGCCGAATGTTCCGTCAGTTGACAGCGGGATGGGGTATACATATTCTGAGACGCTTGGGATAGGCATTTTCAAAATGACACTGTGCTGTTAAATTTTTTCATCGTGGGAGATTGAATATAAGTGCGGGAATTTTGAGTGATACGTGGAACTATCGAAGCTTAGTAAAGTCTAATCCCTCTTCCTCTTCAATTCGTGCTGATTATGAAAATTTCCGAACTTTGGGCCAATGTTTCGTTTGTGTATGGAAGCTAATTTATATAGTCACAGTATTTGCAAGTTTATTATACATTCTGGAAAATTTAGATTTAAAAGTGTGTGCAAATTCGAAAAGAAAAGCTTTTTTTTGAGTTTGCATGAGTTTTTTTTGTTATGCTCTAATAACTGATCAGCAAAAACGTTCGCTTATAGATTTGGTACAGTTGGTCAGTCAGGGTCTGAGATGGGTGGCAATACAACAGACAGTGCAAGTTATTCAGGCGCGGAAGATGATGAGATGGAACGACAATTTGATGCTGATTATGATTATGTTAATATGGAGCGCATCAGTAATATGACAAAAGATGAAGTATGCTTTTTGTTTCGTCGTTGTTGGCGTTAATAGTAACATTACTCTGGTTGGAGGAAAAGTAAAGATAGTTCGGGAGATTAAAATACGTTTTAGTGCGCTGTTTTTCAAGATGCAAAAAGATCGTAATAGATAGCAACATATGAGTTTATTAGTTTACATTTCAAGTAATGGCAAAAATGCGCATTGATTTTAGGTTGTACGAGAATATATGCATTTAGAGAAGATTAACAGTAAGCTCGCGGATCGCGTAAGTGTGCTGCAATTAGAAAATGATAAGTTGAAGCAGCTGCTAAAGGATCGTAAAATTTCTTATGAAAGTGTATTACCCAAAATACGACGGCATAGTGGTGCATCAGTTTCGGAGGCGAATGATGTGGTGCGGAAGAACCTAGATGAAGTTATGATTGATAGCGGAAAGTAAATGGGGAAATAAATCGGTTTTTCTCATCGACAAACTAATTTTGGTTGTAATTTATAATTATAGTCAGTGTTGTACTTTTATTTTTCCACAGGGTATTTGATGGCTCATTATTCTTTTATATGATGGGTAAAAAGAATTTAGCAGTTGCAAAAGAAAATTTTTCCAGAATGAGTTCATTAGTCTACACCAATAATTTCAAGCTATCTGCAGCTGCACTGACTAATCTCTGGTGATGATTTACTGGGTTATTTTATGTTCTGTATATTTATGTATTTATATTCTCTAGTATGTACAACACTAATTTTGGGAATGCTCCATTCAGCTAGTTCATTTAGTATTATTTTTGTTGATTGTTCGTGAACAGCTGTAATCATAAAAAAATCAAATTTCAAATTTTTGAAAAGAAAATTTTCGAGCAAATTCAAAAACATCCTCTTTCCAGATTAAAATTGAAAGCGAAGTAAAACTGTGGACAATAACGTTTTAAGGTAGTATAAATATTTGCCACAATAGAGCTGAAGCTGAATTTGATTCTACTTAGATTTATTTATTTATTTTTTAGTTTACATTTTTGCGATATCTAAATTATGCAAGCTTCTTTTTGTGCATATATTTACTTAACTTTGCCTTTTCTTTTGTTTGCTAGTTTCATTGTTCCTTCTATTGTAGACTTTCATAGAATGATGAACAGTCCGGGTAGATCAAGGTTTCATGTACTTATGTTTACCGGTGCTAACACTGACTGTGTTTTAGACCTAAAAAAATCGGTTCAGACTAGAATATTAGCTAGAAGGACTGGAAGTCTGCAGTTAATTATCTGAGTCATTTTTTAAGTTGTGTAGAAAAGACGGGTTCATAAACGTTCTACGAACGGATTTATCGGTGATTATCAGTATAGACAACTGAAAATCAGTATATTTCTTGTCTTTGGAAGTGATTTTATATCTCTCCGATCGAAAAAGGAAGTAGAATAGTTGCAACATTTCCTATGAAAATTTATTAAGCATTAATTTTTTTTTACATTTTCCGTGGTATTTGAAAATTCCATTTAAAAGCTTCGTTGTGTAAATATGGGCTTTCTGTCTTACAATTTTCCTCTTCAAAATCGCCTCCTTGATGGAGTCAATACTCAATGGATCTTTACTATTGGCTGATGCTTCAGTGTGTATTTTTTTCGTTTTTGAATTATTACGGCGACAAACCTATTTGTGAGTTTGGAAATATTTGGACCTGTTTGGAAAATCGGAACAGATCATTTAGCCGCATGTTCTGCTTTTTGTCAGATTTGTAGGCGCTACCGTCATACGCAATGCTGCGTGTATTCGAGGATGTATTTTTTGACTGGAATAATTACACCTATTATAGAGGACAAAGATGGGGCAGTTGTTCGAAGCAGATAGTGGGGGCTAATATTCTGACTAAGAATACCTTTTTTGCGCTTTTTATAAGTATTTAAATTTCTACATCATCCACCTGGCGGTTCGGAGGATGGAAGTCATCGGTTGTCTACATTGTTCATGTCTAAGAGTTAAATATACCTCAGTTGTCAGCAGCATGTAACCTGTTTGGAAACTCTATTAACGAATACTGTAATGGGCTGAACTGGAATTGAAGGTGGTCATTAATATGACCATTCAACCAAATGTTTTGTAAATAGAGCAATCTTTATTCCATCTTGAAAATCCACTTGTATGTGCGGTGGTTCTATGTTTTAGAATAAAATTTTCTTCCAAAATATCTGCACGATGAAAAAAAAACTAGTGGAGTCAAAGAAGACAGTCATTCCTCAATGTTTTGTCAAGGGGTCTGGAAAATTGCTGTTGATTCCTACTCATCTGAAGACTTGGTTGACATTGGATGGTTTACATAGGATCAATTTTAGTTATCTTTCAACTGCTACATTTGAAATATTTTTTGGCAGGGACACAACTTTTAAGTGAGTAGTGTAATTTTGAGGAGCAAGTTTCGAATCATTCATCTTCGAATCATGCATTTTCTGCCCGTGCGCATTGTCATCATTGTCATTCGACCATGACTGAATGACTGTGTCGCCTCAAGACTATGTCATCGTCTTCCTACATCGCCGCTGATGTTGTTGGTTTATCTTTTTCTATCGATACTTTTCCAATTTCTAATATATGTTAGTGTTACGCTTGCCGATGGAAATAATATTCCCAAGTTTGGCGAGGAAAAGATATCAGATGAAGAAAGACTGACGATTTCGAATGATAAGTTGAGAAATAAAGCAGTGCTGGAAAAATGCTCACATGTGGATCCATACTTAGAGTAAGTTTTAATCCATTAGATTTCCAAAATTCTCTTATTTTCCTTGTCCAGACTTTTTAACTTCACTTTAACAGTAATTTAATTATTTTCCCCAAATCTTATAATCTAACCTCATTGTTGGTTTTGTGTGTTTTTTACAACATAATGGAAAGTAAAACAGGAGGCATCCATTATTTTCTCTCAAATGCTAATTTGCTTACTTTGATTTACCCTCAGTATACTTTATCCGTAATCATATGCATGTATAACACCACATTTCCAGCATAATCACGTGGTCAACAATTGACGCTAATGTTAGCAATTGCGATCCATTTATTCCCAATGACAGTCGTATGATAGCAAGTGAAGCAGAAAGAAAACGATATGTATGGGGCACCAAGAAATTTGCTTACAACATATTGGCAAGCGATAAAATAGGACCACGTCGTAAATTGTCACCCCTTTACCACGAAATGTATGAAATTTGACACTAAATTTTTGACTTTTTTTTCACAATATTTTTTATTTTCAATAGGATTTCCTCAATTTTTCCGTTCCGAAATATTTTAATTACAATGGAATAGTGTTGCAACTGTCGTAATTCAAATAAATGATTTCTTGATATTAATTTTCGAGAGTGGTCATCATTTTTTTTGAGCCGTAAATCGTGATTCGACATAGGTTCCATTAAAGAGCTACTAAAATCAATTGAAAGTGTATTTATTTCCTTTTTTTAGGTGTGAATCACTGCCTCGCAATATTAATTTGAGCGTAAGCATAGTAATTGTTTATCACAATGAAGCACTGTCAGTATTAGTTCGTATGCTAAATAGTATTTTCGATCATACTCCACACGGGCTTCTCAAAGAGATTATATTGTACGATGACTGTAGTGACTATGATACATTACTTGTTAATCACGTTATAAGTTACGGCAACCATGTACAGTGGCCAATGAAGAAGATAATCATGAGACGAAGTAATGAACGATTAGGACTTATCAAGGCCAAGGTTGAGCTTTTTCAATCAAGTATCATCCATAGGCTTTTTATTGCAAAGTTAATTTATTAAGAAATAAATAAATTTTTAAAAGCATAGATAACAATCTTTTTCTTTCGTTGTAAGAACTGGGTGTTTTCTCTGCAGGTCTATGCATCACGTGTGGCTTGTGGTGATGTCCTCATATTTTTGGACAGTCATTGCGAAGTAACTCCGTTATGGGTCGAACCGTTATTGTTACCAATTCAGGAAGATTCCACAAGGTTGGGAGTGAAATATGCTCTGTCATTGCTTATCTGTTATTGATATATATTGGTTCTGTACACGAAAATTCGTAGGTTAAAAAAGGAAAACTGAATTTTAATTTAAGGAATTTTAAGCTTTACTGTTCGTCGAATCCTTTTTCTTTGCATTGTAAGTTTCAGAACAAGTCCTTTTTTTAAATCAAAACAGACCAACAAATCTGAAAACTTATTTTACTATCAAATAATAAATGGAAAATATCTGAGATCAGAATCTCGTAGACAAAATGGAGGAGTTGCATAAAAAAACTGTCTTTTAAAATGTAAATATTTTTATAGCTCAACAAGATCATTGATGAGAAAAAAGGATTGGTGACCAAGGAAAATGAAAAATTAGAACTAAAAGATGAGCGGATATACTTTATTCTTAATATTTGATTTAATGGCTTCAAGGTTGTGAAAGATAAGATTGAAAAATTCAGAGTTGTTCTTCCAGTCGTTGATTTAATTAGTGCAAAAACGTTTGAATTTTCCAAAGCTATGATAACGAAGGGCACATTCAATTGGGATCTTACATTCACGTGGAAATATATTCCCTGGGAGTATTGGGAATTACCGGAAAACCACGTTAAGCCATTTCGGTAAGTGCTTCGTGTTCGTTGCAGCAATGTCGTTGAAAAGGACTCTGGTCCACAGTACTGCACTCAACAGAAGTATGCAATGTCATCTGGTCTGTATGCCTAATTATCTTTGCAAAGTGATTTTCATTCTCAAAATATGTATTATGAAATATGTGAATTTTAGAATATGGTAAGAGGTCCTAGCGCTTTTTTCGATAAATATCATGATGGATAAAAGACCACGTATGAGTAGAACACGGACTGTTAAAAGAAATGATAAAATTTTTTTTGGTTACAGGTCACCAGCCATGTCAGGTGGTCTGCTAGCAATTAATCGCAAGTATTTTCATCTCACTGGTGAATATGATACCGCAATGGAGATTTGGGGGGTTGAAAATATCGAAATGTCCATACGGGTTCGTCGAATTTAAAACATTCGCAGATTCCGTTCCGTGCATTAATGTCTATTGACTATAACGTTTTAAACGGTTTAAGCAATCGATAAATTTGATATTCAGTCAATAATATCTTCTAACCGATGAGTGAGATTAGTCCGATACATATTCGTACCACTCTCTGGGTTGAATTATTAACAATGATAATCTTACTAAATTTGTTTGATGAGCGCTGTAAGAATACTTAAGTGAAAAATTTATATACCTAAGTTAAATGAAGAATTCGTCAACGAAAAATCCTGTCTCAGAGCCGATTCAAATCCTATCGACTCAAACTTTTCGCACGTACCTGTGTCTGTTATGTTTTCTTCATCATTGTTATCAAAAATGCCGATTAGTCTAGAATGTTGGGACGAAATTTAATGTGAGGATATCACTTAGTACTTAAAAAAATTATTCAGATCCAGAAATATTAAGATATGGCTTTGTGGTGGATCGATCTTAGTGGCACCATGCAGCCACGTTGGCCACGTTTTTCGTACTCATCGTCCATATAAGAGTAAGCCGGGTATGGATTCAAAGCTGTATAATTCAGTACGAACAGTTAAAGTTTGGTTCGATGATTACGATGTGGGTTGATGCTTCATTTTTATTTCTGCTCTACCCTTCAGCTCATACTATCGTTAATCTGTTGTAGAATTTTAATGTATTATTCAGCCAAATGATATATGAATCGGATGAATGGAAACAACTTCGGACATTATTTAATCCAAGTGTTCAGTAATTCCCTAGTTATTTACTTCGTCCACACTATTTCGAACTTTCTAGTGCTACAAATGAAATATTTTATTTTCTAATGACTAGTGAATGTTCTGCTTACAATGGGTTCTAGTTCAAGACTGATTCAGCTAAATAAGAGTTATACAGAGTTACCGTTAATTATTTCTCTATCTTACCACATCTGTCTATCAAAATATCACTTTGAGTGGGTTAAAACTACTTTGAGCTCTTACCAATGTTTTTTAGAAATACTTCTATGAGAAACAACCAGATGCGAAAAGGATAGAAGTCGGCGATCTAAGTGAACGTTTGAAGCTGAAAGAAAGTCTAAATTGCAAGCCATTTCAGTGGTACATACAAGAAGTTGATCCCGAACTTGAGCCTAAAAAGATGCAACATGAAGACCTCTGAATCTTAATTTGCTATCATTATGTTCAATTTTAGAAGAGTAAATCATGTGTATTATTTGCTATTTTTGATCGTTAAACTGAAGCAAATATTCGCTGTAATTCTATTGTTACACTAGAAAATGGAATTATTTCCTGGTATTATAGATTTACTATTGTAGATTCTTGTATTTTTATCATACTTTCCATTAAGAAATTTTATACAATAACAATTGGACGTCTTTGCCACTTGCATATGTTTCAAACAGAACCAAATAGAACATCTGTCGGTATGTTTTTCATTAAAACTAATCCAGCAGTTGATAAATCTTCATGCATTCCGTCAATCTTAGACGAGACACTGCCTGTTTAGCTTCATACTGAAAACAAGTACAGAAGTAGGGATGTCAACGTTGCACATCGCATGTGTTGCTCTTTTTGGGCCGCGTCATTAGTTTGATGTTCATGAGGTCGATGGTGTTCAGGTTACGGTGTTGGGCGACGTCATTTTATGTTTCATTCATGGTGTGATGTGAGTGGAAGGAGGGGGGAGGCTTGGAGTGGGGTTGCTATGGTTCTGTGCCATAGTGGAGGACTTTCATGCGTTTTGATTATTCAGAAATAATGAGAAATTACATTGTGAAGCAAAGACTGAAAACAATATTTTATTGCCGAGGATACGTGTAAACTCTATCCAGTTCACTGACTCCGCTTCTTTCCATTCCACAATTTTACATCTTATTAGCATTATCAATTGTTCAGATAGTTTTTACTACCATATATATATATATATATATATATATATATATATATATATATATATATATATATATATATATATATA
>JABVXW010000097.1:0-169920 GCA_013365375.1 Litomosoides brasiliensis
CGCCTTATAATCTCCGCTATGATTTCACCATAATTGGAAGTGAACAAGCTTCTTCTCTCATCATTGTGCTATAACTTAACCTTTGTTGCAATATTAAACCCGCCCACATAAAGGGATATATATACCAGGAGACAGTAACCAAAGATACCAGGAGACAGTAACCACAGGACTCGGCTCTTCGCTTCACCGCTACTCTTCATCCTCAATTTCATTGTCAATTAATATTTGCCCCAATTTGTACTGCTAAATAAACTTCTTCTTCAAAAACTATTCCGTCGCTTACACTTCTGCCACTGAAAATCAGTTGCTAAATAGGGCTTGACAAAGTATTAATTGTTGTGGATCTACAAACAATACACAAAAATAATCTCAACCCCCAAACGTTCACAACAGGTTATAGGAGAAAGTCTAAATGAAGTGAAGTTAGAAGTGTTGCCGTAAGGAAGAAATGAGAATGAGGGAAGTATCATCACTTCAGAAATATTCTTCCAGCAATAGAGGAAGAAGGTTGAGCAGTTCCTGATGACTGTTTAAGCAGAGCTTTGATTAGGCGGTGCGAGAGGCAGGGAGGAAAGCTTTCCATTAGCGTGCTTTTTCGTCCTCTTTAGCAACTTCGTAAAATGAGTGTAATGCCGATCTGTTCGTTGTAGCAACATCTGATTGTCGTTCACCAAACGATCTTAGTGAATAGAAACTGCTCTGCCAACAGAACCATTTTAGCACTTTTTTTCAGGTGAGAAGTATTGTGTGGCGGTGTGACAGTCTTCGACGTAGCGAAGGGGAGTAATTCAATTGTTTCTTGCAACATCACGGTGTAAATAATACTGGTACTTTGTCATTAATGCATTTCCCGATGCTGATAATTAATTTGTAGTAGTACAAAAGTAAAATTCACATTGCCACAAACATCAATGTAATTATACGAAACCTCAACTTCGCAATACTATTTTAAGTAATCAGTGAATTCTTTTCTCTCTGACAACTTACAGTAGTAATATACGCTGAAGTCATTTCGAAAGAAAGTTGTGTTCGACCGGGACACACAAATGCATACTTCTGTTACTGCTAATGGGGATGTTTGCAAATTGTACTTGATTTGAAACTTGGCTCTTCAAGTGAACGATCGATCGGATGTTTGTGAAACATCTGCGATTACACAAGTTAAACAGTCTGTTTCCGTTCAGTTGACCTGAGCAGCCATTGCTTGTCATTATCTTTTTGGCACACACACACTTTTCATATCTTCAAGTCTAATTTTTGCTCTCGTAGACTACTTCCTTATTTCCTCTACCCACCTTTATTTTTATTGATAATACAAACAAACGTAAACATCTTCACCAGATAGATGTTCTATGCGAAGATGAAATGATAATGGTTTATTGTCAGGAGATATTACTCCTTTGAAAGAATTGGCGATACCATAGCTATTACCACAACTGCCTTGTCAAGCACATCTATCGCTGCATCGTGTAACGTACGCAATCAACGTTAACATATTTTACACTACATTTTAAAGAATCCAAAAAGCAATACAGACAACGTCTCAACAATTTCTAAATTGCTGTTCATACCATCGGCAAGTTGGAACCTGACATGATCCTCAGCAACCGGGTAGATTGCCGAACACGATTTCTTGGCCGACACAAAGGAGAAGGACATTTCAGTTCACAGATCATTCTATGGATGCAGTCATTTGAGTGCAAATATTTTGAATACATCCAACGATCCAGCAAAATGCACTTCTGCCTGCAAAAACAAACATTCCCTTGACATAGGTCGGTTGCCATTTAAATCAGAGACGAGCACATTGGCGTTGAGATAAATTTTAAATCGTAACCAAAATCAACGATGTCACATAACTTCTCAAAGATCCGGCGTCCTTTATTGTCTTTAACGTGACAGTGTCGACGAAGTGTTCTGCCAAAGTTTACACTTATCGTGATTTGTTTGCATCTCATGCACCACACACGTATCATCATAACACTCATTTTACTCGGTAGCAATTCACTGAGTTCTCATGCACTTTTGTAGTCTCATCTGAGAAGGAGCTGGTCGCTCGTCGGTTACATCAATCTTCATCTCTCTCGTCGGCAGTATAACTTGCTGATCTGTCCCATTTCATTTCTCAACGGAATTCGAAATGTAAAAATTTTCATGGAAAGACAAATTCAGTCACATGCATATAAAAACTGCCATCTTTCACATGGAAGGTTAAGAAGTAAATAGAAAGTATTGAGATTAATTGAAAATTCCCTTTATCTGTCGTCATTTGCAGCAGTAAGTAAGTAATTTATAGCTGCCACCGGTAAGATTGCGGACAATTCTTCAGTTCCTCTCCATACATTTATTTATTCACTTTTTCTAATAAATTTTTATAAGTTGAAATAATTGAAAAAGCACTGATTCATTCACTGTTGCACGCCTTTTGCACTTATCGGAAAGCGACAAATGTGTGATAAATGGAGGAATTTTCCACTCTTTGGTAAGAGCTGGCTGGATTCGATTCGATTTCAAAAAATTCCATCTTGGCAGATCCCATCCTTCACATTTCCTGGCCACTTCTCATTGTTTGTTTGTTTGCATTGTTTCACAGCAAATAAAGTGAACAGTTGAAAGTTAGTGGTTCCGCCAACGACTACTGATAGAAGCACTTACCTTCCAAATAACATTATTGCTGCAATGACTGTAATTCTGACCTTTCCCGAGAAACTTTCCGTCTCACATCACAACTTCTGCTATGTTGAGCGTCAAACTGATTTGTTTTTGTATCCACTAATTGCCTAATTAGATTGGCAACAGGTGAAAGAGAGTGACATTCATTCACAAAGGATGGATGATTTACAGACGACGAATTTAGTTTGGTGTAATAATATGAAGAAAGTGAACTGATAACGACGGTCTGCCTAAGCAACCATCCATCAATGAACTTCCGATTTCTTTTCTTCTTGTAAAAAGGCGGCGCTGAGTGCAAAAAGAGAATGAAATGACATGATGTCAGCAGCAGTTACTACTTGTTTAATGAATGAATGAGACGAGAATGCATGCGGTGCTTGTGATGATAACTGTTCACATTTTCCTTCTGCATTAATTAGCTAATCGCCACTTCTCCTCCACCAATATCCAGCAGTGTGATTGGCGATCGGAAGAAAGAAGCGATATTCACCACGGCAGTTAGTTATTCGTCATCGATGGATCTTATTGGAGGAGATGAGAGAGATGTTTGCTAGAGATATGAATACTGACAACACCTTCTCTCACCCTCAGATAAATACCAAAATCGATTTTGAAAAAAGTTGGAAATGTTATTCTCGCTCCTTCACTCTCTTTACAGAAGGACCAGGTAGCAATCGGTGTTAAGCCTTCTCAGGTGCTTCGTCTATCAGCATTCCAGCAACGTATTCATTCTTCATTCAAACTTCTACTTCATGTTTTTATTAACCTTAGGAATTCTCAATTAATTTTACCTTTCGAACTATCTCTCTTCTCTTTTTTTCTCTTATAAACAAAACTTTAAAAAAACGAGCAGTGGTAAAAGATATCGAAAGCAAATGCCGACAGCACGAGTTACGATTCGAATGCATTTTTTTTCTTTATTTTTCATGGAAGTAATTCAGGCGTATGTCACGTCCATGTTATACGGCTGCTTGTGATTCCATCTATTCGGCAGCCAATGATCAGTAAGTGAGACATATGATGTGATGCAATACTTGTCATCACTGTCATCACTCTGTTTTCAAAATTCAAGAATATTGAAAAAGAGCATAAACGAGCTGTCTTGTTTGCCTTTTCTTTGTCTCATCCTAATTAATCAAACTGTTAGAAATTCATACTTTTTCAGACTACATTTCCTTTGATGTTACAGATTAGCCGGCTTCTATTTGTTTCTACATCTTCCTTCCATGAAATTTTCCTTGAGCTCTTT
The DNA here is from genome assembly GCA_013365375.1 of Litomosoides brasiliensis. Classification (NCBI taxonomy): domain Eukaryota; kingdom Metazoa; phylum Nematoda; class Chromadorea; order Rhabditida; family Onchocercidae; genus Litomosoides; species Litomosoides brasiliensis. Next base: position 3,923 of record JABVXW010000097.1, read on the forward strand.
CACAGAGTTGGAAGAAACTTAGTGCTAGAGTCAGACAAAAGGTTAAATAAAATGAAAGTGTGAACGGATTCTCTTCTCATTGACGAAAATTCAATTTTTAAACCTATCCTGCAAGTGGCTGCATTATCATTGAATAAGGCACTCGTTGAACTTTTAAATTGAAATTTAGCAATTTCATTGAATTTCAAAATGTCAATTGTTGCACATTTGAAAGGAGAGGAGATGCGCCTTCAACTCTGTTCGAATTCAAAAATGGCTGAAAGCTGCTGAAAAGGTGCCGGAGACTTTTTCCATCTAGAGGACTTCTTGATGATGACAGGATCAGCCTTCCATCACTTTTAATGCTGTGCCGCATGCATGCATAGAATTACCCTTCCACATTCATTGTCCACTGACGTCCTCAGTGATGCCAGCGAACCGACAACATCAGTTCAACCTTAACGGCAAATAATATAGTTTGAAATGGAAGTACAAGGTGCTTGCCTGTAAAATAAATCAGTTATCACAGAGTTCTGTTTCATTTCGCAAGAACCGATAATGGATGATGCATCTGCAGAAGCAACACTCACTGCGACAGCTTCAGGTTGTCACGACTCAGTGAAAACCTTCCCGATGATAGCATCACTATTGATCTGCCAGCCATTCAGGTTCATCTTTAGACAAGAAATTCTTTTATGGAGCGATGTTCGAGACAGATGGGGAGAGAGAGAGAGAGAGAACGAAGCTAGGCAAGAGACGGTAGGAGAGGTGAAGACAGAGAGGAGAGAGTGGAAGATACTGCCAAGTTCTACAGTTCCTTTCTTGCAAAGGATGTTTTGTTAATTTAATTAATATTGTGCAAGAAGCGGGGAAGAGTCAAGGAATGCTGCTGAACGTTTGTGAACATTTTCGAAAAGTGCTCGTAATTTGATCTGTGATGTTTGGCATGGAAGGGTGGCATGTGAACAGTGATAAATTCCTGCTCCCGAGAGGAAAAGCACGTTGTATGGAGGATGTTTCGTATGTAAAAATTTGATTTGTGAATTGTAATACCCAGGAAGTTTAAGATGAAGTAAAATCAATAATCGAACGTCCCACTCACTCCTAACAATCCCTTCTTTAAGTATTTCTCTCGAGAGTATTGAGGTCAGGGTCAAAGCAACCGACCCTTTTCTTCTTCTCAGCAACAGCTGGCAAGTCTGTGTACGTTATCCGAACCATCAACAACAACACACCAATTACCAAAGGTTAGGTTCCATCCCGTACTTTCTTGTTGAAGCAGTTTCACTGAGAAGATGATTATCATTGCAACTACCTTCCTCTACCAAAGCAATGTTTCACGCAAAATTGTATCATCACGTTGCAGTTGTATGACTAGGTTAACGAACTGTAACTTGCTCGATCGTTGATACCGATCCATCCCACACTTTCTTTTGATAAAGCATCTCTTTTTTTTCGAAATTACTTTTTCTTTTTTTGAGATGAACTTCGATTCTGTCTTCTTCCAGTCATCATGTGACCTGCTCTTTTTAAAACCTGTCCCTCTTTCAGCGCTTTTATGTTATTTGGTTCCGTTCTGTTTATAGAGATCGTCCAGCGCCGTATGTGCACTTCGCCTATCACATCTGTCAAATGATAACTTGCAATGTGCACGATGACGTTTTCATCAACACATCAGTTATAGTTTGCGCCAGCTAAGCATTAGCTATTAACTCTTTCGAAGATTTTTAGAAACGTTATAGCAATTGCGTAAAGTGCTGGAGAATAAATCATCATGTGGTCTGCTGTTGGCGGGTGCTTGAATAATGAAGGAACAAAAACGAAAAGCTCAATCGATGTTCCAAAACTCTTTATATCGGAAGTTGTCGGAATGGAAAATTTCAACTTAGTAGGACCAAAATTTCCGTAATTTTGACATTCAGGTAAAAGTTGTGGAAAATGAGCAGATTAGTGGGTGATTCCAGCAATGTAGTGCGAACACAAGCAGATATCAAGACTGCTATCGGCAATGAGTCATCAGGAAAAGCTGCGAAAGCATTCATTTCTGACATCGAACTGCAAAACAATCATCAAATGGGGACGGTGAAAGATAAAGCAAAGGATATTAGCGCCACGTCTGCAGTGATGGTTCCTGACAAACCAACTGAGCGAGGCTACAGTTGGTTTGTCGCATCGATCATGATTGTCGCGGACATGGTTGGTGGAGGTATCGTGGCCATGCCGGCTGGATTTCATGAAACAGGTTTTTTTTGTTGAGATTTTTCATCCTAAAAGAGGTTATGGCAATGAATTAAGTAAGGAAAAGTAGACAACAGAGTAGTTTAACCTATGCTCCAGCATCAATCACTTCTGCTTTTCCTCTTGAATTCAATCACCGATAAAAATCTAAAATCCGAAGGATAAGTCTATGTTCTATTAGATCACATTCGCTTCAGGAATGGTTCTTGGTTGTCTATTTATGGCACTGATTGCTGTATTCTTCACCAATAGTGCTTATCTCTTATCTGAGACGTGGAGTACTATGAGAGATCGGTGGGTTGTCTATAAAGCTCATTGTCGTCAACCGTATCCCGAAATCGGTATGCGTAGTTTCGGACCTAAAATGAGGTAAGCTATACTTCACAGTTTTTAGGTCCAAAGATTTGGATTTGCAAAGTATTCCGATAAGCTGTCGCTTTATTAATTTGCATATTAATTTTGAGCTTGCCATCTCTCTGTCTGCAGGAGCGAGAGTAAATTCGAAACACTACACAAAAGAAATTTAAATTCTAATAAGTGACCGACCTATATGCCTTATATCTGTGTATTCCAAGAACTAAAAATTCAAATTTCAGGACTTTTACCGCTTTCTGTATTCACGTGACGCTGTTCGGTATCACTACAGTATATATTATTCTGTCATCGAGCATATTCCACAAAGTTCTGATTTACTTTGGTATTAGGATACATTTCTGCCTCTTGCTTATAATCGTTGCCATACTAATCTTACCGATTACTTTCCTACGATCACCAGCTGATTTCTGGTTTGTTCGAAAATTGCATCTTTTTTTAAAATAGCTTCTACACGTAAGTTCAGATTGTCACCATTGACCACTTTACCATTGCTACCCAATCATTCTTTTGAGCTTCTTTTTTCACCAAATTTCAATTAGTGGACTGTTTTTTGATTGAACGCATTGCTCTCCTGAATATCTTCCACTGAGTGATAATCTCCACAAATGAAAGCACATTGAAGTGAAATATCATATGATGAAAAGAGTGACTGGCATCTGATCTCTTCGACAAGCCTTTCGTTCACTTCTTCATTTTCATCATCAAAATTTTAGTACAGGACGTACGGGAGCAATTTCATTTCAGGTTTGCTATAGCTGTGTCACTTTTCTGTACTCTCGCTGCAGTTCTGCTAATTTTAATTGGCGTTGGTATTGACCACAGCTCTTGCAAATCATCAGCAGTCTATAAACCACCAACCTTTCATTCTCTCTATAGTCTTGGCACATTTGTATTTGCTTACAGCGGTCATCACGTGTTCCCAACTATACAACACGATATGCGTGAACCAAAAGAATTCACAAAGTCTATCGTGCTTGGATTTATCTGTTAGTTGTGTATCTTGCCTGAATGTTTAAAAGGTCTGCGATGACAATATGAGACTAGGAATGTGAGGGATCTCGAGTATTGGTAAATAAGCAATTAAGTCTTATCGATTTATTCTCACCTACTAAGGGATGAACCTAGTTTCGGACTGACAAAAAATTAAGCAAATTTGAAAGAAATAAGATGCTATTTTTAGGGACCGGTTGTCTGTATATTCCGCTTTCCGTGTACTCGTATGCTGTCTACGGTCAAAGCATGCGGGATTCAGTGATTGATTCCCTGCAAACAACTTGGATTCGACATGCGGCTGACCTGGCAGTTGCACTTCACTGTGTGTTTACCATCATCCTCACTATCAACCCGATCAATCAACAACTAGAAGACATTTTCCGAATTCCACACAGTTCGTTTCTTCTCCTTTCAACGATCAGGAAGTTTCTTTAGTTTACTATTTATATTAATGATACAGTGCGAGGTGCTATTGAAAGCTTATTGGCTCCGATGGGTAAGTTAGAAATGGATTTCATGTTGCACCTGAAAAATTTTATCTCAACTTACAAACTGTTTTAAAAATGGCTTCATAGAGATGTGTTGGCAACGTATTGCCATTCGTACCGGACTTTTGGCATTCGCATTATTCGCCGCCTTATCAGTTCCGAATTTCGGCTCAATTATGGATTTATTTGGGAGCACAACTATTCCATTTGCCTGTGTTATATTACCGACCTTGTTCGGTCTTTCTCTTAAATCCCAGCGATACAATGAGAAGACGAAGAAATGGGAAATACCCACGTTGAAAGAGTTAGTTGTGCCAATTAATCAGTTCCAATTAAACCTCCTGAGCCAAATTCTCGCTCCTATCATATCGATACAGTTCGAGTCATAACATAGGTCGAGAATTCTCTGCACGTTAACTTTTTCATGTTAGCAAAACTCTGTAATTAAACCCTGATCATTCTTCCTTGAGCATATATGTCATTATTGATCGGATACCACCTCTAACGTCAAGAAACGTCTTGCCAAACGTGAAGGACACGTAGTGTATGAAGTGAAGCGTAATCTTTGCACAGCAATTAGAATAACATGCGAGAATCTATTGAGGTTATTTATTTTCAGAATTTATGAGAGGACACCACGTCACACATTATATTGGTACGTGTTTCTAAACGGTAAGTCACGTTAAGTAATGCAATGAACAACTTCTTTTGTAGATCACTTAATTTTGCGCGTAAATCAGTCACATCAAAAAACCGCCCTGCTTATTCAAGCTTTTCTAAGAAAAAGTGACTCGGAACAGTCATTAAAACGGTTTGCCGCCAATTAAATTATTTTAATCGACTAATAAACAATTTAGAAAGCAGAAAGCTGCTTGGCATATTTCTGCATTGCAGTGGTAACAATAATTGCATCGATGATAAGTGCGTTGATGGCAGTCAAAGCGATGGCAACTATTCGGTTCGTTCCCCCCTGCTTCATGCAACCGTTCCTGGAATCAGAAGACCGTCTAAATACCACCACCACAATTTTATTAAATTGCTGTGGACGATACTCAAACATTACGTGGAACCCTGAAGTGCAATGTTTGAAACAATGATTGAACTGCGTCAATGTTCTTCTTCCGACCACTCATTTATGCATATACATATCATAAACATATACATATCATAAATAAATATATATAGCTTACGTGAGAATTATCGCTGGGAATACTTCCGGTAGGAAGCATTGCATAGAAATATAGTCAAATTTATTTTTATAAAATTCATCGTTTTTTTGGAGAATAAATACTAAATGTTGTAGTGCAATAAATATGGATTCATTGCTTATAACTCCGAAAAAATTCTCATTGATGTAGCTAAAAGTAAGATAATCCTGTCGCAAGTCCACTTCCAATGTCACGTTCTCGAGAGGTTCGCTGATCATGTTCTTAATCATGAGGGTTGCCAAGAAATGGAGATGCAGGCCTTTTATGCTTATCAGACAGTAGTCGATCTTTCTTAGCTGCTCTCTTTTTTTAATCGGAATAGCACGCATGACAAAGATGCTTCAAAACTGATTCTCTTTATAGAGATCGTCCAGCGCCGTGTGTGCACTTTGCCTATCACATCTATCAAATGATAACTTGCAATGTGCACGATGACGTTTTCATCAACACATCAGTTATAGTTTTTTTTTCATAATGTGGCTGCAGCGTTTCATTTATCGATTAATTAAACGTCTAATACGCAAATTAATTATTTGCACTGTAGTCGTCGTTTATTGCCGCTTCATGCAAAAAATCAGTTCACACGTTACGTTTTCTATCGCTGAAATTCAATAGTAGAAGGGTCGGATACGTGCAGCAGATCTGTCACTTCCTTTCCGCTCGAATAGAGGGATGATGCGTAAAATAAGGCCTGCACCAATGACCAGCCTTTAGCTTAGTAAGAAGTCAATGCTTTTCAAATTGTGACAATGCAAGAGTTGAGCAAATTTGCAAGTTAATTGAATATTGTCGTGGTGTGCAAAAACAATGTCGTAAAAATCTTTCATTCTTCTTTCACTTCCATCCTATCGATACCATTTATCGGTTTAGTTATCACATACTATTTCGGGACGATTTCGTGTTTAATGCTTCTGATTAGGTAAACCTCAAGATCCATGAAAAGATTTCGTTCCGATGTGAAATCTCCGACCACCATGATCAGGTAAACAAATTTGGAAAAATGTATTAAGCGGCGAGTCACCTCAACAGGTTTGGCCAATATGATAGTCTTTTCTTTTTAATTAAAATAATATACTTTCCCTTTTATTCTTATGAATTCGAACGTATCTTAAAGTTTACAAAGTTTCGAAAACTTTTTAATTCATCTTACAGTTAATTGAAAGCATTAAAAACCGATAACTCAAAAGGCAAAAGGAATTCGTCCTGTGCAACAAACACGTAAACGAAAACGGTCGGTCCGTATTTATGCGTTGAAAACTATTATAAGAACCAATTAGGAGTATGCTGATTCAGATTGAAGAAATAATTTTGAAAGAGTCTCTTTTTTGCTCCAACCACTATTTTGCATGACTATGCACGTTGATTCTTTTCTCGCTACTTGTCGTACTGGATTATGCTTCTCAGGATGTTAGCTGTAAATTATTTTCTAATAAAGTCATAATTACTTATTCCTAACCACTAATGTCATCATTTGCTACAACTCGACACTTTGTTCATTACAATCTTTTGAGGAAGTTTTGCAGGATATAACAGATGAAGTTGTGGAAATTATTTATAGTAAATTACAGTTTTGCAATGGACACTGCCTTTTCCCTATGTATAAATTTAGGTGTACGTACTTGATCGAAGTGGGGTGGGTAATCAATTAAGAAAAAGTCACAAAGCAATCAGCAAATCTGTCTCTTCTTTTCTATAACATATCAGAGTGTAAAAACATTTTCCTTCCTTGAACGATAAGCTCTATAAGGTGATAATAGCGTATTTATTGTAGTAAACGAATAAAAAACAATTTCAAAGTATCATGAAAATGAAAATTAGCTGCTGAATGCCACTTCGATGCTGTTGGCTTCTGAAGTTAGTTATATAAAATTTGCTACTCTTGAAGTCAAAGCACTGAGTGTGCACTTCGAAATAATACTAGTGTATTTTGCTCTCACGATTTCTGTAACACATTCAATTTGCAGACTGAAATGCGATAAGGGGATTTACAGTTCCACACTTTGCAACCGTCTTTCCTTTTTAATAGTCCATCCTTTCTTCAATAACATGGAAGTTAAAAAATAAACTGAATATTCCAGGAAGTTTTTGACCACTCTTTAATTAACCTAACTGCTAAAAGATCACAGGTACAGAGCGATTAAAAAAGAATAAACAATCATATTGGAAAATTAGTATGTAACATTAGGGGTTATCTCAAAGGTTACCCGAAATTGTCACAGTGAGCGATATTATGAAGCGTAAATAATGCAATGTGCACAACTCTCTACTGAAGCACATAATGAGCGTCACGAAGATAAGACATCAAGTCGTCAAAATTAAAGAAATTTACAACTAAATGTTCAAATGATTGCATTGTCCAATCCGCAGTTAACCTTTCGACGCGACGTTTCGATAAGAAAAGCGGCTTACCTCGTCTAAAGAAGAAAAGCTAGGGTTTTCGTACTTTAAAATTAAGGAAAAAAGTATGAAATGTAATAAAAAAAAAGTAACCTTAAATTACGATCTTCCTCTCCATGGACATCTAAGTAAACCGAGCCCCAAAGTGCTGCCTTTCGATTACAAACTATCACAATCAATGAGGTATTCAATGACAGGAAACATCCCACGCCACTGCTACATACCAGTGCATGCTAAAAGTGAGTGAAATCAATATTACATACAAAAATGTCAGAAATAGTTATGCTATGCTTTCTTCTTCTTCAGGTTTCCCATATTTGAAAAATTTAGAATATCTGTTGTAAAGGTCTTGATTTGAGCAGTCTGTTGTTTCGTAAATAAAGACCACTGTAGAGGTTTGTTCTTGGTCGAAGATCAGTTCATTATTTCTGGTTTTACAAGACAACGATCAGAAGGTATCGAGAGTAGGGATGTTTTAGACCGCTTGACTTTAAAATTAAAGCAATAAGAAACATTAAAATTCGCTCAAGTCGAGTGCAGTGCTCGGTGAACATTGTTTATTTTATATTTCATTCTTTGTATAGTTTAAAATGTTATCTGTAGAGTTTTCTAAAAGTATAAAATACGTACTCGTTCCACTTCATTTGCAGAAGTGCTTCCAGTGGCTGATATCGTACAGCAACCATCCAAGCACGACAGTTGTCCGCAAAGAAGGCAAATAAATGGCATCCGGGGAGCCAGTCCACATGCTACGCATGGAAGCCCGAAAAATCGAGCAAATAAGTCATCGTAACTTTTTGGCAGTGTAAGAAGCTTGAAGCTGCGCCACGACAAGGGTTCCTTATGTAAATTCTGTAACATAAGGTAAGAAACGTAAAGAGGAAAATTTCAAGGATAATCTGATAAATGAATAATGAGTTACATGTGCGCAGTTACATGATGTTCGAATTGGACAAACAATCGTCCTAAATCTTCAAATTTATACTTCCACACAATGTAATAGGCCAATCACATTTAGCTTTCTCTTACATTAATGGATGAATCGAAAAATCTACGGTGCTCTCTATTCAGTAATTAAAGATTAATATAGTAATTCATACCTCTACAAAGTTTTTGCAGGTGATCCATTGGAGCACTGCATCAACCCATTTTTCAATATGAACATGAGGTAAAAGTTTCAGGGAAAGTTCGTCATCATCTGTATATGATTATATAATGGCTAATGAAAATATATGAAAATATTTCAAGTTCAGTTAATCACTTGGTTGTCACCAATATTGCTCAGTCACTAATATACTAATTCTAATACATCTAACAAGTATTGAGATCTTTTTGGTTTCTGTCTCACTCTCCCGCTCTCACGTTTGACGATGCATGCGAACACGATAGAGACTGACTGAACGATTGATTCAATAATGCGGAAAAAATGCGGTTGTCGACAGGGAATACTTCGCTAATAAAATCCTAACCAGTTCCATTAATAAAAATATTAGTTTAAATAATTACATACTTGTCAGCAACTTGTAAATTTCCATGAATGTAGCACGATTAACGTTATGTTCTTGATCATATTTATGTATACCACATTCATGCCACAACTGTGCAGTGAAACGGGATAAATCTGTACAGGCATAATGCAAAGCTTTTTCGAAATCCACTTCATCCTTAAATTTTTTAATTTGGAAAGCTGATTTGAAAAATTTTTTAAAAGTTTATCCATTACAAAAATATTCCAGGAACCCACAATTCTGAATTGACCAGGTACAAAAAAATATTCGGTTAAGCTTTTTATTGAACTTACTCCATCTTTCAACAAAATATTTTCTGCTTTCAGATGAGGTCGTGAAAAAAGTCTGTTTATGACACCTTTCACAGCGAGTGTAAATACCTGAAAAACTTTTTCGAAAATTAAATAATCCAGGTTTTAATAAAAAAAATTAATGAATTACTTCTTATATGACGTAATCAGCACTGATTTAATCAGCACAAAACAAAACATTGTAAGAACTTTTGCAATCTAGCAATACCTCATTACTCAATGCCAGGCTTTTTGTTCGCTCCAACTGTGATAACGGCATATGCAAAGCTGCAACAATCGCTGTGCGAATAATTCCAGCATACAAAACTATCTGGTAGACAAATGATAATAAATCTGAAGAATGGAAAACAAATAAAATCTAAAGTAAAGCTGAAAAAAAATTATGATTTAAAAGGACTTTTGCATCAAACAAGCTCTCGAAAAAGTCAACCTGAAAATTTCATCGCAAAGTGGGAATGAAGACAAACAAGAAAAGATTGACTTAAGGTCGAAGGCAGACAACATCAAGGAAGATAAAATGAAAATCATCGACAGCCTAACTTCAGATGGACATGATGCAAAAGTTTAGCATTCTGCACCATGAACTCTAATTTCGGAAAAAATCGGATAGAATTATGCTGCACATGAGGAAGAAGTATTGCAAAGGAATGAGGAAGAAGTATCACATGAGGAAGAAGTATTAAAACCGATATTACGTGTCATTCAGGTAAAATAATTTGAAGTAACAATAACAAACTTCTCATATCATCGTTATTCAAGGAATCGCTGGTGATAATATAACTACTGATTCGAATCAATGTTGTTTTTAAATCGAACACTACCATTGGAGTACCTATTTCTAGCTCAATGTCTTGATCCATACGCATCTTCGCTACTTTCTCCTCAACTGTTGACTGGAAATAATTCGGATCAAAATACAAGTGAAAAGAGAATAAACCCTTTTAACTCTGCTTGAACTTCTTTCTTCTATAGATCTTTAAAATATCTACAAAAGAAAATTCATACCGATGCCAGAATATCCGTGTCATTTACCGAACAATATTGAGCGCAGTTATCCTCTAAAGGGTGTTCTGCTGGAAGATTTTTTTGGTTGAATCCGAAAACTAAGTGTCTCCATTGATAGATCATAAAATTTACATCACGCTTGGTACCTTGATGACGTGCTCCATATATTATATGTTCTATAAAATATAATGTATTTTACCGCACTACGCGATAGTAGATGTTTGCATTCGCAATATGTGCTGCAGATTTATAAGTCCAAACATTTTCAGATTTTCTTCAAACGTATTTTTAAATCAGCACGTGCTCATCGATATCAATACAATCTGTTTTCAACACATGTTTGTTAGTCCACGACTTTTTAAAATGATACTGACTATTTTTTTATTTCACTCGAATTGCTTGCTGACAGATTATCCGTAACTATTGCACCTTATTTGCTTATTTGAAGCTTCCAGCTTTACCTTCTACCAAACTTCAGAACCAATATACAAGGTATTCAATAAAAAATGCCTTTTATGTAAAGTCATCAAATCGAACATACCTGCTGGTAATTCACGATAACAGTTGTCAGAAAAATTCGACTCAGCCAATAAAAGATTTCGTTCGAAATTACCTCTATAACAGATACAAGAACTGACTAGTTTCATTAAAAAGAATTTGATGAAGTTAATAAAAATACTTTTTCTTTGAATCAATTAAAAGGAAAAGTCAATCTCGGAAGAAATGTTACTTTGCAAGCCCGAAAGCGAAAATTTGGCCTCTTTTTGGTGTGTCTTCGCTGAAATTGCTACGATACACTGTCCATTTATGGCATAATGAGGTGAAATTTAAAAATAATTGCTGATATGCTGCAAATTCTGTTTCTTCATTGCCCTGCAAAAAATGTTTTTGAGGTTTGACAGATACAGAAATGATGCTTAACTAAAACCAGCTACGAAGTGTGAAATGAAGACAGTTAACAACGATTAATTGACGAAACTAACAGAAAAACTCTAGAGTACTTTTAAATTTGAGAAACCATCGCAGAGTGAGAAAAACAGAAAAAAAGTACAGCATAAGAGTCTCAAAAGAATGAACGCTTCGCATATTCTTCCAGAGAAATTAACTAGCTCAAAGCAACAATGTCTTAACCTGTTGATAGTTATTAGTTTTCATCAGAATGCGAGATCCAATCGTATCATACACCAAATGACTATATATTCTAACTCACCTGTATATGGGAGGTATCACTTTTTAGAAGCCTTTCTACTTCTTTCACTAGTTGTATATAATTGTCTTTTTGATATAAAATACCAGGTCTGCAACGTTTTTAGGAAAAATTAACCAATAAAAACGAATTTCGAATGAAGATTACAAGACAACCAACGCAAAAACAATCCGAATTTCAAAAAGACCTTATCCTTTCAACGCCGGTTTTTGGAGCGAGAGGAAGTAAAGTGTGAACTGGTGAACGGCACACAGGGCATGAAATTTCGATTCGCACTTCCAGCGGATCAAGTGATGGTAATGGACTTTCCTAAGATGAAGTTCCATTCAATTTTCGAAATTGTTAGACGTAAGGGAAACAAAAAGTGTTTATGAATGTAAGTAAAATAAAACAAACAAGCAGTGTTTTGACATAAGCTTTGTAACACTCCACATGTGCATAATGACCACACGTACGAACTTCAATGCCAGTTGGAGCTTGGATGAGATCTGCATATTTCGGGAAGCGCTGAAATGCGAAGAAAAATACGTACGTTCAAAACCATGTAGCACAATCTCTTTCAAATTTGTATATACATACACTCAAATTTCATAAAATTTAACAGAACTTACAGTTTGAAGAAGAGATTGACGTGAAGCGCTGAATATTTTTAGCATCATACAATTCGTTCCTTTCTCTCCCATCTCCATCAGTGATAATGACGGACAATCTCCAGGTAATGAGTGCTCAACAGCTAAAACATACTTCTAAAATACGTGCTGTAAGTGTTAATAATAACATGGTTGAAAATCTTGTTTTTACTACAGTATAACAGTGAGAAATAAGATTATGTGCGGGTGATGTATTTATATTATACATGACAAGAAGTAAAGCTCAGAAAAATGTTAGAAAATTTAAAGAAAGCAGAACTTAAGATCGGCTAAATATCATAACTAAGCAGCAACGAAGCATCACTTATATTCAAACAAGCCTTTGATATAAAGTTTAGAAACTTCTGACAACAAATTGACATTAAAGAAAAGATTCCTGTGCAATTAAAGGAAAACGAGCCATAATTAACAACTATGCGAGACATTAGTCCAACTGGATAAGCCAAAGTACTTGTTGTTGTATCATTGCAAATTGGGCATCTGTAATGTCGCACTGGCGAATTCTGAAAAAATTTTGTGATAAAAACATACTTCTAATGCAAACTTTAAAAAATAAGTTCTGTAAAATGTGATAAAAATATGCAAATCTGATATGAAATAAATCCCAAAAGGTGACATTTAAAACTGTTTTTATCACAAAATGATTATTACAAATAAGTCCACAAACTAATCTTTTGAAAATTCAAGAACCTTCAGTCACATAATAAAATAAATTAGCTACCTCCGCAGTACTCATTGCATCCATTTGAGTTTGTGTTAATCCTTCCATTGCCATCAACTTTTTCATTAGTACAGCACTCTTTTTCTGATGAGCAGCTAATAAGGCCTGGAAGCAAAAATGTTACGAAACGTTAACGTCACAATGAATAAATAGTGTCTTTCTAATTTTACCAGTTTTTAAACTGTTGAATTAAAATCAACGCAAGACTTATTAAATTAATCAGAAGTAACTAGCTGTAAACCTCTTGACGACGTTTTGCAGCTGACCGATGAGCCAATTTTGCAGAAGAATCAGAACCACACTTTTCCTGGGATTTATTTGATTTCAACATTTCCATTTGATGTTCACTCATAAACTGATCCAAAACTTTCTGTACTTCTTCGCAACTAAAAAAAACAAAAACTAAAACATGCAAAATTTTGAAGGTCGGAATATTATAATTAAATTTTTTTTAAGTGAATGCAGGTTTATCAACAAAAAAATTATCGCTTCGGTTAAGGTGAACATACTTGCGATAAAGCAAACAGAAAAGACGCCCAATGTAATCGATAGCATAGCCCGAAATGAAATCTAGCAATAGAGGATCCAGGTTTACTTGTCTTGAAATATACTGAGCTAGCAATTGATCATGTTCTGCACTGATAGCATTTTCATCGTTCATTCTGCGTAAATATTTCAAAAGAAGTGTAATTATTGATGGCATCTGCCTGCAACATAGCGTAAGATAAAGCAACAAAATACAAAATCTCCCAAACTTATGGTACATTAATAGGTACCATAGTTCAGATAGGTGGTCAAACGTCTTTCAGGTCGCAAAGGTAGTGAGAGACTTTAACATCTTGGTAGGTCTCTCAAGCAAACCATTTATAAAAAGCTTTTATACATGCAAAAAAATATTCCTTATTGTTTATAAAAAAAAAAAACTTGAGTAGGGTTTAATTTCTCCAAACAAAAGTTTTCATGCCGGAATTTCTGGATTTTGAAAACTACGTAAGAGAAATTTATTAGAGTGGGAAAGTACAAATAAACATCCTCCCATTAATAATCAACAATGAACTCAAGGTTTCGTTAAAATAAAACGAATAATAATTACCTTTCTCCAATGTCGGCAGAATCAGTGAACACTGTGAGAATAGAAGAAATAGGATTTCTTTGACTACTTAATATTTCTTGCACAGATGATGGTAATTTCCATTTTTCTGTAGTGAAGCATAAAAACTGTTCTGACGTAACAAACTTGACCATTAATGTCAAAAAATAAACAACTGTTTGAAAAATTGCTTCGTTCAGTTGCTGATGTTCAACATACTGAAATACATAAGCTTTATTCAAGCAGGCACTATTTTCTGATCTCTTAGTTTTGTACTTATTAGAACTGAACATTCTTATTATTTAAAAGTTTAATGATTACAATACTCCTTTATCTTTTGCAATTTCTTCTACTAAAATTAAGTAAGCCATGAGAAAAAAGATGAAAACTAACAGTATACAAAATTTTATGCAATAGGTCAAAAAACGACGGTGCAATGAGAAACCTCGCACTACGTACTGTCCAAATATTATCAAATGAATATAGACGATAAGGAATCCACAGGTGATCGCCGAAACGAATAAGCGTTGAATGTTTCGGTAAACTGCGTCCACTGAATAAATTTTCAAAACGATGAAATGAGCGAAGTGAAACATTCAATTCAGATTAAAAAACTCCCTTTTATGGAGAATAATAGTTTTTTTCGCTATTATTTCTAAAAGATGGTAGTCGAAATCTTACACACAGCTTCATTAAATAGAGATTAAAACAGTACAAATGTCAACAGCCTAAGTCTATTCTAAAAGTCAAAATACTGCATACTAGTTTGGAAAAGAAAACGATCGAGTAGCTCCTATAATTGAAGTTAAAAATTGGCCTCAAACTGTTTTTTTTTGAATCTATTTACAGGACGTACTTCCAATGACTTCTGATGACTAGGTTTTTTAAATTTATAACTATTACATATTTTCAGCGCGCATCAATGCATCATTGTATTCACGTTGAGTAGTTGTTCGCATTCTGCAAAACACTGGGTCGAACAGAGTTTGCCATGATTCTACTGTCAACATGTAAACTCCTTGTTCAATGTGACTTCCTTGATCAGGTTCGCAGTATACCGCCAGCTGAAATGAGTGAAAAAATTGTCAATCTAGAATGTCTTCAAAAAAATTACTTGTTGCGAAAAACTTAACAAATGACTCAGAAAACAGTGAATATCAAGGTAGAAAATGGGAACAAAATATATGAAGAACAGTAATTAGATCTGAAATACTGAATTTTTGTTGCAGTATTGATTAAAATAATTCTTCCAAAAAAGCATTTAAGAATGCTAGATGTCTTAAACCCTACAGTGCAAACCTTTTCCAATATATTATCAAATGTTTTGTCATCAACAAGTGGTCGGTTTCCTCTTTCAGGAATAGCTGCTTTCAATTTCGAATGGGTTAGATCGCTAATTGCAAGCGCGGCAACAATTTCATTCTCTAAATTATTCGAAACATTTCCATGAATATTCCATCTTACGATCACAACATCCAAGAGCAATCTGATAAAAGAAGGCATATTAGAATATCTGACTTTCACTTTTTAAAATTAATCTAGAAATTTTAATTCTGAACAGTTGCGAATAATGAAATCAGTCATTCAAATCAGTAAAAAATAACAGTTAAAATCCTGATCACGAATAAGTGCAAAAAAACCAAAAATTTCAAAAGCTAACCTCAAAATACCATCAACCAAAAAGTCTACCCATTCCCTTCGTATGACTATTCGCCTTTTCTGCGGAAGAACAATATCGTTTGTAAGGAAACCACAAAGCGCCAAGCAATCATCCAAATAAAAAGCTGCAGTAACAACTTTTGTGAACCACTCAGTATCGACAAAGCATGCCACAAATCTGAAATATATGCTGTGGTATTCAACCTGATATATCGTCTAATATTTATAATTCATTTAATAAACAAAAACATGCTTGCACATGTCACGACTATCAACACAAGGAACTGCTTAATATCAATACTTTCAAGTACCACTAATTCTCTAATTTGACTAAAGTAAATTAATTAAGACACCCAGTGCTGATACTATTTACATGATGCCTGATGAGATGACAAGCCAAATATATTTCCTGTATGCAGTTATGTAAAAATGATGGGGAAAGAGAACTTGGGTATTTCCAAATAATTTACTACATCAAGACTACTTCAAAAAGAATGAACTACTTTTATTTAACTATACTGGGAACGCTGACCTGATCAATGTTATATCGCAGTCCATAAAAGCACTGTTATAATTCGTTTGTGCATAATAAAACGACTGATTCCGCGCTGCATTACCGTTCCTTGCCCACATGCCAGCTGATGTTTCTGCGCGACATACCTAAAAGATTAAAAGAAAATGATGTGCACTGGAAGTTTAAACTATAACTAAACAAATTTGCAACTCACCTTTTTGCTACTCCTACGTACTTCCCAGGGTATGAAAGTCAACTTCTACAGCTTCGCTATAAAAGATAGAACAAAAACGACATAAACGGCTAGCCTGTATCTTTAGTGGGTGAAACAGAGCTTTGCGAAGAAACTCTTCGTCTTTAATAAGAATGTCCAAGCAGGAAATAAATTCTGGTAATTCTATACAACGCAGAATACCAGCGGATATATGCCTGTGCAGCGGAATATGATAACTAACGCAGTACGGCTGAACACATATATCGTTCTTTGTCAAGCCGATAGCGCTGAACCATTCCTTCAACAGATATGTATAAATTAATTAGACTCCAGCATCTTATATATAATACTACACTAAATCCAACTTCATAGGATAAAACATTATGATAAAAATATGTATTGGTTAGCTTAAGTTTGATAGTCTAAAATTTGCAGTGAATTTCAATTTACGCATATTTGATTTTTTATTATTACTTTATAGCCAAAAATTATGTCCAGTAGTATTTCAATGTAATTTTCTAATCCCCCTCATCTCAAGTTCACTGATTCCCTATACAATTGACATAATCCCAGATGAAAGTTTAGATGTGCTATTGGAGATAAGCATGACTGGAATAGTGAGTTCATTTTGCATTGGTAATGCATGATCATAACGGCTACAACAATACAAGGGAGAACGTGCTGCAGTAAATAATTACATGCTTCAGCTTAATATAGCCGCAAAAAGAGCCAAGTAAAAAAAAAAACTAGCAAACCTCCAAAACGCTTTTCCACTGAAGAAAATAAATATTCATGCAGTCAGTTTCGACCGTCAATGCAGCTAAAGTATTAAACATATTCAAAGCTGAGACTTCCCACTCAAGATGAAATGCAAACTGAAATAAATCTGTGAAACTTAAATAGAATTCTTGACTCACAAAAAAATGACATATAGTATCATAATAGACTACAGTAGATATGATAGCAGTACCTGATATGAATGGGTGATGTCATATTCTAGGTGATTACCAACAATTATTCGATAATTCAGATTCATTCCTAAACTTTATATTATTATTTAATCAGTATAGCGTCACAAAAAACTGACTTGAACAAACATCACGAATCGATGTCAGCTAATTGTAACACATTTAACTTACGCATGCTTAATTTTTTTTATTGATATTTTAGTCAATACATAATACTCAATTCATATTTCAATATAATTTTCCAATTCGACTTTACATTTTTCATTTCCCCATTTATATTTTTCCGTCCTTCCACACTTTATTCTAATCCTGTTCAGTAATTCTCTACGACGTTTATATGATCTCAGATGAATACCTTGCATTGGTGCTATTAAAGCCATATAATTTCCCATGCTTTTCTGATCGCGGAAAAATCTTCTTGCAATCTCTCCGTGCGCTAACAAATTCTGTAAATCATTAACAAGCGCCCAGTATGAAGCTTTACGTAACGGTTGATTAGCATCACCCACGGAATATACCAGCCATTTGAACAGTTTGTCGTTGTTAGTTGGCGGTGGAGTATTTTCATAAAAATATTCACACGCTAAAAATATGAAACACAATGGCATAACTGACTGACTCAAACACGCTCATATTTTAATCTCGTAAGGATTAAGCATTTAACTGAACGTTATGGGTACTTCCTAATACTGCACTACATTAAATGAAATCTAATAAACTTAACTAAATCTCTAAGATATCTATCAAATATATTCAAATATATTCAGAATAAAAGTGAACCTTGCGTTATTGTAGATTTTTGAACACTGGTTCTTAAAACACCGTAAGCACTTGAAATTATCTTATCTTTCAAATTAATTTCATCATCTAATTTAAGACACTGAGCTTCACTAGAAAGAATCTGTAAAAGCAAAAGTTTAATCAAACTGCGCACAATGCTAGAATTTTACAGTAAAAAGACAAAGCTGTTGAACACACTTTATTTTTTCAAAATAATCTCATAAGTATATTACAACAAATTTTTTCACATTTAAATAATTAAACTAAAACCAATCACCTGTATAGAAATGTGTATAATACGACTACCAACAGCATATATAACGCTGTCGCCCTCATATTTCGATAAATCAACTAAAATTTCAGCTATGTAAAGATACAACGAGAAAAATCGTCTCGCAAAAACATCCTGAAACTTGCACAAATTAGACAAGTTTTAATAACTAGCTCGAAAATCACAAGTTTGAAATGAAGAGTTATGCACCTAGTAATTTCTTACCATGTTTGAAGACAAAAATTAAAAAACTAGCCATACCCTGTAGCTAACATCCGACAGCAAACTCAGGCATAAATTGATCAATATCTGAGGAAATATGAGCCGAACCATCCAAAACACCAACTCGTCTAATAAGCACTCTGGCTCATAGCAAACATTGGACTGACTTGAATTAACAATCGGTTTTAATGACTGGAGATCTTCCAAAAACAGACTACGTGTTCGCCAATCTAAGGAAAAATCAGGACTCCGATCATGATCTGAAAATGTAATTATTTAATATTTAAAAAAGTCTGCAACTTACAGAGTTAACAAGAGTTTCACGATGCTCTGAATAAATGCCATTAGATTAATTGACTGACAAACAATCGAATTTACTATGTCGCTCATATCTAGTTTTTTCGAAAAATGACCAAGTTCGAACAGTGGTTTGATTTTGACTAAATGAAATGTTCTTGATGAGACGTGGACCGAAGAGGACAATAAGATAAGGAAATTTTCCACCTCTCATATCATCATCAGCATTGCGCTTATTCAAGTCGCGATATAACTGGGGGTCTAACAAATTTCTGATGATGACGTCGCGGATTGGACCACCGTAATCAATCAACTCCTAAATGAAAAAACAAATTTTAGCATTAGATACGAACTACAGCAGTGTTTTATCAAAACAATCCAGTCGTTCGGTAAATAATATGACAACAAGACGTACATCAGCTATCCAAGAGACCGATGAAGAATTAAACGATTCATTAAATCATACTATTTGGCTGTTAATAATTATATTTTGCTATATTTCACAACAATAAACATTGAAGAAATGACTGAATGATATCAATAAGGAAATTTAAAAATCTCAGATTACATCAAAAATTTTGGAATCTCAATAATGAAATAACCTGAATTAGTTCAATCAAAATATATGTTCGATCAACAATTTGATTACTGAAACTTTCTTTACTAGAACCATCTTTACAAGCGTTGTACTGCTTCGCCTGTAAATCAATTTGCAAATAAAAAAGTTAAATGTAAAAAACTGTCCTGTACCAGTTATCTTTTGTCTAATAGATGTACTTCATACAAAAATAACACTTTATAAAAACAATACTCTCGCCCCACAACCTACAAGAAGTGCAACCTATCCTAACATTTGAAATTTTAACGTATTGAACAAATTAATTCACGCAATGGCACCTCTTAAATTTAAATCAACAGAAAAAATAAACATAACGTACCCAACCCCGAAAAGACAGGAATAATCGGACAAAAAGTTTTGGAATAATAAATTCTCCCAGTGAAACAATATCCGGCGAAGGGACAGGTGGACGGCGTGCATTTGGTCCGTGTCGAAAGCAGAATCTAGAATAAACCGAAGTAGGTCTTTGACCTCAACTATTTTCAAAGTAAAGAACACTGATTGAAGAAATACCCCGATTCTTTCAAAACATCTACATTTCCACAGTCACAAGCGCCTCCAGCTTGTGAAAAAAAACGATTGAAATCATGCCCGTCATGGTTTGAATTTTTGAAGCAACTGCTACATAAAGACATGCCTGAAAATGTTTTTTGAGTTCATTTTTTGTAATTCATCCAGACACTGAAAAAATTAGTTGATTTATTTCTGACAATAGTAATGATGATTAGTGAACACTTCATCAAGTTAAACCCTAGCCACTTATGGATCATCCCTTAAATACTCCGCATGACAACCAATAACTAGAAACAAATAAATAATACAAAATAATACATGGATTAAATGCGCATGTATTGCATCGATAGGCAATAGCATCAGCTGACCAGACTGCATTACATTTCAAGGAGAAATCGTATTTTTTCACTGCAATAAATAAAATGTAAGACATATATAATATGGTTACACTTGTTATAAAATTCTCAGCCTAAGCCTGCCAGCTTTTACTTCGACACATTCTTCTACGAAAATTCTACTGAATCATATGTCCCCTAGTTTAGTGTAACACGTCTTTTGATGATAATAACCAGAACAAACAGAGATCCTAAGAAGTGGTACACATCGTCAGTGGCCAAATTACTAGTTTTGGATTAACTCTAGATTAGATATGCAATGAAGAATTCTTTCAATTTCATGCTTTCTCAACAACAGGGACTTTTTTTCATTCCAAAGCTGAATTTCAAAAAAAAAGCCATACTTTTGTCTTTGAAAGCAGCGGTTGTTAAACCTTGCGCAATCAGCAAGCGTAGTTCATCCCGAGTATCACTTCTGAATGGAGCATTAACCGATCCACTAATGAGGCTATCGAGTCGCGCTTCTAGTGCACCTGCTTTCTTCCTTAATTTGAGGATGCTTTATTAATTTCGAGAGTAAAGTCAGTTTTCTTCAAATGAATACCATAACGTTCAGAAATGTATTGTCATCGCCGTTTACTAAAAATTAATTCACTAAATAAACTCCCATGAAAATGAGTTTTTGATGTCTTAGAAAACTCTCTTTACCTTATATCCTTCGGCAATCTATCACAGTATTTCCCACCAAAAAGAGGACATCTTTTTGCCTTTAATTCATCACTAATTGCTTTCAAATTCTTGGCTTCATTCATCTTTTCGTCTTCCTTAAAATGTCCAGATTGTCAAGTGAGGAAATTATAAAGATCGTGGACCAAATCACCCAACTAATCCATAAAGGTCTTTTTCAGCTCATCTGTTCTGACTCATTCAATTATAGTTTTTTAAAAAACTCTTAACGCAAAACCAAATTAATTTGCATCAGCTAAAGATAAATGAATATTTATTTAATATCTTTCTAATGTCCAACTACCTTAAACCAGTCAAAAAGATTACCCAGTCTTGTTCATTCATTCTGCTGTCAAGTTTGCTCCCACTTCCCGATTCGTTGGACAATAATGTTGACTCGTTAGAAGAATCACCTGGATTTGGCACCATTACCTAGAATGAAATGGAAAAAATCACATCAAATGTTTGTAGGAAGCTGGGAAAATTGTACATATAATAGAATTTACGCACATTTTTTTTTAAACTTTTACTGCGCAGCTAATATGAAAAATGTAACACAGTGAATAAAGAAAAAAGAAGGTTCAAATAAAACAGCAAATATTCCACGATATTACCAATATCTCCAACCATTGAAATTAATTAAAACACTGCGAAAATCCTTGAACAGTTCGAGCCATGAAATTGTCAACGAAAATACTAACGTCGTGGGATATCAAGCATCAAAGCGTCCTCGGCTTATTTGATATAGGTCATCGTAGCATATTGACTCTGAAGATGATAGATGCTTGAATTTCTGGAAAAGATTGGGCTGTGAGAGTGGGGTTGTGGTGAGGAGAGTTGGAGAGGGTGTACTTTGAACATTTGCGATGGTAGTTGGATATAATTTTGGGAGGGTATGTGCAAGGTGGAAGAAACAGCGGGGAAGTTGACAAATGATCATAGCGCATGGTGTGCACAAAGAAATTGCATGTACGCGAAGTGTGTCGTTTGAAGATTCGATTAAGATTAATAATCTGAGATAAATAGTTGCAGAGGGGTGTGGTATTTGTCACGTGGGTTACGTATGATTGAATTGGGGTGGGAAGGGTGAAAAACAGAGCTGTGTTGTCAATTATGGTACGTAGTTTCTCACACATTATTTCTCGCTCCATTGGTGGATTGATATTCTCATCTTTGCAGGAATGGAAGGACGCAGGGTTTCTCCAATTCGTTCGGATAACTCAAAATTGTCGTCATCCCAGCTTACTAATTGCTACGCTAATCTAGCTGTTCAGGTTATGAAGTTTTCAAGAGAATCATCTTACTAAGAAGCCAGCATTTCTGGGATGAATGTTACTGTGGACAGCTGATTAAAGTGTTTAATTTAGTTGTGAGAAGTAGTAAAAAAACAAATTTTGGTTTGAAAATTTTTGCTATTTGTGAAACAAAATAATTGCAGGAAGGAGATGGACGGCTTTTCAAAATGGAAGTTGATTATACGGAACAGACCGATGAGGCGCTGGCTAAAGCAGATGCTATTGCTAAGGTTGCTTGAAACGTTCATTCAAGTAGTTGTCTAGTTTTAACAAGTTGACTTTATATAGTAAGCTTAGTGAAGATGGTAATGGCATTCACAGAATTCATGGCCATATGCGGCTACCATAGCTTAGGTAGTTTCGATAGTAGATGGAATATTTGTTTAAAAATTTTAAACAAATATAAAATTTGTTCATAATTGGGTAAGTTATAGAGCTAATGAAAGAGAGTTTATGAGATCAGAATAACGCGGAAAGTGAAGAAGAGACGAAGCATAGTTTATCGTGGAATTGTGTTATCAGAGAAAAGTGAGAGGATGTCTGAATGAAGCTAGAAATGTTGTTGATATTTGTCATTTAGAAAGGGAATATGATAATGAGTTCTGAGTTGCAGTGTGGTAATATATCAACAGCTCTTGATTCATTATCAAGTTTGGAGAAATCAACAAGGCTTGGATCGGATATGAAATCAAATACACGTATTGTTCAACACATGGTAAAGCTGTGTTTTGATGGAAGCGAGTGGGCATTGTTAAATGATACTATTCTGATGCTCTCTAAAAAACGTTCAATAATCAAACAAGCAATAGCTAAAATGGTTTGAATTTATATGTTTATTTTTCACAGTGAGTTCAGTTTCGAGTTTGTTATTTGAAGTATGTAATTGTTGTGAGATGAATGAAATAGAACAAGATTTTAAAAACGGAGAAATATTAAAATTGAATTCGTTTTTTTTAACTCTTGATCTACGTGGTTAAACGTCTTCAATACGTTGTTTAGGTGCGCGACTGTTGCGAAATGATTGATAAAACACCAAATGAGCAGATCCGAGACAAACTTATTGAGACTTTAAGAAATGTTACGGCTGGAAAGGTTTTTCAAAACGTTCTATGGAATTTTTAAAACCTGTTTCAAATTGGAAGTATGCTTGAGCGAAAACAAGTATAATCAAAGTTGCATAATGGAAGAAAAAGCGTAACGGATTGTAGTAATTTTGTTTCTTCTATTGGTTGCAGATATACGTCGAAGTTGAGCGAGCTCGGCTGACCAGTTATCTTGTGAAAAAACTGGAATCGGAAGGTAAACTTGATGAAGCAACGACAATGCTTTTGGAACTGCAGGTGGAAACATACGGTTCTATGGAGTTGAAAGAAAAAGCAAGTTTCTTCCTTCCTGACTAGGAGTTTACTTACGGATCATTTTTTAGGATACTTTTCTCTTTGTCTTATTCGCATTTTTTTAGGTAGAATTCATCTTAGAGCAAATGCGCTTGTGCATACTGAAAAAAGATTTCATTCGCGCATCTATTTTGTGCAAAAAGGTTTCCACTCGTTTTTTCCAGTCTAAAGAGGTAGATTTTTCAATATTAATTAAGGTTTATTTTCCTACGTTTTTCTTTACTTTCCTGACCTATGGTGAGCATGGTCCATATTTGCAGTAATTTCACTAAGTATATTTTGATCACCTTGTTATGATACTAAAACAATATGTTCTGAGCGTTGCAGTCCATGTAAGCCGGAAAGATGTCATATTTTTAGCAGTAAGGACAGTAAAATTATCGTTATTAACATCAAGTAGGGCGCCCTTTAGTTTTACATAAATCTTTTTGATGTTGCGCTTTGTTTACATGTGTAGTGAAAAAAAGTGTTTATTTTAGCGTAACATGTTATTTTCCTGTTGAAATAATTCGAAGTTTTATTTGAAGGTAGAAGAACTAAAGTTGAAATACTATGATCTAATGGTCAAAATTGGGTTACATGAAAGTGCTTATTTGGATGTCTGCCGGTATTACCGAGCTGTTTTAGATACACCTTGTGTGCAGGCCGATCCAGAAAAATCAAAACAGGCTAGTTTTCGCCGAACATTGGGAATATAGGTTTTTTCGAGCTGATATTTTGCATATTTTTTTAGATTCTCAAATGCATTGTCTTGTATGTGTTGCTCTCTCCACACAACAATGAACAATGGGATTTACTGCATCGTATTCATGAAGGACGGCAGCTAGAACTTATTCCAGAATATAATTCGCTTCTTGAACTGTTTATTAATCAGGAACTGATTTCATGGAAAGTATGTATCAACCTAATTAATGGTTTATTAGCATTTTACTTAGAAGAACTTTAGTGAGCAAAAATATTCGTTTCCGTGTTAAATTAATTGTCTGTGGATATGTAGAGTTTTTCATTATGTTCACCATTCTTTGCAATGTTTTCGAAATGATAAATATACCTGACATATCTGAGTTGCTTTGTGTCAGACTATCAACAGTGTCGTTGGATGTTTACAGAGAACGATAAGTAAATATGAAAAACTCTTACGTGATGGTATACCGACAAGCAAAGCGACTGATGTTCTTGATCATAGTGAAAGTGGGAACAAACGCTGGCGCGATATGCACACTCGTGTTGGTGAACATGTAAGAGCCTCAGAGCTTGCTGTTTTTTTATGGAGATCTAACATTATCTATTACAGAAGTTTAAACGAATGAGGCTTTATAGAAACTCTATTGCGAAACTCGTTATGTGCAAACTTTGATATTCAAGATTATCATTTTATCTGTTATCTGCTTGATGCGAAGCAACTGGTAATCTGAACTATCTTGAAACAAATAACATACGCCATTTGTTTTTCTATAAAATTTATATTTCTTGCAGAATATGCGTATGATTGCAAAGTATTATACCAAAATAACATTTGCGCGTATGGCTGAATTACTCGATTATCCCGTCGAAGTAAGTACATATTTGGGTTGACTTCGGATGTTTACATTATTTTTACACTTCCAATTTCGAAAGCAGAGTAAATTTAAAAATTCTAATTATGCTGGAAATAGCATTATAGGATGGAATTTTAATCTGTTTTGCATTGACCGATATATTAAAATGATTTCATACATTTAAAAATTTTAATGATTTAAGGAAATGGAAAGTTTTTTATGCAATCTTATCGTTACGGGTGCAATTCCTGATGCAAAAATTCACCGTCCAGCGAAGATTGTCAATTTGCGGGCTCGAAAAGCTAATATTGAACAGCTAGATCAATGGGCTAGTTCGGTGCGAAAGCTTACAGATATCCTTAATAAGGTTACTTTTTTCTTTTTTCATCCTTTACACAATAATAATTATTGCAGATCAAACTAAAGTGGAATTATTGGAAGATAAGCTTGTACAATTCAGTTTTTTGCTATATGCCTAGGCTTGAGATGAAAATTTGATGCGCAATGTGTTAAGTGGTTGTTTTTCTCAATGTTCAGTTTTCAGGTGTCCCACTTGATTTCCAAAGAAGAAATGGTTCACCGACATTTAGAAGATGGTTCAGGATCTAGCACTGCTGTGCGCTAATTGATTTTTCGTATCGATTTTTCATATCAACTAGTTTTTTTGTCTTATATCTGAAACTACTACCCTTAATAGGATAAAATTAAGGTAACTGTAAATAAAAAGCTGTTGGTAATCCACTGTTTTGATATCAGTGAGTAATTCATCGCAATAAACCTTTCTCTTCAGTTGAAACTTGGAAAGTTGCATATTTTTGTCCTTATAAGTATTTGTAACGTTTGGCTTGAGTCAAATTAATAAAATTATAATTATTCGGCAAAATTAACTGGAGAGAGATTTCCTCCGGCATTTATTTCTGTGCCAAGGTAGAACTGAGAAAAATAATTGAAAGAAAAATAAAATTATTGCAAGGAATCATATTTTGGCATATCACGGGGTATTTCTTCAAGTGTGTTATCACGTATCACTGATTCCTTTTTTTTACAGGTAGCTGATGCTTTTCCGCTCTTTGATGTAGTTTTCTGAGTAAATTCCGCAATAAATGAGTTCGTTAACCGCTGATTTTTCTGAATAATGATTTTAATGAGCCATTTTTTTTCAAGTGCATAGCGACCACGTATCTTATCAAAAGGTGGTCTTTTTCTAAAAGTTTTATCACTACCGGGATAATTATTTGCAATCATTACTAGCTGCTGAAAATGTTGATATACAAGGATTCGCAACCAGTCCTAAATATGCAATAAGCTAGTCTCTGCTGTGGCCATTTAATGATAAGGCCGAAAAAACTGTTTTATTGAATAGAAAGCTCTCTTCTCTCCTTACTTCGTTTAATTCGTTTTGTTTTGGATTTTTGTTACCATTGAGATCCACCTTTCTAAAATGATATCGGGAACAATGTGATCAAACACAGACACATTTAAATGTTTCATTTTTGAACAGAAAAATTTGAGTTTTTATCAGAAATTAAATTTACCTGGAATTTGGTTCGCAGCCGTCATGCCTGTTGCTAGGGCAGGTTTTCTGTGTTTCAGTAATCACTAATTGTGCTGTGGGTTTTTCCCTTTTCTTCCCGCCGTTATTACTAGCATTCTGCTTGGATAAACTATCCTTTTTATTATTCTTAATTGATATAATTCAAATTGACTGCAAACATCACATGGATGTTTGCTCTCTTAGGACTAAGCTTGTTGCCTGTTTACAAAAAACCTGGTTTTTACAGGTTGAAAGTTACGATGTAAGAGTAAGGTATAAATTACCAATTAAGCAATTAGATTTGCAAGAAAACCATGTTGGAGCAGTAGCAGGTGTGACACGTAAGGGATCATAGGACATAAATATGACCTAAGATGGCATGTTCGGTAAGAAATAAATGAGAGAAGTAAGCAAATAGGAAAGGAATGAATATTTTATGAGATGCAAGTAAGGGATGGAAATGGGAGATGAGTGAGAGTGAGTAACTGTAACTGGAATAACATGAAATGAGTGACTGGGAGGGAATTGGTTACTTAAACAGGTGGTAAGTGCTATTTTTCATCAGCTAAAAGTTTAACCCACCACACGTAATGCATTAGAAGAATGACCTCTTTTGAAGCTCTCTCCTCATCTTTCCTTTCTTTAATATCCTCAGCTGGA
This sequence comes from Litomosoides brasiliensis, assembly GCA_013365375.1. NCBI lineage: Eukaryota > Metazoa > Nematoda > Chromadorea > Rhabditida > Onchocercidae > Litomosoides > Litomosoides brasiliensis. The sequence continues at coordinate 31,635 of JABVXW010000097.1, forward strand.
GTCTTTCCATCACCGCCATTTCGTGCCTTCGGTACATCCCACTGCGACGCTCCCCTTGTGTGTAAGCACATCACATCTGTATATTTTCTGACCTTTTAATATTAATTAATCTTGCAGTTCCTATGAAAGGTTTTAGCTTAGCGTGAGATCGTTTAGGGCTATGAATTTTTTAGTGATAGGAAGCTTGTCTACATTTCGTTGTGGACATTGAAGGGGAAACAGAGTGGTTCACGAGGAACAGGAACAACCAACCGATATCATTGAATTTAGAAAATGACATAATTAAGGACTTAATTTGCTTCTCTATATTCTCTTGTTCTTTAGCGATCTTTGAATTGCTGAGAAAAGCAATTTCGGGGCTTCTTTTAGTAAATGTAATGTTCATTGTTGCTTTCTGTTTGTGGATGCGATACGATTTCAGTGACTTATTAGTGGAATGTATCGAATGGTTTGGCAGCAGTTGAGTGAACTGTCGTCTGTTTACCGTTCGGAGAAATGGGAAACATTTCCTACTAATTAGAATATGAATGGGTTAGTGGAAAGCAAAGAAGGAAGCGCATTAAAGGCAATCATAGAGATGTGTTCTTTCCGCTCTCGCACTTTCACTCTCCTCAATATGTAATTTATTTTAGTGTTTGCGGTAGTGACCGATGACAAAAGTTCGATAAGGTGGTGTTGCTGAGGAATAATAGACAAAAGGCGAAATTCTTCCGCAAATAATTTTATTAAAAATGCAATCTTGCTGAAACGGAGTAGTGTTATGTTGCGCTCGTTTACAAAGCCATTAGTTTAAGCCGGGTGATCCATATGCCTTATTTAATTCTTCACAATTTCTTCCTTCCTTCTAGGTTAATTGACGAGTGCGAGTAAGCACTTGTAGTTATTAGCAGTTTGCAGATCTTAAGTGCTTGCAAGTCTCTTCTGAAATCTTTCCGGCTTGCAGATTAAATTTTTAGTGCAATGGGGTGGTAGTGCAGTGATGTAGTAGCGCTAACAAATTTCCAAATATATCATTTGTGGACGGGCAAAGCTCGAGAAGTGAGATGATGCAGGAAGCTCGTAAATGCTCTTATGAATCAGAATTTCTGAAATTCTTAAACGTTGACAAGGGTGGATAATATTGCTCATGCTAGAATGTAAACAATGTACTTCTTTTCATTTCACTCATCACATCTGCTTATTTTTTCGAGAGGAAAAGAGGGCAGGAAACTGATAAGAAGAAACGAACTGACAATTTCAGTATTCAGAAGAAGAGCTTATGCTAATTAGATTGAAATTATAGTTTATTAAATTGCGAGAGGACATGAATGTAAAGGAAAGGAGGGTCGGTCTTACAAGTGGGATTGTTATCCAACTCAACTTTAAAAAGAAAACAAAGTGCTTAGATATTTTAATCTGTAGTAATATTTGAAATAAATCTCCGGGGAAATTCCTTTTCTGAAGGTTGCTGTTAATCAATAAAAGTATTTCTCTTACAAATAACCCCTTGCTAGCCGGACTGTTGACGAGGGGCGCTGTCGGAATAATAAAGTAAACAAGATATGCATTTCGTCTGATATGCCGTCAAACATTTTTATGATTCGTTTTTTGCTTCTTCCATTCCATTCATTTCATCTTATTTTATCCACTCAGCCGAAGACATACAAGTAGATTCATTCTCGAAGAAAGGAGTGCGTGCTGAATACATTTCTGAATCATAGGAATGAGAGGATGTGAATCAGATGGTTGCGGCGAAACCGCCTAGCTACGTGATTGCCAAAATAATGATTGGTATTTCTCTTGTTTTTAAGAGTTTTGAAGAGCTAAACTATTTAAGGTAATGGTTTGGCGATAAAATTCATGTTTTTAATTCGGAAAAAAATCAGGCTATGAGATCGTTGATGAGTGTTTAGAGTATTCGAGGAGCAGCCCATATCATGAAATCTTACCAGGGCTTTCCAATCTACTCTTTTTTTCCTTCACCACTTTGAGCTAAGCCTAAGTAAAACTAATCACTGTCTCCAACTAAAAGCAAACAGTTTTGAAGTTCAGCCGTACTTTGCTTTCCTTATTTCTGCAATATTTAATTTATCGCTCATTGGTCTTTAAGCAGAATATTTTTGCTTTTTTGAAGCAAAAATAGGAAGAATGACAAATTTAAGGTCAAAATGTGTGTGAAAATTTAACTTCTAATAATTATAATGCACAATGGGAGAATGAAATTTGAATTAATGCTTGACAAGGCGTTTCAGATAATTTGTAATTGGCGAGAAGGTTTATTTAAATTTTGCACTATTTTTTCATGCACGTTCTTCGCTGATGCTGAAATAATGGTTGACGTAGTAATTAATTCAGAAGTAAATGTATCGTTTACTGCTCAGTAAATAATTATGAAAGTAAATAATTATGAAAAGGCAAGAAAACGTTAAAAATGCTTGATTCTTCCTCCAAACAGATAATTCTTTGAAATTTTCAAATTAGAAAAAACATCGTTGAGTGATCAATTGCAACATTCCGGAGAGTGGCGTTGGCGAATAAAATGAATTTGGATGCAATGTAAATTTGTATAGAAGAAACGGCAATCCCAATGGCTTTGACTCCAAAGTTTGTGGAATGAACCTCTACGCTTCATGACGCAATAATAACAATATCGGAGAAAAGAATGGAAATTTCACGTATATTTTGAAATTATACTAGAAACATAATTAAGAGAGCTTTTATTTCGGAAATAATAAAATGGATTACTTTGTATTTTGAAAAACAAACCTGTCCGTCTGTGAATTGTTGTAATTTTTTGACTGACATTTCCCTTCCTTCACAGTCTTACTTTCCTTTTCATAACTCGTTATTATCAGAGTCATTAATTTTAGTAGTTTTTTTGTGCTGTTGAAAAAAAATGCTTAATTCTAATGGCGTACACATATATTTTCATAACTAAACATTTACTGCTCGACAAAATTGTACGTGACCTCACGCTGAGATCCCCACTTTCAGATTTCTGCCAAACTTACTCATATGAATCACAATGGTGATATGAAATTAAGATAAGTGTTGTTTGAAAATGTTAAAGTGTAAGAAGAAAAAAAGGTTGAAATTTTTTGTTGGCCACCTTTCAACGTTTTAATCTCGTCCTTTCAATTTTTTTCATATGAAACCCGTAGGTTTTTATTATCCTAATGTTGGATTTCGGAAAATTTAATTGCTGGCTATTATCATTGGAGCAAAACATCCTATCTGATGGTTTTATCCCATTGAATTGTCCAAATGTGCTTCTAGGCATTCATTTTATGGATGGATGAAATTGCACTGCATCTATCATCGAAGCCCTCAGTAAAAATTTCGAAATTCCACATAAAAATCCGGGTTTATTGCATTTTGCTCACCAGTCAAGCGTGGTATTGGATCAGGCCTGAAAGAAAATAATACGTTACCGGAATGTGGGAGCAGTCAACCTGTTCTTCTTACAAGCTTGTAGCTAATTAATTTTTGTTCGATATGAGAAAAACCGCGAGCTTCAACTTCCTTCCTGTGCTTACGCTTTTCTTAAGCAACTTTTTTCTCCCGCTTGAGGAAACTTTCTTGACGTGCTAATTTTGTTTAGCTACCGCAGAATACTTTCCTCACAAATTTCAGGATATTTTATTTAGACCAAAAATGTTCAGCAGCAACATATTTGGTTCCTAACTTTGATATCCAAACTGTCCCGTTTTAGAAATACAAATATCAAAAAATTTTTTTTCTTCTCTCACCAGGTGCTCTGAAACTCTTCCTCCCCTTTTTGTCCCTAAAAAATAAAAGTTAAGAGCAGACATCTAACCTGTAAGCTGTTCGGTCAAGAAATTGCTAATCGTCTGCAACTGTCTCTTTCCTTGGTAGTTTTGCTGTTTCAAACAGCCGCAACATTCATTTTTCTCTTTTCAACCAGTAACTCATTGGAAACGATTCGGAGCAGCTTCTGATGTCTTCTAAGCTAAGCTTCCAGATAGATAAATTTCCCTTCTGACAAGCAATTATTGCCACTGAGTTCGTTGCAACAGCGTTAATGAAATGCTTCACTTCCAAATATCAAGCAAAAAAAGAACCATTTTGATCAAACTGATTTCTGCCAGTAATTTTTTTTCATCACAAATGTATAAAATATTTCAAGCTAATTTCAGCTGCAACTTTAATTTTCATACTAACTTGCGAAATATTCATAAGATCTCAGTCGATCCTTCTTTTCCATTTATTGGAAAGTTAAAGAGAGCGAAAAGGTTGTCTTATTTCCCCTGTTATTATTAAAGAGAAACGCCGCCGATCGTGCGTTTCATGAGCATTTGACTAATTTGTATATTAAAATAAAAATAATTATTTCCTGCTTTGCTTTTCTCTCTTTTCCTTTCTCAGTTCAGACTTGATTTTCCATTTCACATGCATGAGGTGAAACTAATCTATACTCCAAAGATAATTAAAATGAAAGTTGGAGAATTTTCTTGTGTGGTATGATGATGCGATATTTAAACGCTTTAGTAGTAACTTCGTCAACATGAATGATTCTAGAGAAGTTATCCAAGGCTGAAATCAAAACTTGAGAGATATATATGGACTGAAAACATTTTCCCTTCCACAGCCAATAGACTTAGATATAAATAAAGTTAGGAAGCAGTGGGAATTTTCTTCTGGGTCTCAAAGGCCTTTCTGATCGAGAGTGAATGAAAGGAAACAGTGAGCAGATGGAAAGGTGAACAACCATTTAGCTTCAAAGAAATACGCTCTCTTCTACGACCACAATCTCTCTTTAAGTGAGCAAACGTCTCTACACTTATTTTAAATAATTTTTTAACACTGCTAGAAGCATCAATTCCTGATGTCTGCCTTCTTCCACTGTTTAGTCATTAGGAATTTATTATGCAGCAATTCCCTATCCCAAAATTAATTTTTATCTGTCCGCTACGAGGGGAAGTAACTCTCTCGATTACTTTCGCCTGTTACATTTAAAGAAGCACAAATAGGTATTTATTTTACAAATGGATATTTCCAAGTCTGAACCAACGCCAATTACATTACCCCGCAAATGATGCACGTTGTTTGGACGATCATCTGATAGAACCATATTATATGAGGCGTTGATGCGGTTGCATAGTCTCTGCGGTGACGATTGTACAGCCAACTGCTAGCTTTACTTTTCCTTAGTACGGCAAAAGCTCACAAGTAGAAACAGACAGGTGATCCCTGTCTCTGTCAATTTTTCTCAAACCAACATCTTTCCGATTATTCACTGTGATGATGAACCTTTTTCCTGTTCTTTTCTTCCGGCCTATTTTCGGTTGGCTCTGATGTGCGGACAAAATTAATGCCAATGCTGGTCGAGGAAAGCAAGTGATGTAGTATTCTTTGAAATAGAAAAGTTCCATCTAACGCGTAATAAGCAATGGATTTTCTTGTTCTCAAATGAGGGATGGAACTGAAATGGCCAGCAAGAGAAGATCACTTTCAGATAAGCCTACGAAATCATTTGATAAAAATGACATGAAGTTAGTTATTCGATATAATCCCCCAGGCATCATGCATCAGCCTCGTAAATTACGATCTTCTTGACGGCCCTCATATGCTTCAACATTAAGCTAACAGCCCGCTCGCATTCTGCTTGTATTTCAATATTAACATTGCTGTTTAAAATCTCGAACTATGCACTGGTATTCTCTTAGAGATTATGTTGAACTGTCGGAGAAAACGCATCTATTGATGATCAGTAGTTTAGGTTAAAGAAGAATGAGAATCAGCAGGAAGGAAAATATCCTAATTTGCTTTTTTCATAAGGAGTTAAATCAGCTTTCAGGTTAATTTAAGTACTTACAAGCACACGTTGCAAACAGACATGAAAACAGCTGCGAAATATGTATTTATTATAGATAAAAATGATATTTTATTATAGATAATTATTTATTCTAATTTTCTTAATTTAAGGCAGAATTGTTATTTTTCGCCTCACGTACATGGCAATTGTTCCAAACAGAAGAAAATTGCTGGTTTGATATTGAAAAAAAAGAAAGTGTTAAAGACTAAAATCTTTCAGACACGTGCGAGCGATTACCTAATCCATAATTCTTTAATATCCGATTCTCCGTTTGGTGCAGTATCACTGAAAATGTTTTTTTTTCACTTATTCTATCAGTGACCAAGTGCTTAAAGCCATTTAATAGTATGCTTTCCACATCGTTTATAATGCATTCATCGTCATCTTTACTTTTTCATTTTTAGCACTAATTTAATTATTACCTGAAGTAACAACAAGAAAGAAGCTATTCAGTGCTGGCAATATAAATGTTAATATCTCTTGCTTACTTTATTCAACGATAAATGTGCAATCTGTAAAAGAGGAATACATGTAAGATCTAATTATATTCCTTTCAATTAGCATTTAGACAGATCAACCTGAATCAATAAACTTGTTGCTGTTGACAATTAGTGATAGCATAGACAATACTTGCAGTAGCTTTTCCGCATATTTCAAATTTAAATTTTTAAATGTTTTGTCAGAATAAATTGTTTGTAATCTCATCAGTTCAACAATGTTTCAGTTGGTTATTACATATCGTCAGTGCTTTCACATTGCTCCTTTACTGACGTTTACTATAATTTTATGTGTGATATTTCAGTTTGTTGACAACTGCTATCCATTTGTGGGTGCAAAATATTTAGTTCATTATCAACTCAAATAAGTAACTGTTCAAACGCTTGAGGCATATTTTAAGACTTAGATGCTGCTCGACTTTTAACGAGCTGACTTATTCAAACCTGAGTTGACTCACTGTGAACGATTCAAATTGATCATTGCATCGTGTTTTATTGAAATTCGTGGAATAATTGAGGTTAGTTAGTAACTTCATTAAAATCTTCCTCAAAAACCAAATCTCATTCCTCTTCTCTGAGTGAGAGCAGTGGATGTATTTCAGCAATCACTGATAAGTGATAACGTCTACTAGTCAATTTATTTGTTCTATGTGAAACAGCTTGTTGCAAATGATTATTTGAACAAGTGAACGTTTAAAAAATTTCCCTGAGATCAGTTTGATCATGACGTCTTTCTATCACCTCCACTTATCTTTTTTTTACTTTTTTACGAGGAGTTCGAGAAAGTCAAAAGGCTTTTTTGCATAAAAAAAGAAATCTAAATTGAGAGGACTTCTAAGAAACGGAAAGAAGCTAGTGCATTTGTCATATTCATAAATCAACAATGTAAATGAAATTAAAAATAGGACTTTTGGATACTAAAGTTTTTTAAAACAAAATTTTGGCATTTTTTTAGATTTGCAACTTTAGTCAAATAATCCAATTGCTGCTATGTAAGAATTCTTAAGCTATGAATTGAACTCCAAAAAGTTTTTTCTCTTTCATTTCTTTCATTGGACTAATTTTAAAATAAATACACAAAGTGCAACATCGATCTATTGCGTGCCAGACGATCAAGTAATAACTCGATCAGTTGAACACGGTCCCGAATGACAAACGTGTTTGATATGATGATGTCACTCTATCCTTAAATTAATTGAAGAAAATAAATTCACCCTTTTCCTTTCAGTGGAAAATTTGAAGAATGCAATGCTCTCACTCTCATCTGGGAGTCGTTGCAGAGTCCCTATTTAGATTTTTTTTTCTGCGTGAAGCCATCTAGCATATAAAATATTTCCGACTGAAACGGATAAAATTTGAATCATTGATAGTCGATACTTTGCACTAAATTAAGTCTATTATCCATACTGATAACAACAAGCGATGTGCATCATCAATCATAATCACTTATCATTGGCGATTATCGATAAGACAGTTAATAGGCACCACTAATCTATAATTATGAATTGCCACCTCCTTTCATTTTTCCCTTCTGAAACAAAAGGATGGATGGATGGGTGGTTCATGAATCAGCATTACAGCGAAAAGCCCATCCTTCCTATCCTCGAGGGTAATTTAGGCTAGATGGATGAATTTCAATTTTTATGCCTCTGTTTATGTTTTGAGGAATTGCTGGCAATTCAAGGTGATAAGACTACTTCCGTTCGCACTAATCCTCCGCTTTCGCTTCCATTCGTTAGGGTGGACTATCCTCGTCACAATTTCTTCTATTTCATATCACAACAGGAAGTGATATGAAAAGTTTCATTCCTCTCCTCATTTCATCCAACATATATATTCCATCTGTTCAATTTCACTTTTTGCAAAAATTCAATATTTCACAAATACTTTTAGAAATGTTGCGGAATTTGGGATGCGCAACTTCTATTTCATTTGATTTTTGTTTTGGTTAGTTGACAAATTGGCAATTCTCTTCGCTTACAGCAAACTGAATCCGTAAACGGCTACTTTCTCCATCGCATTCGTCACAATGATATCTGAGAACTGTCATTACTCTGTCCGCTAACCATACTTACCTGATGCGTTGATGACTGACAGTTTTTGTCATTAGAGATATTGGCAGAATGGGGTGATGCCCTTGTTAGCGTGCTTTAATCGCTTTTGCGAAATCACATCTAAGTAAGTCTTTGGCTAAGAAAAATCAATCAAACGATCCAACACACGTCACTTTTAACCGATGATGAATTACTTAAGTGAGAAGAACCTAAGTCTTAAAGAAAAACACACAGCCTTACGTGTTTGTTAGTGTCCATGCGTGAGTGTGTAGATCTATGTGTGCAGTGATGTGTGTTGGGAAATAAGCATTCCATTTTTCCGGTTTTTCTCGGTGATATTTCAGCCTGAATTCACCCATAGGAAATCAAGAGGAGTGAAGCATACGCTGGACACGCTCGATCTCTTCTTACCTTCTGACATTTCGGACAATATTCTATAAAATGAAATTATTTAATTCATTATGATTAAATCGATGATGTTGGTGATTATATCACTGTAAATGATTGTGACATATAAGTGTCGGAGGGAAAGGAAGGGTTATTACCACTTACTTATTTTGTTTTCTCCCAGTAATATTTATCAGCTGTTATCATCCCAATAGGAATATCACGTGGAGGAACTGATAAGACATAATGTAAAAACATTAGAAGAAATGATATTAGCTTCTATGATTCAGTTTCATTAACAATAATGTTATCTCCTACCACTTTTGATTAACTTAAAATTTGATAATACAAATATTTCACCTCTCCTGAACCATCAAATAAACGACACTCTGCTTGAATAATTAGAAAATACAGTTCAGTTAAGGGGCCTTAAATGTTAAAGCAATTCTTAGAAGATGGTTTATTTGATTAACAATCTGGCCTGTAAGCGAAATGATTTTAGGGGAATAATTCTTGCCTGAAAAAAAGCCGAGCGTTGAATATCCGGAAATAGGAAATATTGGAAGGAAGTTGAATTGCTCAAGCGTAGGAATAACTAGCTAATAAAATATTGTCGGTCAAAGTGAAGCCTTAAACTGTACAGTTAAAAATAAAAGTTGGAAATTATTATATACCATCCGTTAATAAAATAATGTTTTCTTTCCTTTCCAGGATTTACTTCGAAAACTCTGGAACTAATTGCCAGAATTTATTCAAAAAGTGTTTGTTGAGACTTGGATTCTTGTTCACTGACCTATCATCATCGCTTATTTACTAGCTATTTCGAACTGTTAATAGATATTTTGAAACGAAACAAGTGTTCTCGTTGAGGCAGAATTTTATCCAGAGAGAGGTGAACTTACTGGAGGTGGGAGTGTAACTAACTGGAGGTAATTCCGTCATTTACAAGACTGCGAGACAAAGCGTTTGTTTCAACTTTTTTAGACTACTGTTTTCCATCCGGAACTAAAAAACCAAAGTAGTTATTTCTGATTTATCATTAAATAAATTTCATGAGGCATATTCTAAGTAGAGCATAGAATGAAAGGAAGAGCATAAATTTTTGCAAAGTACACAAACAAATGTTTGTTGTTCTAAATTTAATCAAAATAACGACAGCATTCTAAACTGATCATAACCTTAAAGAGTGACCGGAAAAGGCAGCGGACGGACGGTTGTGGTTACGTAAATAAATATATGGATGTTTTCGTGGTGGTGTAAAACACAGTGATTTGATTCAATTCTGATAAAATAGAATTTATCAGTTTGTCTGATCGGAATTGAGAAGAAAAGTATTTTTTGTTGATATGTTAGTGTTCAGTTTGATTTACTTGCTACAACTTTTCCTTCCTTCACCTTGATGAAAGATTAATTCAAGTTATTTTCATCGTGTTCTGCACTGTCATGGATTACGCTAAAAGTTTAAATTTAATCAGTGACACGTACGGTTTTCGAAATTTTCCTAAGTGAAATGTATTTTCATTTATATATATTTTGTGGACTAATTCAATTTCTTTGATCTGTTTACACATTTCTGATTTAATTTAATCTGCTCAGCATGAAAGTACTGTCACACACACACACACGCACATTTAAAACACAGCGGTTCTTTCTTGATCTAATTTATTTCCATCATACAAATGAAAAGAAAGAAAGAATGAAGCACGCGCATTACGGTATGCCTCGAAAGCAAACTAACGAGCTAGGCATTTCCTCTTCCCATAAAGGAGGATGGTTAATTGACGTGAAGGGAAACATCAGCTAAACTTCATTAATGTTGCCAGGAAAGATCTTATTGATCCATCCGCTACGAATCATTTCTCTTTTTTTGCAACAAATTTCACTGTCAAATCCACTACCACACGCAGAATCGGAGTAAACATCATCGTCATCTCTCCAGTCATGCAAATATTTCATTCTTCCATTTCGTAAAATCAATAATGATTACTGATCGCAGTACAAGTAGTAACTGTATTATTTTGCAGTAATATTGGTCGTTAATGACGAGCAGTAATCTTCCTCAGTTCATTGTTGTCTTTATTTGAATATGTTATTGTTTATGTGCAATGTGAGCGAACCCGACGCAAGGTGGTACAAGTATTTTTATCGATTAATAATTGAATAAAATAAAGTAAAGCTAAAATGAGTTGTTTTATGAAAGGCACTTTGCAATAATACCTTTCCTATAGCATTCATTGAAAAGTGCTTTTGAAACTAATTTTTATCGGCAAAATGTTGTGATTCAAAAACCGACGCTTTAAGTAATTAAATCCCTTGCAGTTTTTCAAACAATAATTTATTTATTTACATGGACTATGTCCATTAACAAAGTTTCATCGAACTCCTTAGGGTCAGATAAGTGAAATGAAACTAAATTTGAAGTGTTTGACACGAACCTTACCCTTAATTCTCTAATTCTTGCAGTTCTTGGAGAGTCGAGTGGAGAAGTACGTAACAGATTTAATTTAAATTCAGTTATGTTTAATTGGTAACATTATTTGATTCTTCTTTCTTTCTTATCTTCTCCTGCTAGTTGCTAGCATGAGCTAAATAAGGTTATCATTGAAATTCTTACCGAAACAGCTTACTTACCTGCCTAATAATTTATCTGTTAGGTAAGCAATTTCAAATTTCAGAATGTCATTTTATAAAACAGTGGAAAATGGATCCAGTTTGAATGATCAAGTGCCTGCATTGGAATCCTATTTGCCTAATTCAATCATTTATATCATCCTGTATTCCTTGGCTGTACCACCAAATATCCTATTAGCATATATGGGCCTGAAAAAGGGCCTCATTTCTGCACGTGTTAAGTATCCAACCTTAGGCATGACAATTGCCAATTTGTACGGACTTTTTGGATATTTGATGCTGAATTCAGTCTATTTGATCATGCTATTTGGTAATATTAAGCTGAGCCTGTTTTTATGTAGCTTCTTGCGCACAGTCATTTACAACACCACCTACGTCATCTACTTCCTCTTTCCGGTATTAGCCATTGACCAATGGCTATTAGTATGTCACAACTGTGACTTAAGCATTAAAACATTAACAGTGGCAATTATGACATGTTTTGTGATTCCAATGTTGGTTGCCATCTATGACCTTTGCCTTCAGGACGTACTTCTCTACGATTTCATATTTGCGTACATACGAATGTCACCCTATACTAACGTTGTAAGTTTCTTTCCACTTTCTCAAATTGAGAGTTATTAGTGAAAGGACAAGGCCAGATCGATCATCGGACATTAGGCTACTTTTGCATAGCCGATTCATGTGAAGGTTTGTGACTGTGAGAATTTGTCGCACATCCATTTAGTTCCATGCGGAGCTATAAATTAGGCACATTCCACGTATCTGAATATTTGCCGTATTTGAATACATTTGAAAAATGAAATTAAAAAACTAAAATTCCACTGCTTTATTTGTTAAATAAATAATATCACGCAGGTGGAAGTTGAGATTCTTAAGTTTTAGAGGAGTAAGTGTGCGATAATCTTGGATCATCAATTCTTCGAATATGAAATTAGTGAGAGAAAGGAAGAGAGCAAGCAATAAATAAAATACTAATTTACTTTAATCATTTAAAAGTGTCAAGTGAATAAAATAACTTTACTCTTCCTCTCCCACTCTTCCTTTTTTTGCGGGTCAGAACAATTATTCGGCTGTCAACGAACACTACAGCTTTGCTTTGCTTCTCATTAGCTGATCAGTTAATTATTTACTTTCAGTTCGTCTTCTTCGTCTTATCGCCATCATTTTTCATTTTCTCATTTATATGCAATCTGTTGGTGCTCTTATCCATCGTTCGAAGACAGACCAAAGCAGCAAGGAAGCAAAGTGGACGCAGTTTGAATCCAAGACATCTACAACAACAGAAAGCAATTGTTTATACTTATATTTTGCAAGCGTTTATGCCACTTATCTTGGCTACGCCATATTATATTGCAAGTTTGTCCTTTCATCTCTTCCTACCAAATTTCGAAATTAGAAAAAAAAGATGCTAATGCTACCACACATGCAACTCATTCCTATCACTGCATCATTTTCCTTCATTATTCACATACCAATCAACAAATGTTCATTAATTAAATGCATCCGTGCCATTCTATCACAGACCGTCATATTCATCAACGAATGATTGATCCTTTAAGGAGTACATTGAATGTATTTGCATAAGATCCTTCATTCTTCCATATCTTTCTGTATGAATAAAAGATTTCTTCAGTTGAAGTTGTCTTAATAATAACTGTGATCTATGGCCATTCCTTAGCAGAGAATGATCGCTTGGCTGGGCTGAGATCACACTCCATTTCAGATCTATTTTTAATGTTTTCAATCGATATAACCATGATATGGTTCACTGTGTGCGAAGCAATTATTGGCATTCATCCGCTTTCAAATGCCTTAATTAATTTGCTATTACTTCGACCTTACCGACGAGCATTGATGAAGCTGTGGGCGAAGAAGGAGCAGAAGACTGCGCAATATGATTCCTCTACAATTGCTAACACACATTTCATGGATGGCGATTGCTTCTTGTGATCAATCTCAGTGCTAATAGTATTTCCAGTACCAAAATTATTGCAAATTATATCTCATTTAAATTGTCTTATTTTCCACTGTGCTCTTTCATTATCTGAATTTGCATGATATTTATTGATTGGGAGACTGGGAGCCACTCGACTTAATTAAAATACATTTCAAACCTTGGAAAGCTCTTTGATCTTACCTAAACATAGGTGCTAAGTTTTCTGCTGTTCGACCCCAAGGTTATACTGAAGTGATTCTCGTGCTATAACACTAGGAAATCTTCGCATTACTTAACAATCGTATTGTTATTTTATCAATTTGCTTACTCGTTTAATTCACTATGTTAATTACGGGACATGCTGTTTTTATCACCTGTCTATGATCGTCTCATTATACTTTTACTCTCTTGCTACTATGATCCAATTCCGCAAAGATCACCGACTGAAGTATCTTTATGAGTCCGACCTAACATTTAGTCACACAGTTAAGCTAAGCTTTATCCTGAAGTGAAAATTTCGGAAAAGAAGATCTCCAAAAACCATATTTAAATTACCCCTTTAACATCAAATTTTCGACGTCTTGTAGTAAATCATATCAAAAATTTCAATATATTACATGATAATAATTGCAGTAAGGTCAGCTGAGGTTGGCTCTTGCTACTGGTATGTATAAAATAATGATTATATTTCATCAATACAAGGAACTATGCCCGCGCTTAGGTAATAACAACTTTCTTAACTCACTTAAGTATATCAAACATGGATTCGATGCAATAATAAATGTACATGGCAAGTGCAAAGAGCATCTAGTAGAATAGAACACAATGAATGATACTTAAGGATAAAAAAACTTTCATACTTGCTGAGTCCACCTAAAAAGATCTGCAACAGAAAAATAATAAAACATAACAAAATTATAATAGAAAAAAGAACAAAAAAATATACAAGTCTAGAACTGCTAGAATTCATATTTCATAAGTGGCGGAACACTCATTAAACGTTAACTATTAAATGGATCTCAATATTTACGTCTTGATAACGCTATTTAGTACATCATATCATCAGCTATTTTTGTTTGACTGATTCAATGGGATCAAAAAGAGTGAAGAATAGATTATTGAAATAAGCCAAGGGTACAGAAATTTCGTATCCAATAATTGAAAAACAATTATATAATATAACATGAAAGCATTTCAGTTTGATAAATAAAAAAAAAATTGCATAAAAATTTGAAACAAGTGAAAAACTAAGCGCATTTCCTTTCTTCTTTACGTAATCGGCATATGCATGGAAATCGTATGTGTGGAATTTTATACCATTTATAAATTATGGAAATCGTATGGGAGAATGTTTCCTCTTCTTAGCAGGGTGGCACTCCACGCTACTAGTACTAAGTCGTTTTACGTAAGCGTTAGTTCTTCGCCTGTTAATTGGATTAACTCCACCGAATACTGGTCTCGAATTCTGAAACATCAGTAAAGAATGCGTGTAGTTGAAAAGTTTTTGCTCCACTCAAAAAGCATAATGAAGTTAATTTAAAGTCAAAAGGGAAGAACTGGCTGTTAAAGCTACAAATTTTGAAAGTGAAAATATTACAACTTTTCGTTGTTGTATTTTTAGTCTCATATAAATATAGAGTACTTTATTCCAAGCACTTGTCACTCATTATTACAGCTCAAGTAAAGGCTGGAATCCCTTGCCCTTATCAATATGTTATTGATATTCAGTGCATTTATTCCTTAACAGTCTGATAATGAAAATCATTAAAAAGTGAAAGAGAAACCTTCACTTCATCCATTGATACTTCTCCTAAGTTATTTGAACCCTCAATATTTTCGAAGCGATTGAGAGAATTACAGGCAGTACGTCCCTGAAATGTATTATCACTTTTAGCACCAAAAGAAAGATCATTCCACTATTTTTGAACAAAAAGTTTTAATCCAAATATTGTAATGAAGTGTAAGTAATTTTTTGTAGAACCAGAAATCTGCATTGGGAAAAACTTTGTAATAAATTAATAAATCTACGACAACTCTCTCGTTGGTTAATTTACCGTGTTATCAAGTGACTTATGTTCAAAACACTGCGCATGAACTTGGTAAAAAGAGTGGAAAATGAGAAATTTTGACGGTACTTTTTAAAACTGTCAATAATTTGGACTTCAAAGCTAATACATAATAGTTAAGTCCTCGGGTTACTGCTACCAGCTTCTATGAGCAAATATTCATCGCTTTGTTTCTGTGGATGAGAAACGATCAAAAGTTAGTTAAGAGTTAGTTACAAGGCAAGAAGGGACCTTTCGTTGAGGTTTTGGCATTGCGAACTTCTTGAACTGTTCCAATAACTCGTCATCTGTAAGCTTGCCTACCTTGCTTGCGTGGACACCTATCCTTCTGAATTTATGCTTTAAAATAGCGACAATCTCCTCTCGTGTCATCAAATCCGGAAATAAGCATGTCGACGTAGACGGCACAATTTCATCCTCACCACTTCTCATTCTTTGAAGCAATATAATTCTAACAAAGCGGCAATAACGCATAAATAAACATATACATTCATACACATCGTACAACCTAGAAGGAATAAAGTCAATTAAATCGAAGATAAAGGAATTCTTGATTTGATTATTTCACTCCCAACTTCATTACAGATCATCTAGTCACTCGGACGTGAACGTCACCCACAAACTTAACCGATTCAGGAAAAATGAAAATATTACTATTCAATATTCTATCGGCGCAAAATATAACCATCAAAAGAGTAAAGTTCTCTCCCGCACTTGTCCCTACAGTCGGTTTTTGGCCATTTCCAATCTCCTAAAGATATCAATCTGTAAACACTTCTTTCGATAACTCAGTTTACATATAATTCAGTTGTTAACATACTACACTTCCTCGTCATTCCCTCTTCCAGTATTGTTCATCTTTCATATCTATCAAGGCCTATCCAACAACCCCTCCTTCATTCAGCCAGCTGAAACGGTTCAGAGCGTAGCATAACAGTTGCATATTAGGTAAGAAGGTATGTCTGGTCGTCGGGTGATTTTAAGCTTTCATCTAGGTTCTCTCATGCAGAGCGATCCGGCATTTTTTGTTTATATGTGTCGTACGTGGTTTATGGTTTCCACTTGGAATTAAAATGACTTTAAAACGTTCAGTCGCCTTTCGTATTTTCAGTGCAGATGTTTCATAATACATTTCAAAGCGGGTTACTCTCTGTACTATACAGTATTGGAAGCAAACCGTTACAAATTTGGGACAAAAAGGTTACAAGCTTCCAATTTTTCAAAATTAATGTCATTTTTCATGACACATCAAAGATTGAGTCGTGGCATGACTCTTCAACATTTAGTTTAAATTTGATTGAAATTATCAGGAACAACTTCTGACATATTTCATTTAATTCAGGTTCGAAATGGGCATATAAAACGCATTAACGATGACGATATACAGTCGCTAATAATCGAAATATTAGGCACAAATGTGAGGTGAATATTTTGGAGTTAGCATTTCGGGATTCTTTTTTTTTTTAATTTACGAACTGTTTAATTCTACCTTTAATGAAACAGCAGTATTTAATGTTTGCCAGATTATGTGAGAGGTAAGATTCGGAATCATTTGAAATTGTAGAGATCTTTCGCTTCGTTTGCATGACGAAACGCTATAAATTACGAGCTCGTGAACATTCTCATTGATCATTATTTCTACCATTACTTCTGCATTAGTGATACACTGAAATATTTTGTTTTATCAGGAAATTTCAGCACTACATCCATTTCGTGCCCATTAGATCCCAAGAAGACACTGGGAATCAAATTACCATATTTGGTGATAATTGTCAAAAATATGAAAAAATATTTCTCATTTGAAGTACAGGTTTGGAATTTACTTTTTCCGATATTTTATTTTGCCTCTGAACGTATTATACCGTTTTTTCTTGATCTAAATTTCGATTGATATTGTTGGTTTCGAAAAGGAAGTGTTGGTCGGATTGTTGTTGAAAACAATTAGACAAATATAGGGAGATTTTCTTGTCTTCATGACATGCAGTAGTCTTCAGGAGATGACAAGACCGGTCCAAACAATAACTGGATTCATCCATTACTTTTATTTATTGTTGTAGTCGTTACTAGTGCTCTGCTTCTTGAAAATCTTTTAGTGCAGAGAAATTTCTGCGTCTGTCATATCAACAACAAAGTCCAAATTATTGCATCTCTAATCCAGAATTTTGCAGGTACTCGATGATAAAAATGTAAAACGACGTTTTCGGGCATCCAATTTCCAGTCCAATACTCGTGTCAAACCATTTATTTGTACAATGCCTATGCGCTTGGACGAAGGATGGAATCAGATCCAGTTCAATTTGGCCGATTTTACCAAACGTGCATATGGCACAGCTTATGTTGAAACCCTTCGTATACAGGTTCATGAAGTTAATGTCTCTTGTTTGTGTGCTCATTTTTTCATACAGTTTTGAAGATCTCGGTATATTTAGATTCATGCGAATTGTCGGATCCGACGAATTTATTTTGCGGACCGGTTGTACTCTGAAGATGAGCTTCCTGCTGAATTTAAGTTATATCTACCTATCAAAAGCGGCATCCAAGGAGCTGGTTTTTCACCAACAAGTGATGATGATCCCACAGTTGCAGTGGCAAGTGCTTTTTGCATTTTAATATTGCTTGTTTTAAAGATGTGTTTTGTTTCAAAAATTAAGCATAGTTTCCAATGAAATGAAGAAGAATGGAAGAAATTGAGAATTTGTTCCCCCAGTAGTACCCAGTACCACTTGTAGAGTGATAAAGTTTAAGGTACTAAATTTTACATTTCAGAATGTTGTGGTATACGGTTCAGGTCATTAAACGCATATCACGAGTTTATAACCGTGATGGAGAGTCATAAAAAGCAGTAGAACCGTAGAAGCCGGTTTTCTATATTAATGAAATTTTCAGGATAGTCGCACATGATTGCTATCCGATCGAGGTCGTGAAAATGATTGTTATATATTCTACTTTGAAAGTGGAAATAATATTACTTGTTGTAACGTTCTTATTTTGCATCAACAGAAGCAACCATTTGTACATATATTATGATCTCATTTGGCATATTTACCTGCTTAAGCTATTTGTTGTATAAATTAAATTACTGTGCTTGTTTTTCGTACGTTGTGCAGTTAATTTCAGAACTTACTCCTTTTACTTCTGAAAAATTTTTACGTCAAATAAATTCCCTTCATTTACATTTTGAGTTAATAAAATGAAGGGTACAGTATTTGTCGCACTTTCAAAATGAATAATAGATGAATTTATAATCCCTTTTGCAGCGAGATGCTTGAACTTAATGTGAAACAAAGTGGGATAAGTAAGCGCGTCCTGAATGTGTTTTACAGAAAGACAAAAAGTGGTAAAGTCGTAAAGGTAAGGTTTTATTTTCAGAAGACTGTAGAAGCAATATTCCAGGGTTCCATTCGCTCCGTAAAAATGTCGAATATCCTGGCAGTTTTCCAATTTCTGATATCGAAAGTAGTTAAGTGGTAACTGTTACATTAGTGGGACTAATTCTCCATTGTTACAGCGAGTGCATGAGCAGTATCTAAGAAACGATATTGGTTGTGGATTAGAATCGTGTAGAAGTTGTCAAGCGGTTGAGGGTCATTCGCTCACCGATTTAACTGTCCAGATTTCATCTGTGGTACCTATCAAGCATGCCGTCATTCTTGATTCGTCGGCGATAATTCGTTTCCATCATTTGTTCGATAACTTAAAGTTCACGTCAGTGCTGCGTATAGTGAGATGTTGTCCAAGTGCTTATTTATCCGATGCTATGTAGTACAGATCCTACAGAATGTTCTCTTTTCCCTTTCAGGAACATCATTATTACGCAAACTGTTTGGGAAGATGTGAAAAAATCAAGTCCGCGATCTTATAAGTCAATGTATACATTATGCTACGAGAGTCCGGGCAGGAAAACTTACGTATTCATGGATGATTTTCATTGTGAAACTCATCTTGATCGTGTCATGGGTGAAAGCGAAGAAGATAGGTGAGTAACTGTGAAATAATTTCACTATTTTTCGTTAGTTTTTATATAAAAATTATGTCTCATTTTAGAAAATTGGTTTAATTTGGTAATGTTTCTTGTTCCTACGTTGGTTTTCATATTATTGCACAGATTACTTTTGTTTAGTCAAATTTTTAAGGCTAACTAAATCTCTTGTAATTTGTGCAAAGTTTTACGAAAATCATTGGAAACAACTTTCTATGGTTCCGGTCATCGTATGTGGTACTGCTGTAGGCAAAGATCGGTTAAAAAAGCAGCTTGAGAATGTGTTCACTTTACAGGAATACGTTGAAGGTTGGAAATTTTGTAGCCATTTTCTTTCTTAATTTTTATCTGATGCAGATGCTACTTTGACACCGTGAATGTTTATTACTTTCATAAGTAACATGTCTCATGCTTAAAGGACTCATCAGTAATATATATATATATATATATATACATTAGTGATGAGTTATATATATATAGTAAAAATTTGCTATATATAGAATATATATATATATATATATATATATATATATATATATATATATATATATATATATATATATATATATATAGCAAATTCAAATTTTTATTTCTAGGCATGAAAGATAATGTTGATTTGCTCGATAAACTGGCTGTCTACAATGCAGAAAGCGAGGGTCGAGGACGTATTTTGTTTCCAGAGTATTTGACTCATGATATAATACAGAATGGGATTCGAAATGGAAAGTTTAAAAAAGCGGCATTTCAAGTTTGTATTGATTACTTTTTTATGTCTGTAGATTTTTTTTTACCTTTTTTGTGATTTTATTTAGTTCATTATGTAGTTCAAGGCAGCAATTTTGAATTATTTACTAAAAACTATCGTAAGGATATGTCGAAGCACTTGAGCATGTCTTCAGATTCCAATATTTTTGTTCTACAGATGTTTCAAAAACTCGTAGAGATCTGCAAATTTTTGCAGATCTGAGTGTATTACAGGTTTGAACATATTGTTTTAGGTATCGCGTGAAAATTATATGGAAGCATATGTTCATGTAGATGAGGGGAATGCGTGGTTTATTCAGGGACGCAGCAATATGAATCGTGCTGTGAACGGTGATACTGTTGCTGTAGAACTGTTGCCAGAATCTGAGTGGACTTGCCCACAGAAAGTTATTCGAGTAAGCATAGTTAACAATTCTTTCGTTTCATTTTTTTTCTTTTTTTTTGGAAATTTTCTTTTGTCAATACGAGCTTTTATTGAAACTTAATTTATGATGTTTTCAACTTTATGCATATTTGTCTTATTAAGTGCTTGCCTTCTGATATTAGGAAGCTTCTTTTAAGCTACGAGATGTGGAAGAAATTGAAATGAAAGATGCAGTTGATAAAGAAGATGACAAAGATGAGGAAGAAATCGAGTTGAAAAGGTCGCGGGTGGAAGAAAAAGTTCCGTCTGCTAGAGTGGTTGGAATTATTAAACGAAACTGGCGTCAGTATTGTGGGATGATTCTGCAACCCGCTGTGAAAGGTTTGTAACGAGTGGTGTTGTTGCTTAGCTTGCGTTGCCTCTTCCCATTAAAAAAATTCATTTGCTTCTAACTCCTTTTTGCTCCTCTTTTACTTGCTTGAATGACTTTACCTTTAATACTTTTTTTAAAATCGTATATTATTAATTTTCACTTCTACATTCCTTTCTTCTTTGTTAAACGCCGTTACCATTCAGTTGTTTAAAATGTGTAGGATAGTGACTGAAAATAATATCAGAGCAAAAGTGGAATCGCCGTCGGTGTGGTGAAGTGGTTAAACATTAAACTAATGCTGTCGTGTTATATTTTCATAATCCACCTGTAGATTCAACGTCCGTACTGTTTGCTGCGGCAGAACGACTTATACCTCGTATACGAATTGAAACGCGTCAGGCTGAATGTTTGAGAGGAAAGCGGATCATTGTTGCTATTGATAGCTGGCCCAGAGATTCACGCTATCCAATTGGACATTATGTAAGAAGTATTGGCGTAGCAGGTGATCGGGAAACGGAGAATGAAGTAATTAAAGACAACTTTGATTTTTTAGTTGCTCACCTCAGAACACTTGTGCACGAGTGTTTGTACTTCTCAGCTTTGACTTTAATTTTTAACTTTTATATCCTGTGGTTCACTTACTTTGCTTTTTAAGCGAGCAGTAGGGCTTACTTTGAAGGTGTTGTTATTGGAGCACGACGTACCACATGGACCATTTTCGGATGCTGTTTACGCATGTTTACCAGAGATTCCGTGGTATGTGCCTAATGAAAGCCATCGGAAAGATTATCGTTCATTAACAGTGTGTTCGGTTGATCCTCCCGGTTGTACCGATATCGACGATGCTTTTCACTGCGTTCAGATTGCATCAGATCTCTACGAGGTTGTTACTTAAACATTTTTTTTTCACTTTTTAACTTTATTTTTAATTTGACTAATAAGCATTATTTCCGGTTGGTGTTCATATTGCGGATGTTTCGCATTTTGTTAGGCCAAATACAGCGATGGATGCAGAAGCTGCTCATAGGGGAACGACTGTCTATCTTTGTGACAGGTGAGTACTGGCTGGGTTTCTGACATATCCCATGGAATCATTACCTAGATTTTCTAGTAACTAAATTGCTGTTAAGGAATATCACTGACAAAAATGAGTACATGAGAGGAATGTTTTAGACGTATCGACATGTTGCCGGAACTGCTTTCAAGTGATTTGTGTTCACTTCGCAAAAATGTCGATCGTCTGGCTTTTTCAGTGATTTGGACTTTGACAGCTGATGCTGATATTATTGATACTAAGTTTCATAAATCTCTTATACGTTCTAGTGATGCACTTACTTATGAGGAAGCTCAGAATAAGATCGATGATCTTTCTCTGGTTAGTCTTTTTGTATTTGATTTTCAACTGATTGATGTGATAAATAAGAGATCCCAGTGAGAGCTGTACTAACTCGTCCACGTTTTTATGACTTGTTAGTCCCTTTTGCCATTACATTTTATTGTGCTATACGGAGATTATAGATGACTTGATTAGATTATAGTGGAGTCAGTGAGCAGTTGATCGTTACTTATTCTAACAATTTTATTTCAGTCAGATTCTCTCACTATGAGTTTGAGAACATTATTGGCACTCTCAAAGAAGCTAAAGGCAAAGCGCCATGCCAATGGTGCTTTATCCTTGGCTTCCTCTGAAATTAGATTTAGTATAGATTCCGAAACGAAGGACCCCATCAGTGTGCAGGAGAAAAAGATGCTAGCAACGAACAGCATGGTTACGATTACTTCTAATTTTATTAAATTGTATGCATGTTCTGTACATGTTGATTTTCTCTAGCATAAGTGTTACCTACTTAAATGTATGTATTGTTACTTTTTCTAAATCTCTTTCCTTTAACTGTATTTCCATCACAGGTTGAAGAATTTATGCTGCTGGCTAACATCTCGGTTGCGGAACGCATAACGGCGGATTTTCCGAATTGTGCTTTGCTTCGACGGCATCCGGTTCCACCGAAAGAAAATTATAAGCCGCTGGTTGATGTAAGGGAAAAGTTTTTGTGTATGCTTATTCTTCCCTTTCATCTTGGAAGCCTTGAAAAAATTCATATTCAAAAGTTTTTAATCCTAAATTTAGATGGCGAGAGCGAAAGGCTTTAAAATGAACATTGAAAGTGGAAAAGCGTTTTCGGAAAGTTTGGATAAAGCCGTGGATCCTAGTAATGCAATGTTGAATATACTGTTCCGAATGTTGGCTACACGTTGTATGACCCAGGCCGTGTATTTCGCTTCAGGTTTTTAAAAATCTTCTCCCATCTATTTGAAGTTAGATCATCGTTTGTGTAGTTTCGCCTATGAGGCCTGCAGATTTTTTTCAGTTTTTTATCAAATATTTGTAAAAAAAAAGCTGTTTCAGAGCTCCATCTTTACCACTCACGTCTTTTATATCTGAAGTCAAAAGAAGTATTAAATAGCACAGGCAATTTTGTCACTTTATTGGCCAGTGCTTATTCTAGGATCGTTGCCAACCGAGCAGTATGTTCATTTTGGACTTGCTGCTCCAATCTATACCCATTTCACATCACCAATTCGAAGATATGCAGATATAATGGTTCATCGGCTACTTTCTGCTTCAATTTGTGCTGACTCCACTTTTCCTGAAATGTTGAACGGTGACTTAGTCACCAAAATTGCAAGCAACCTCAATTACAGGTTAGTGGTCCACACGTTATAACATTTATTTGGAAGTTATATTCACAGCATTTAGGGTGAATATGGATAAAGAAAGTCATTGTAGTCCCTGAAATGTACACCTAAGTAAAATAGCAAATAAAGCGGAGCTTGGAAATGTCAAATTGTGTTTGTTTTTGCTAAACATTTAATGCATGACGTTTTCGTTTGTTTCAGACATAAGCAAGCACAATACGCCGGTAGAGCATCGGTTTTGCTCAATACATTACTTTACTTCAAGGATCGCACTGAATTGCACGATGGTTTTGTGATGGGAATCCGAAAAAATGGCATTCAGGTGACGAGTGGTGTTTGCGAAATTTTTTAGACTCTGAATTTTGCAAATTAAATTGTTTCTCTCAAATAGCATTCATTTGGATTTCTATAAAACTTTATGCAGGTATTTGTACCAGCCTATGGATTCGAATCAATCGTCGTTTTTCCAAGCGGATCAAATTATCAAGTAACAGACGACTCATTAGTAGCAGAAGGTGTAGAAATAAGGAGTTTCCAACGCATAACGGTTAAGCTTTCGCTGGATAGGAGTGATGTCCAACATGTTCGCCTGGATATGAAATTGATTTCACCGAAGATTCCTGGTTTCAGTGTTGATTATATTCTTTCTGCTCCGGAAGATTGAAAGTTCCTACATTGTATATGCTATATTTCTCTATTGTATCCCCACTTCAGTTTTACTTCATTTTATTAAGATCATACTGTGGATTGCTCTTTATGTAGGACTGACTTGTTACAAACAAGCAATAAAAAGCATCTGTCGGAGTTTCTTGGGAAAGCCTCTATTGCACCTTTTTTTTCATTAAATGTCATCTGTCATTCAAGATTGCTGATAAGTTTCATGACACTACATAGTTTCACACTTCAAGATGTACTGTAGTTCTCCTAACTATTGAAACCTAACTGTTAAAACCATTACGTAACTGATTGTAGAGTTATGTTTAAAAAAACAAAACGAAATCAAATTTCATTAGTTTTAATGACCTTGGTTGCGACAATAACATTACTTAACAAGCCTAAACGACTAAATCAACAAGAGGTAGATGATATAAAAGTAGTCTGTCATGTTTTCTCTTTGAATATACACTAATATATAAATAAAGCAAGAGAAGAGTATTTTGATAGTATTCTGGTCTATGGTATTAGCGTTCCCAGATGTAATTCATCAATAAAGTATAAACAAAAATACATCAACATACTTTAAGAAATTAAGTATATCCCTCCGTGATTTCCTCCCCGAAATTTTTCCGCAAAACGCCAATTACTACATCGCACTGCATCTCAACTTTTCTGTTGTCATCTGAAACGAAATATATAATATGAACAACAGAAACAATATCAATAGCAAAAATGGGACAACCCAACATAGCATTCACCCGTCAAGGGAGTAAACAAATACGTAATTCCACTTTCCCACCTCTAGATGCTTTCTTTCAAACTAAAAAAAGTACCTTCAAGGAGTTCACTTAAGAATGGTAGCACCGACGGTAATGTTGGTGCAACTGCATCACCCATACGCTTGAATAACCATTCCAGAACCAATAAAGTCCGATAACGAACCTAGAATAATGTATCTCATTCATTAAAGTCAATTCTGATCCTTTGAATTTTACTGAAATTTAGAAATATATACAGAGGAGTTAATATTGCATGCAAATATCTAAGTAAGACAGGACTAAGAAGTTTTGAAAATAAAATATGCAGAAGTTCGATTTAATTAATCCCTTTTTCGACCTCCTGTAAATCGCTAATTCTGTCATCCAATACTCGAAGATCTAACGCAATATATTGCAGGGTAGGTAAGCATATGACTCTATTTTTGCTAAAAAATACCTTCGAACTTTGACTACGCGTTTTTAACATGATTTTATTGATTGTATCCATTAGAATTTCATTTTGACAATCGATAATGTTATAGAAACACTCAGCTAGATGAGGTACGCAACGGAGCTCATGTCCCGGTACGTCTTTATTATCTATTTCATCTACTAAGAAATCCAGCACAATTTTTGCACGTTCTCTGAAAATTTCCATTTAAAATTTCATTTGAAATATTTTTTTTCAAGAAAAAAGTTTTAGTCAAAGAAAAACCACTGAAAAAAGACTTTTCAACTAAACGCAGCAAATTATTTCATTCATGTTCTTTTTGTTTATTTTTTTTGATTTTTTGCACGAGAAAATTTAAAGATAAAAAAAGTAAAAACCAGACTAAAACTAACGAAGTAAAGAATGTTGGGTGACGGGCACAGTTTTTAACAAAGTCAATTACAACGGTCAGCAAATGGCCCACTGCTGAAGCTTCACTGTCATAAAATATCAATGAGCGAGAATCTGCAAAGTATATACGTTGATTAAAATTCTAAGATTTTAAAACTTAAAAATTGAAATAGTGATGCATGAAAAAAGTGATACCTGCTACGCAACAATTGCACCGCAAAAAGATATCCGGTAAGAAACTAAAAAATCGACCGAAATGTGGTAATGCTATGTTTTTGTATGATTCGTAGAAGCTGCAATAATAAACTATGTTACTGCTTCAAGGCTTAATAATTTGAATTAGAATGCAAGATGCAAAAAAATTCGGTTAGAGAAGTGAACTTTACCATTTATTGACCGGCGGGGCCTGTGATATTCAACTTCGCTTCAAATTTTAATAAGCAAATTTTAATAAGCTCTGATGCTCAAGGAATCATTGAAAATAAACTGAGTATAGCGGGATAACCACCAAATGAAATTAGTAGAAATTCCAGCTATATGAATATAAAAAATTTCAGCATAACCTACCGATTTAAAAATCTAAATATTGTAATAGAACGATATCGTAGTTCCATTTTGGCTTCAAGTGATACAGCTTCTTGCAAAAGCATGTGAATAGATTTGGTCACTGTCCGGAACTCATTTTCAGATAAATTATCAATAACTTCCAAGAAGCTATCAATAATCATTAACTCAGCATTATCAACGTTATCATTTTTCTGTAAAACAGAAACTTTTACGCATCTAACTTCCTATTCATGTGAAATTTTCGCGTCCCAAGGATGAAAAAGCGATAAGACCCTATTTGAAAATAAGTATTCATAATTCTAAGTAACTTACCTCCAATTTCGCATTACTTGAGCGCACATCAAAACCACAGAAGTATAGATTGCACACGCGAGTGAGGAATTTTAGTAATATTTCTCTATTTTTCATATCATTAATTGACGAAAACATTTTGAAAAGTATACCCACAGCTGCCTAAAAATACAACAAGCAAAAAGTAAAGTAGAAATACATCGTTACAACCAATTTTTAAACATATCATTTATAGCACTTCTTTTAATTCATGATTCCAGTTTCAGTCTTAGATATAATCACCTCAGCACAAAGTTCCTACAAGAATTTTATGAAAATGCTATTCAGTCACTACAAACTTTACTAAACTACTAGAGCGATATTTAGTTTTTTTTTTTTAAAACAGACTTTAGCCGTTCCATAATGAAAAAGGAACAGCAAATAAAGAAAGCAACAAGGGATATACTTATGAAATGGAGTAAACTTGAATCATAACTATTTCTGCAGTGGTAAGTCTATGCTATTAACACCAAGGTGTTAACAGCACACAAATTATTGGCATTCATCATACTGGATTGTTCAGATTGAAAAATATTAGATACTGGGTGTAATAAAAACAGAAACTTGCCGGTTCATTTATCAAAGTACTGCAGGCCTCATCGAAAGCATCTAAAACAATTCTTAGCTCCATTTTGGACAATGAGCGACATATGCAAGAAATTCGTTGCTGAGCAGCTGAGAATTTATTTGCCAGTTGCATCTGCTGATTGGAACAGTTCTGAAAAATAAATTCACATGACAAATCATTCTCCCGGAATGTTTATTTATGCCGGCGCATAAAGCAAGAGCAATAAAAAGCAAATAAATAACTTTATTTGACATCTTCGATTCCCCTAATTCTTATTTTCGAAACCATCGCCGTTCTTTTCGTAGGCAAATTTTATAAATTTTATAACATATGATATTTCGCTCTTATCTGCTATTAAAAAACACTAATACCGTTAACTACTAGACTATAAATATTCGCCGATAACGCGCTAGTTTCTACCCCTCATTTATTCAATAGCTAAAATAACTACATATGACTCTGGATAAGGATCTTAAAGCGAATGTGGGAATTGTACAAGTAAATAAATCTTTTATCGATTATATTGTACTCCAGCCAGAAGTAGATTTGTCAAGATCTATCAATATAGATGCATGCATGCAAAAATCTTCGTTTTGCAATTCTTCCATATAAGATTCTTAGGCAACTATGAACTAGTTTTGTTTAAACTTCACTTCAAATTGAAATTATGAAGCTGATTTTGAAAATTTTCAGCCATTTGTCAATAATACATAGAAATCTGCAGACATACGCTTGAACTTCAAGGCCATTAAAAGCTTAAACTTACTGTTAAAGGCATGTAATCATACATGCAGCATAATCGTGAAATAATAATAAGAATAGATGATAGATGCTTAAAAATAAACTCGGCAAAATTTTCCAAAATCCGTTGTAAACACACCAACGAACAAATCAATAGTGCATCATTACCTGCTGCAAATTTTAAAGTGTAGCATTTTGAAGGTTTAATTTTCAAATAAGTATATTCTAAAATAACAAAATCATCAAAAAAAATGGAAGCAAAAAGAAATGAAGCACAGAACTTGTGCCTAACTTTTCCATCTGTTCCTCCTTTTAATCTCTCTCTAAGCCTGCATTCGAAGTCAATCTTTGAATTTTAAAGTTGTAACTTACTGACATAACGACCACTCATTGAGTGTTGCGTGCGGCGTCTTCGCCCCCACAAAACATCTTTTGACAGATCAACCCGCTGATTACTACTACTACCAACTATAGCTTGTGTTTCAAGTACTGTCGAAAGAATATCAGTGCATACTGCTGTCAAGGCATTTGAGTACAAAATTGAATTTTTCACGCGTTGAAAGCGCATTAATTCACCAGCTAACAAAAGGAGGCTACCCATTACTGTTTCATCATACACGTTCCGGTTAGTGAGCTGCAAATATATATGTTAGGGGCAGAAAATGATTTTAAAAAGTCAGGAAAACATACAATAAAGTTTGAAGAAAATGTACGCTAAACAGCTTCGCAGCTAAATTATAATGCATTATTTTTTATAAATTATAAATTATAAGATTTCGGACTGAAGTTACTACACTATTGGCCAATCTCCTAACCTTCCAAAACATTGCACCACATTGTACCTTGTAACATAAAATGATACTTACCAATTCCACAGTTAATTCTAGCGTTTCAGACAACAACAGGAAGCCCGTTGACGGTGCCATACTACGTACCACCAGTTTCAGTGTATGGGCTGCCTTCTGGCAAAGATCAACCTAAAATGAACACTATAACTGTGGAATCCGTTCAAGCCTCTCACTTCTCTACAGCTATGATCATTGTAACAAAAGGTTAAAAGAAATGATTTAGATCACAATATCGGATTCCTATAAACTTACATCAAATTCGTTTTCAACCGGTTTTAGCCAACAGTTAAATTTTCTAATCAAGCTGTTTAAGTGATCCACTTTCACCGTACATATATATGAACCATCTTGCAGCAGTTTTGCATTCAGGAACTGTAGCGCCCGATCCCTCAATTTCGGCATAGTTTCAGTTTGTTCCAAAACATCCACCACAATGTGCCCGCAAACATTGCTTGGCAATAAATTTTGAAACTGAAGCAAAATTTTCGTCACTAAAGATACCAGAATCGCCTACTAAGGTATTTTTTTTTTAAATCTGACGATACCAATAATCGAATTTTTCTCATCTTTTTACATGAACTGAGTTCAAAATAATCTAGATGAACCTTTTCAATGACGATATCTGCACGTGATGATACTGCAATCCAATATTTGCAATTGTTTGTAATGTGCTGAGTTAAATTTGCATGAGCATTATTGCGTTGCTCAGCATCTAATGCTTCCGTTGTGACAAAGTCATCAAGTTCAACAGAACAAAGTAGAAGGACTTTCGCAGTTTCAAGCAGTCTATCATATGAATTATCATCAACGGCTATCAAATAAAACTGAAAGATCAAAAACTTTCAACCACTCCATAGATCATCAGTAGGGCCTAACTAATTTGCTAAGCTTTGTATAAATATATATAAAACAAGAGATTATTACATAGATTAAATATATAAATAGCTTAACAGATTAAATGATACTTTGCCCAGAAAAGAAAAATTAGAAACTAAACAAGGGATTATTACCTTTGCTTTAAATTCGTCACTTTCTAAAAGCCTAGCAATCCAACCCAATATGGCAAAACGATAGTGTCGCAATTTTTGCACCGAATGCTTCGTTCGATCGAATATTTGCGACAAAAATTTTCTTTTTTGACTAACATGTGTAGTTGGGCTTTCAGGCTCTAAAAAATCACCCCCCAACTCGATAATATACTTTATCATTTTCGCAGTGCATAATAGCTGCTCTACAGAATCAAATTCCGATACCATAATGGTCGACATCTCCTCATATAATTCAGCTGATACTCGACCTGAAAACTATCCATTAGAATCTATCAGCAGAGAAATGAGTAAAATAAAAATATATGGTATTTTTTCATTCATTTTAGGTGCATACAATTCTTTCAACACAAATTCAAGAAATATGAGGAAGCTCTCTCCTACAACGCAACATATATACTACCATAACAAACATAACAAACCCTCTGGCTTTTTGGGCCAACTTAGGCAATAGCGCTCAAAAAGAATGGCGATTACTGCCCAAAGATAGTGTGTTCCAGCAGATCGAGACACAGCACGTAAAATTCTATCACGTCGATGTGCTGGAATGTCAGTAATCGATGTTGCAAATAACCGAGAAATTGTAACCAGTTGTTCGTGAAATGACTGATCCTGAAGAAAATCCCGAAATGAAGAGATTGACTTTATTCATAATTTAACACATGGATACATTATCATACATAAATTCCCAATCCCGCTGAAGTTGTACATTTTTTACACTATACCCACACAAAATTAAATATATATATATATATATTTATTTATTTATAATTAAAATTATTAAACTGTGGTTCCTGAACAACCTCTTCGCTCATAACAGTCGAAAATAACACATTCAACGTCTCTTCAATTACACTTAGAGTTAAATCATTATCCTTCTTTAGCACTCCATCACCCATAAATGTATAAACCGACATCAGATGTGCCAATACTTTTTTCTGGAAAATGAAAATAATTTAGCGTAAAATCATAATTTATTTTCACATGTTTTTGTAATTTTCAATTTTCGAGTAAAGAATTTTGAAAGCTTACTGGCGAAACAGTCACAGCACACGTTAGCAATTGCAGGCAATCACGAAGAATTCGATGATTTTGAGTATGTCGAACAATATCAACGATTGTATCTAGTTGTAAATCATTTACCATAACTTTATAACCACCTAGAACTATATGGTACAGTTTGAATAGAATGCACAAAGCAAAACAAAATTGGAAACAAAAGTTAATAAAGTTGAATGAAAACAAAATGGTTGAAGAGTCTCCTGCACATTAGACCTTCATACTGATGTAAAAGAGTTGAAATCACGCTGTTTACGAGTTTGTTCCGCTCCGATATATATTATCAACATACTTACATAAAAATAAAATAAGAGAAAAAAGCAAACTGACGAGGATTTCTGACTAAGCACACGACGAAATTGATAATTAGTTGTTCCAAATACTGACTATTTTCATCAGCTTTTTGCATAACTCTATAAAATATATTTTTAGCACAAAAAAACCGGTCGGATGTTTATATCGCTTTTATTAATAGCCTTCTTTAGTGAATATATATATATATATATATATATTGTACTTATTCCAAAATAAAAGTATTCCAGTTATCCAATATGAAAAAAAAATGATGAGCACCTGGCATTGCCTACAAATCTTCAGAAAATAATAATCGATATTTATGGTTGGTTTAACAAGTGTCCAAGTATTTTCAAAATAAAAATCTAAATTCCAAAAACCTGACTCACTCCTTCAAAATCTCATAGAGCTGATGGAATAGTCTAGACGACGCTTTAAGAGTGCGATTTACAAGCAATAGTTCCAGTACAAAGAGACGTCTAATTTCAAACTTTTCGGTATCTTCATTTTTAAAGCAAGACCAATGACATACACCACGACTTTGTCTCGCATTGTTCGATTCCGTATAAGGTTTCAATAAAGAAAGTACAAAATCTGCATCCAGTGGCAGCTGGAAAAGATTGAAAATTGATAAAAACGGAAAGTTACTTCTCCACAGCAAGAAAAATACCACTACCGATGATAAACAATTTATCAGGAAACACCGTTGAAATTTCAGAAATGATAACTCTCACAATATTTGTAATTTTCGCAAAAACGCGAATTAGTTTATTTTTTAGTTTTGAATTGTAAAGAAGTCAATGATCCTACCTGTGATAAAGCATTTTTTATTGCTGTTTTCAAATGTGCTCCTTCAGCTAATGCAATGGCAACCATTTTTGAAAAAAACATTTCAAATTCAGATGCTACTCGGTTTTTCAAACAAGAAGGCTTAGTTAATTTCTGAAATAAAAATTCAGATAACGACGACCATATAACGCATGAGGTGCATTTAAACTGAAAGAGTTAAAATTAAACTATGTATCTTCATTCAGGGAATTTTAGGACAGATATTAGTTTCAGGAAAACAAAAAAACACTAACTTCGAGACCTGCTTCTGCAAGCGGCCAGTCTTCAGCTTTAATCGTATCAATCAACTTCTCCAGTGGATCACCTTTGAATGTGATTTTGAATGGTTCACGAACTGAATTCAGCTGCTCTTGCTGGAAATTATAACTAATAAACAATTTTTTACTAATAAAATCACGTGCATATGAGTTTATGACAAGTTATGACCACAGAAAATGAGTATAAATATCTTCTTATTACCTTAATTTCTTCTGAACGCTTTCTTTTCAATGCAGGTTTGGAAATATCAAATGAGGGCTGACTCTTTCCTTCACCTGCACTACTTTTAGTGCTGCTATAGCGCCGACGTCGTTTTTTTTTCTCCACTGTAACGACTTCAAAAGTTTCAATCTAAATACAAATTGGAATTGATAAATAAATGAACAACGAAGTACTTTTATATAAATAAATAAATTTATAATTTCGAATCAAGAATAATGAAACAGAACAGTAAAAACCGGTAAAACACACGGGTGCAAGAAACAAAAATTAATACCTCGTGCTGCTTAAATTTGCAGACTTTCAGCAACATGTTGTAAACACCCTCATCGCGTATTTTCCACTCTGAGCCGACTGTTCCAAAAGCACTTGGAAATCTAGAATAGGAGTACTTAGAATAAACGAAAGATAATGCATGTTATGCTATATTGCCACCGTTGTGTTCAGGATATAAGCAAATTACTTTCACTTCCGCGCTACACATCAATATTGAAACAAAAGCTGCAGAACTTATGTCAGTATTTTTACGCACTGTGACTGCTGATATTTATGTGTTCTGAAACTCGACAGCATAAAAAAACATCGCTGATGAGCTTTAGAGTAACACATCATTATGAATCTCATAACATGTGCAATGAGTTCTAAGTTCAAATTCACTTCATAATCAAGTAATGTTGTTCAAACATTCCTTGGCTAAGTTTAGAGACTGGCTTCCAAACTGCATAATTTTTCACTAAACGGTAGCGCTGTGTTGACGTTCATATTTTTAAATTTACGTTGGAATTTTAACAAAGTAATAACATTAGAGATAAAAACAAAAAGAGAAAAAACATCAAAATTAGACCCGTAAAGAGTAAGAACCTATAACAAATCAGTACATTTATTCTAATCTACTTGAAAAACAAACCTAAATATCAAGGCACGTATATGTTTGTAAAAAATACTCGGCATTTTCTCTACATCGCTTATTTCCGACAATAATTCCAGTACCAAACTCAAGATTGTCTCGGGTACACTATCATTCAACACTGTTAAATCCAAGCAGTTGATGCAGAAATTGCATAATTCCATCAACTTTTCTTGCTTATCTATAAATAATAAACATTGAAACTTGAAGCTCACATTGTTTCCTAAATATAAAACAAAAGAATTCTATGGCTTCATTTCTTTTTTTGCTCCTGAAAAGTATGCGCTCATGCATATAAAGTTTTTCCACAAAAGGAAACGATGACCAAGCACTAGTAGAGAAATTACCGCATTTTGACAGCAATGGAATAAACGTATGTGCAAATGCTTCAATAAATTGTCGCATATCCGTAACAGAGAACAAAGATTTGATGTATTTTGAAATGTGAAGACAATCATCCTTCCTTGCAACTTTTAAAGCAATTTTCAAGCTGAAAGTCGAAAAAATTCTTGTTTTAAGAAGAGAGAAATCAAAGACTTAACATATGCACATATCAAAAAAGCAAGGAAAGTAAAAAGCAAATATCGAGCTATAAAATACTAATTGCTGCAATCACAAACATATATCAACTAAGCTTGACTCACAGACTTTTAGTGGAAGTAGTGCAACACTAACAGCAGTGAAAAAGATAGAAGAATATCTACTTTAACTAAACATTGAGGAAAAACTAATGAATAGTTCTACGTTAAAAATCCAAGCTAAAAAGACAAATCTACTTCAGCGGAAAACTGGATATTTCTTGTCGCTGGTAAATAACTATTAAAGTGTCAATTGATTCCTTCATTGTATAGTCGTCCATCTTTAGCAAGATAAGCTTAATCAGTGGAACGAGCTTATTGGAGATTAACTTTACATTTATGCAAAGCTGGCTGATTACAGTAAGACATGCCAACCGCAGACAAACTAAATCTGACCTAAAAATAAGATAATGTTCGATCCATATGATAACGTAATCATGATATAGTTTAAATTGCATGAGTACAAAATATCAGCTCATTTACTTCAGAAATATACTAAGATTTCATCAACAAAAAGAAAGATATGAACTTACATTAGACTCCTGGCCAAGAAAGGCAACATTTTCGAAACTAAAGCATCCGTTACATCAGTTTTTGCCAAAATATGCACAGAAATTGAAGCAAAAAAAGTAAATAAGTGTGGTAATTTAGCCTCCACAAATTTTGCACTAAATAACTGAAAAAAGTTCAAAATAGCATGGATCATTTATCAAACACCACTGAATTTTCTCACAACAATATTACGACCCCTATGAAATACGGAAA
This sequence comes from Litomosoides brasiliensis, assembly GCA_013365375.1. Taxonomy (NCBI): domain Eukaryota; kingdom Metazoa; phylum Nematoda; class Chromadorea; order Rhabditida; family Onchocercidae; genus Litomosoides; species Litomosoides brasiliensis. The sequence continues at coordinate 66,487 of JABVXW010000097.1, forward strand.
AATCCATCAAATTCCAAATTCTTTTGATTAGTTCTTTTACTCTAATTGTAAAAAGCTTTACTGTAGAAGACAGCTGCTGATGTAAAAAAAACTTCTGACGGAGCCATAACGGGGTTATTTCAATTTATCAGCAGCAAACTAAGGAAGATTATTTGACAACCACTACCTATTCAAACACGATAACTCTTCCTTCTTCAATGAATTATCCTACACCATTCCGTAAAGTTGCTCCTTCAAATAATTTCGAAAAGGTAAAGAATAATAATTCAAATCTAACCTCTCTAACGCGTTCAATATGGTTGTATATAAGCGTAAGCAACGAGTAATTTCGTGAAGCACAAATAACGACCAATTTTGTCATTGGGATAGATGCTTCGAAATTGGCGTATCCTTTGACCCATTCATATTCCAATCCTTTTAAATCAAGTATTGACAATAATCGTCCAAATATATTCGAACTGTGATACGGTAAGAGAGCAATAAACAACGTTTCAGCATTAAAAGTTTGAACCTTAAATATAAAATGAACTTTGTGAAATGAAGTGAATAAAAGTGAGATGAGAGATAAAGTAAATGAATCCTAAAGTCTTCATCGTTAATATTTATTGAATGACCTTTAATACTATTATCAACCGAACTCACAAACATTTCCCTCATACAGCCTAAATTTTTCAGTTTTTTTTGATATCTTTCTGGACAATTTTTATTCTAATCTGCTCTACCTTACAAACATCTGCAACGGATTTCTAGTTTTAAATATCATCATATACGCGCATCTAGTTTTATAGGTTAGATGCTTTGAATTTTCAAAAATTATCCAGCGGCATAATATGTTTATTAATTTCTAGCCATGTCAGCAACTTTTCCCTTCCAAATGATTACACTGTTTCTTTCGTTCAATGATAGACAATTAATGGGTTTCCCTAAAATTTTGTATTTGAAACAGCACTTAGTTCAATAAGTGATGCGCCAACGAGACATAAAGCTTACATGAAACTGAAATATCAACCACTCAAGGATTTGTTTCGCTGAGAGATGATGTAAGTAAGCAGAGAGCTGTATGATCAGTCGTTCAAGTTTTTCATTAAGTAATGCATTTTCTTCTTTTGTTAGAAGTACACGTTGCACATTAGTCGCCGCATCATCAAATAGATCTTCTTCCTTAACAGCTAATTTCGGATCAACTTTCCGCAGCTCTGTCAGCCCAGCACGCCCTGTAATTACTCATAAACAGAAAAGGTTATATCTTTAAAAACAAAAAATTTTTCAAAATCGGACTAGCACTATATCCGATGTCCATGACATGGGCAATACTAAAAAAAAACAGAATGTGATGTACTAAGCTTCTGCGAAAATAGTCTCGCCATATTGTATATTTGGCGTAGAGATTTGGTGTATAAAGGCGTACAGATTAAAGACATCATGAACTCAAACAGATAACGGTCTATGTACAGTAAACAGAAATAGTCAAATTTTCTACAATTTACAGTTAACTTTCAACTGAAGTCTTCAAGAAACATGCGACAAATATCTGACCAATTTGTAGTGCATTTTCCACATATAACGAGCCTGCATCTTTCTTATCAAAAAGCAATGAAACATGCGGTCGCTCCACTTCAAGTAGTCCACTAGCTGCTGTTCGTAGGTTGTTCAGTTGCTTTTCCAAAGATGTCATCTTGTCACTTAAATTAAAAATAACTAATTACATGTGTTACGCATATTCCATTTCGCAGTATTCGTTTCGAAATGCTTTTTAACAATTACTTAGCATTTGGGAGAATTGCTAAAAGAAGTGCGAATAATTAGAGGTGCTCTAGACCCATTATTACTTTACGGACCAAACCACGGCTAAACTTACACGGGACCTGAACAACCCATCCATTTAACTCTCAAACCTCTCATGCATGTGTATTACTGCCACTGAGCTAATGTGAAATTTATCATCCCATCGTTTATTGTTGATTTGTTGTCAGTACCTTTACGAAAACTCCCTGAGTCTGTGAATTCTGCTACAGATATCCTTAGATGCCTCGTCCAAAAAGCATAACGAACAAGAGAGGAGTGGTAAAAGTATTCGAAAAAAATGGACTATTAATCGGTCCGAGCTGATGTCTTTTAATCTTTAGCACGGTAAAGCAGAATTTATTTTTAAAAATTTCGCTTATTACATTTGTAACGTGCCCTACCGTGACTTTCCCGTTAGGTTACCTTTGTTAATTACTCGTACCCAGGGCACTCTGGTCCGAGCACTCTGATTCACTCATCTCATCACTTCTAATACGGACCATAGCACTACTACCGTACACCTTTGGAACGGAAGGAAGCAAATTACCGTGCTTTTTGAAATACATTCATAGTGGTCTTTCTCTTTCCCCCTCTCCGTGTCCTTTACACGTCCACTTTGTCAGAAGGCACGCGGTAGAAAAAAAACATTGTTCTGGGATCGAACGGTCGGTGGGGGGAGAGTAATCTGCTGGGACATTGCGAAGCATGGAGAAAGGACGTTGCTCGAATCTGCCGTTTATACTTTCTACTTGCCATTTCCTGCGAGAGTAATCGCTGATTTCTCTCTTATCACGAGCTAAACTCCTCTTCGCATGCTGGATTTCCGACCGTCCGAATTGAGCTGTGATGTTGCTATCGGTCATAATGAAGTCATATCACAGCACCATTTGAAGCGCCCGTGAACCGGCTTAGTTCCACATCTATTACTGGAGAGTGTCAAAAGCTATTACCGGACAATCTGGCTGGGTATATGCTGATGCGGAATGAGAAAATATTCCGTCAGAGTTACTTCCGGTTCAGCTTAATCAGTTTTATTGATTGGACGCAGCGACATAATCAAGGAGTGAGTTAGAACTCATGAAACTAAAAAATCATGAGGACACTTAAGTAATTGATTTTGCTGACTACCCAGGCTATTGCTGATTACAGATCATCTCGTAACCGTTCAGCATGCATACAGTAAGTCAGCTCATAATTGGACAAGATGCCGTGGGTCATACAACATGCTCTTCACACGCTACAGTAACCTTTCGCTCGGTCCGCATCAGTCCTCAGTGCTCAATCATTCTAGGAAGTTTTTTAGTAATCTTTGGCAGAATGGGTTAGGAATGGATAGAGATGATGAGAGAGATGCAATCAATAAATACCGTCATCCACTGATTCCATGTGATGACTACGTGTTTTTGAGAAGAATTGTTGAAGCGATAGTGTTATCTTCTGCCTCTCTCCCTCTCTCCCTCCCTCTCTCCCTCATTTAACTTTTTATTTAGCTCGCGCGGATTATAGCCGTGAATCCTTCAAATCTGTAGCGACTCTTTCAAAATTGACTGCTGTTGCAACTAATTTCTCTTCTTAGAATCGTTGGAATTTATATTTATACGTATCTGAACAAATTAGTTTTTCCAACAAATTTTACAAAAAGAAATTTACAATAAGTTTGGACTGTAAAAGCGCTAGATTTTGTGGTACTACTCTTCCACAGTCAATTAGTTGGAAGGGACAAATTGTGAAGTTAAATATCTCTCACATCTTTTCAAACAACTCTTGCTTGATTTCGAGTCTCACAGTTTAACTTCAATAATTCTATTTCTTTCCCTTCCTTTCCTCGTTATGCAAAGATACGGTAATCCAAAGTTATTTAGCAAAATCGTATTGCACACTCACGATAAATAGCAAGACGGAATTGCTTCATCTTCCTGTTTATTACAATGGTTAGATACCAGCAAATAGTTTCAGGTGCTACTGTCTGTCGTACGAAAGGATATTCTCCGAATCTATTGGAAGAAATTGCTATACGTACCGGCTGGTAGTGAAAATGTTCTTCATACCTTCCCTACTGATGAAGAGAAATGAACCGCTGGCCGTCATTTGGTTGGTTGTTTTGACAATCATATTCTTGTAAATGTGGCAATGTTACCAAATTTCTGATCTCCGTGTTTGCTTGATACCACAAGCAATAGTACAGTCGGAAAACTATAAAATCTGCAGTTGTAATTGAAATTAATTTGGATGAAGTCGAGCAGCGCAATTGAACAATTGTTGAGCAACAAGGAAGATGACATGGTAGAAAGCAAATGATAACTTGTGATAGTTATATCCATGATCCTTTCTAGTCACTTCTTACCGCTGAGGAAGCGCATCAATGAGCTAACAGTATGAATTTATACTTCGATCATTCCTTTCTCCCTCTCGAACGTTACTCTTGAATTAGTAATCTTTTGTGTCTCAGGCGAGTTGTGTTTGATGAGAAATGGCGCCCACCACGAAAAGTTATTATGGAAATAAATGTGCAAGGAGCTTGGTTGGTTTATAATCTTCTATTTCTTTGTCAGCCATCTATCCGATGGTAAATTTTTCTGTACAAATTTTCAAGTCTATAATTTACATAATTTCCTCATGTAACTACATTATCTATGACCGTTTTTCTTTTTAGATAAAAACCCTATACAATACACACTTTTTGAAAGATTAGGAAGTTTAATTGACTTTGGTAGCTTTTTTAATTTCTAGTAATAAGCTATATTTGATTGATTTTTTAGCGAACTTCTAATCGGAAAAATACCAAATGGTAACCCAGGTGAAATCAAGTTTTCTCTCTATTTGCTTGCGCAACTTTCCTATGGCATTGCGCTAATTGTGCAGAAACGAGGTGACATTCTGTGCAGTAAGTTTGTACGGTTTTCTTTTCTGAAAATATCATTTTTTGGCTCAAAAGGAAAACAGTCATTTCCAGTAAATGTTAAAGGTTTTGAAAATTTTATGGTTTAGGAGACATGGAAACATTTATTCCGATCATACGCCGCTATCAGAATGAGGATGAAAATGAGTACTTTTTTCATTCAACCAACTTTTGCTTCTTACTTTCCCTATTGACCGATCCTTATTTCCAGTCTTATATTTAAGAAATTGGATAGAATAATTAAGGCAACTTTTTTCTGTTTTATATAGTAGCTTGTTTTTGGAGGTATATAGTAAAATGTATTTTTTTTACTTTCTCCTAACTGGTACCGCAACAAGCTTCGAACTGTTGAAGGTCCTTCACCAAAAGCAAGAAGGATCGGAAGAAGCGCGCGAAACGAAGCGATTTACTTATTTTGGATTCTTCGTTTGAGACTATAGTAGGGATTTTTCATTTTTCAAAGTTTCTTGTGATCGTTACTGACTGTCGATAAAGTGAAGCTAAACGTTATCATCTCTAGCTGCCGTTCAATGTAATAGGCACTTTCAGTTTTAGTAAGTCTTGGTAGGTGCTGAAGGGCATCTGTGATGTCGTCTTATCTTTGGTGGATTTTTGTATACTGCACTTTTTCTTTATTTCACTTTCAAATGACTTTGTATTTTAAAGGAAAGTGAACACCTGAAGTTTGTGCTGGATTACAGTGCAATTACATTGCATGAAGATATACCTCTTCCGGAAATTGACATATTGTTTAACGATGATTTTGGACCGCTGACAGCAGTGGAAGCTCTACAAATGTAATTTATCAATTAGATAAAAATTTCAGTTAGAATCAGATCATAATTAACGATAAGAATATTCTAAAGTCCCGGACTTAGTAAAATGAATAAGAATTAAGTTACCATGTAATTATTGTTAATTTCGTGGAAAAAGCGAAGAATTTCCAATATGTATTGTTTTCACCGTAAGCCTGTAGTCAGTAAGATAGTTCAGTAAGTCTTTTCTGGCCATCAATTTAAATTTATTTGTCAGGGAAGCTCTTCTGAAAGAAGATAGCGAACATATTACTGAAAGCAAATCAGGAAGCACGAATGGATCCAAAGAATGCATTGTGAATACAGTTCCTCAAGTGTCGAGTAATGAGAAAGTGACACATGTAAGTTAAAACTCTCTGTGCCAATAGATCGTGATGGTCAGATGTGACAAAAGGATACTTTTCTCACTTTTGCAATTTGTTTTTCATGGGAAAGAAAATTTGTGATGAAGGAGCATTGTGTTTGTGAAAACAGGTATTTGAAATGATGGAAGTAAGCGATGAAAGCGAGATATGTAAGGCGAGACAGTACGATTTGGGATCTGATGAAACTCTACGGGAGTCAGAAATTAAGCACCCGACATATTTATCAGTAAATTTATGGCATAATTATGCTTCTTTTTGTTCGATGACTTTATTTATATTATATCAATATCCTGATTTTGGTTACTAAGAATTCCGTCTGCCATCGCAATTTAAAAAACCTAGCATTACTCATTTTCAAACACAAAATCTATTTCGAATTATTATTTGAGCATCACATAGACTTATACTTTTTAAACTAGAATGCTTATAGGCAAATACTTGAAATTCTATTCCAGAAAGTTCAGTAATTCGATTATTTTTACAGGTACTTGAATTAAGTGAGGTACACGACTCGCAGATGCTAGCTCCAAAAAAGAAACGCCGCAAATATGGCACCATAATTGACGAAATAACTATGTTTAACAAGGTATGATACCTTGTGCTATATGTTTGTCTCTTAGTAAAATTGAAGGAATGATCTAAATAAGGCTACTCTTTAAGTGTTTCAGATGCAGCTCCAGGCGCAGATCGATAGCTGTAGTGACTTGCTGCATACACGCGCGGAAATGATTACTCAATTATCAAAACACAGGCTGATAACAGTTCGAGATTTATTTGACGCCCATCCAATGACATTGCGTGGTGAGATCTGAATCCTATATTTGGCGTTTTTAGTTTGGTATAGCTTTCTTTAACTTTACAGGTCTCATTTTTAGGTGAACACTATCTAATTATTTTTCAGTTCTTTTAGGATGAGTGCTCCCTTAAAATATATTTATGGAATGTGAAATATGAATGAACTATAGTAATTGCTCACTATAGTAGTTATGCTATTGACAAGCAAAGAATTGCAAAACAAGTTGCAAAATCCAGATTCTTTCAGAATTTTCAAAAAATCCTATGTCAAATTTGGATGCTTGGATAGCTGCACCTGAATATGATAAACCGCCGCTTCAGTATGAAGAAGCAATGCAATTGGAGCCAATGCAAGCACCACCAATGCGATTAGTGCATCACTCTTTAGGAGGAAGAGAAACATCGGCTGAACCCACATCTCACGGGTCCAATCAGCTTCAAGATCTAGAACGACAGACTGTTGCACCAGTGATGGAAGATGTTGAGCGAGGCCGAAGAAACACTACTTCTACAGCACCATTTGGTAGCACAGTATGTAACGATGCTTAATTATACAGTTTCTATCTTTATTTCAAATGGAGCCTGAATTTGATTGTCGATGTTATTTCAAGGACTAATTTCTTGTTTAGATTAAATACAGCACTTTTTATTCAATATTCTTGAAGTCTTTTTTTATTTCACTTCTGTGACTGAGTGGTTTGGGAGAGATGCCAAAGTTGCAGTACGTCGAAAAAATTTCGAAAGCTCATATTATTTCTCAGTCATCATATTCAAATGCTTTTAAAGGCTACTTGAAATGTTTTATTAGCTTTCTTATTTACCGACTCCGCATGCTGTCATATGAATCGTTTCAAATACTGATCGTTTCAGCACATCACTGATCCCTCATCACAGCTTAGGTCAGATGAAGGATTGCCAGTTGCTTATGGTGGAAATCGACATTTTGGGGAGAAAATGAAAGTGTCTGTAGCTACCATTTTTGAAAGAATATCTAAGGAGGATACATTACGAGAGGTATGAAATCGAAATTAAAACAAAAAGTGATTGTTGTTGATTACGATGTTCCAAACATCGCCCAGTCGCTTTTATCATGTTCTTTGATAACCACATCTACTGTTTATTACTGTTAGGCCATCCCAATTAATCGACTTACTCCTTTGTTTTGATAAGTGCTCGCACCTACGAGTCAATCTTTAGCAATTAATTCCCTCTCTGTGTGCTTGCAGCTTTAGAAATAGACAATCTATAGTATTATTACAGTGCTTTTGCTATTGATAAGTCATAACGATAGTGAAAAAAGATTCCTTTCTGGAACGAAGTACATGGAGAAAACCCAAAATAAATTTCTTCTAGCAATTAGAATTTAGAAGCAATTACAAGTTGCTGCTCATTTTAAATGTAAATACCATTCATACTAAATGTTTCTTCTAGACTTTTCTTTAATTTATAACTAAGCGATTGCTTTAATATTTCTATTATTTTTAATTTGTAGCGCATGGATGATGAAATTTTCGCCTTGTCAGCGGAAAAGGCTCGAATCACAGACTTATTTTCAAACTTGGCAATTGGTAAGTGGAACAGAAGTTTTTTTTTGTTTTCAAGTAAGTGGAACAAAGACTTAATACAAGTGGTCTTTATGGCAAAACTATGGTAGATTCCTCTGCCAAATTTATGATAAGTCGTAAATTAATTTGAAATAACATGGTCAGCCTTTTTCGCTTCACAATTTTGCAGAGTCTGAATTATGTGGAACGAGATTGGAAAGTAGCACTGAAAATGTTCTTGTTGGTATGCTTTTTCATAATTTAAATAAAACTATGTCTATTGATTATAGATTTATGCTAGCTGTAGTTTATTAATGTCTGAAAAAAATTTTAATTTAAATATGAGTTTTCAAAAAAATTTTGTTACAGATGAGAGATATTCTGAGTATGAAATAAGGCACGAAGGTTCTCAGAATGAAATAAACGTTCAAAAGATATCTGTGATGAAGGACCCATTTCAACTGAAAGTTGGTGAACTGGAAAATGCAGTAAAGCGGGGCGATAGTTCCATTCCAGTGTACTACGAAACACAGAAGGCCGACGATCTTTTTAGGTATGTCTTGTGCTCCTTCCAGCTAGTAGCTAGCAACTTAACAATTATAAACTTGCTTCTCTGTCACTTTTTTTCTTTCACATAACTGCTGTTTTGTTGGAATTAAGTAACTAGCAGCCAGTTATTCTACTTTATATTTTGACTAATATGATGTCACTGAATTATCAGTACAGCTGGAGTAATTTTCGGTTTTGGAATAAACTGCATCCTCAGTTACTTTACTACATATATGGAACTCCATTTCTGAACTCAAAACCACATTTAATAAATGTAAATTTGAATTCATATGTACTAATACTTTTTGACTATTTTACAGATTGATAACCGAACTTATTGATTTTTACAATATTTCAAAGTTGTGTTTTTCTGAATTAATTCGTGGGCGATCTGCGGTGTTTGCAGCTAAAGCTTTTACGAATCTGTTGGGTGTGTTTTTTTTGTTTTACAAGCTTTAGCTTTTTTTTTCTGCAAGTTTTAAATTAATCGATGACGATTCTGAATAATTAATGACACAATTTGAAATCCTAAATTTTATCTACATTACTATGAATTGATTTTTTGATAGTGATGTCAGAGAGCAAGAGTTTTATTTTACATTTCTTCTTTGCAAAGTAATACCAATTTTAGAGCTGCTAGCGAAACAAAAAATTAAGGTCGAACAAGAAGAGAACTTTGCCGAAATTGTTATTCGCCTTTCATAAGTTCAATTTTGTAGGTATCTTACCTCGGTTTTCTGTAATAGTGCTCTAATACGTTATTGTTATTAATGATCAGCCCTGTAAGAATATTGGGATGTATTTTAGACTAAGCTTGAGCTAAGATTTCGTGCAAAAGCGTTTCAGTGTTTAAGTTTGTCAGATTTCTTACGCTGTTTTAATGTCAAATTAAACTGTGTTGCTTTATATTTCATTGTCTGCTTGCAAAAGTCATTTATATCACCCTGTAAGTATTAATGACTATGTGAAATAATTGAAAAAAAATTATACAACTGTAATTTTTTGGTTTATGTTTTACAAATGTTTCTGTCTAGTAAGTTTTTCTGCTCTCATGTGAAGTAAAGCGTTCTGTAAAATAAAGTTTATTTTGTGATATATTTTACTCCAGATATCTTCGTATTCTGAAGTTGCACACTGAGGATACACCGTTAGGGTGTTTTTTTGTTTTAATGCTTTTTTTTGCCTTGCAAGTTGTAAATTAAACGATAACGATTCTGAATAATTAATGACATCAAATCCTAAATTTTATCTGCATTACGACGAGTTGGTTTTTGATAGTAATATCAGAGAATGTCAGAGACCAAGAGTTTTCTTCTATAGTTTTCCTTTGCAAAGTGATAACAATTTAGAGAATTTTAGAGCTGTTAGCAAAACAGGAAGTTGTGCACAATGTCATTTTCTTTCCTTCTGTTTGGTTGTATGTGCAGATTAATTCTACGCAATATTCCTTTCTGTATTTGAAATGAATACCATATTTGATAAACTTTTAAAACAAAGTATTAGTTATTACCAAAAATATCTTGTTTATAAAGTTCAATAGTAAGCATAGTTCTATTAGAACTAAAAGATTAAATTGTTTTCCATCTCCACAACTCTAGTTCTTGTTGCCTCATCAAGTTCGAGCAACCAAAATCAATTAAAAAACTTGACCACATAGAAGGTTATTGGAAGGGAACAGTGGCGGTGTGGTAGTACGAAATTATCAAGAATGATGTGGCAAGAAATCAATTTTTTCCTAGTCATCCTACACGTGGTGTTCAGGCTTACTTCAAATTATCAGTCTGTCCAATGATTGATGCAATGGGTAGGAGAAAAGTAGTGGATTTATTTCAACAACAATGAACTTTGACGATTTTTAAGAAGGTTGCCGTTGTCGGACAATGACATGTCAACGGAATGCCTGGACGAATCAACCGATCGATGATTGGCAGTGTTCGTTGCATCTTTTCGTCAAAAGTATCACACAGTTAGCGATGTTTGCGCAATTCTGTGACTAAATTGAGCATCGGTGCGACCTTACAATGGTGTGTTATTTCGCTATGAATTTCGTTTCATCATTGTTTCATTTCCAGCCATTAAAACTATTCACACGAAAATACTTTTCCAGTTAAGCTTTAGCTTTACACCTTTATATCGCCCTGTAGGTTTAAAAGACGATTATACGTTCCCCTCCCCCTCCCCTCCCCGGGAATGTTTTGCATCGCACAAAATTTGATCAATTATATTTCATTAATCGTTGAAGAAAGCATAAGTGTCGTGTAATCCACAAGTTAAATATTCTTTATTAGCTATTGTGTTTGGAAATAATTTTGTGTTGTTAGACTGAAGAACACCTACTCATTTGAATGCTATTTGAAAAAAGATGAAAAGAATCGGTTTCTTGATCGACTCTTCCACGTAGCATTGATAGTAGCATCAGATGGAAAATTCCAACAGGCCATCGAGAACACAAAGCAATTGCCGGAAGGACAAGATACACCGACGAAACTGAAACTTTATGGGCTTTATAAACAAGCAATAAAAATCTTTTTGTTTGCTAAAATATGTATATTTAAATACACACAGAATTATGTCATCCTATAGGCAACGATTGGTGCATTGATAGCAAACGGCCTTTATTGCCATCGCCTTCGCAAGCAAAATATGATGTTTGGAGAGAATTCAAAGGCAAATCAAAGGTATTTCTTTCTAAATAATAGTTAATTTATCCCTTCTCACATCTGACTACAAGTGTTCCGGATGAGACACAAAAAATGTACATTGATTTGATTAATAAGCTATCTGCAAAGGAGGAAGAAGTTTCGCCTGCAGCGATTTGTGATGGTTTAAAACCTGTACCGGGTCTTGATATCGTCGTTAAAGGTGTGAAGTATTGTGGATAAAGCTTAATAGGCCAAGCAGATACAATGCTTTAACTTTAGAGGTAAGCAATCAAAACGTTCCTGCACAATCCACAAGTATTTTTCAATATTTGAATGGGTGGTTATGGAATTAATGAAGCTTAAACCACTAAAAGTATGGAGTTGATATTGAACGCAGAAATATCATAAAATAAACGCACTTCACTGTCACATGATGCAATATCATGCGACGCATAAAATTGGTTAGATATAATTGACGTTGATACTTAAAACCAAGATTTAGATGTATGATGGCATCACGAATGCCTTGAATTACGTAAACGAGATTGACACTACAGTTACCGCATTTATCGGTAAGTACTCTTACCTTATAGAATAATGTCATGTCATGTTGTATCAGCATAACCTATTTTCAAGAACTTCCCAGACTTTAAACCTTGTCAAACTTAACTTCACCAAATCCAGTGATCCCGCGGACACATTACGCATGATTCCCGAAGTAGGTTAGATGCTGAGTTCGTGCGTTGCCTCTCACATTAATCACAAAAAAGCCTTGGTTGCATTAATTAATGGCCCTACAGTCGGTATTGCCATCACTGTGCTTCTCTTATTTGACCTCGTTGTTACTTCTAATAAGGTTTGTTAGAAATTAATTTCCTTTCTGATTTCAACACCAGGCCTCTTTATCATTCGGGTAAATTTGCAGATGAAAGTATTTCAAACTTTTAAGCAACATTTAGTACACCATTCACATCGCTCGGGCAATCTCCGGAAAGTTGCTCATCATACACGCTCCCAATGATAATGGGACATAGCAAGGTTAGTGATGATATAAACAGTAAATTAATAAACCAATAATAAGTAATTTTACAAAGTTAATAACTGATTTAACTATATCGTAAAATCTTATCAAAAAATTCTAACAGCACCACAGGTTTTCGCTCCACACAAAGAACATGCATTTTGCATCTTCAAATACTTTAGGCATCAGAAATCTTAATTTTTGGCAAACAATTGACTGCACAAGAAGCACTTGAGCGGAACCTGGCATATCGGGTAGTACCGTCATCCTGTTTTCGAGAAGCAGAAACTTATATAGGAAGGATATCGCAATTGCCATCCGAATCATCATTTTATAACAAGGAATTGCTCCGAAACATACATCGTGAGGCACTTCTCGAACGTGAAGTTTCTTTGCTGATGCAACGTTTACAAAGTGTGGATTGTATGAATGTAATACAATGATTTATGATAAGAAAAATGTGATCTTTTCAAAAATATGGACTTTGATTTCAAATTTTGAAATAAAACGAGTGAAAACTTTGACTGTTTATTACTGGCATATACAGCAAGAACATTCTAACAAAATTTTTTCCGGAAGAGTTCCTTAAAAGAGATCTAGAAAGGAACAACATGCAATCAAACTTCACGCATCTAATTTTCCAGATAAGTGGATAAAATATGACGCAATTTTCTCATTTTGATAGATTATTTATGGAAATTAACTGATTCGTCCCGAAAATCCTCAGAAGCTTCGCTCTCAATTTCTAAACGGCTCCCTACATTTCTTAAAATATTTTTTTGTATTAATTGATTGATTGAAAGACAAGAAAATTCGTCAAAACAAGCATAAGAATTAAAGTTAATCCCTGGGGCTAGCTTCTTCTCTGTTCATCCTTTGCAACGGTAGTAATGCGGTCATTTTTCAGAACACTGGCACACGTCTGTGCCTCGCAATATTTTGTGATACCGTCTAACAAAATCATTTTTTGCTCAGCACATCTGTCGCAAGCTGGAATTCGTATTACAATGTATTGTGGTTCCTGAAACATTTTCAAGTAAGCTCTATAGGACCGTTTTCTAACTTTCAAAAGCAGAAGAAAGAGGGAGGGAAACGGGCAAAACTCTATGTGATGCTCTTCGTGTTACTGGGATACAATTACATATCTCACACAGTTATACCACTTTGTTTTGTAATTACTTTATATATTATATAAAACTATAATTTATCTGAAATCCAGCTGAATAGTCTTTTCTCAACAAAACTTCCATGCTACTCTATTTACGAATTGAAGTAATCTCCAAGTTTCAGAAATACGATAATAATATTAGAAAAGAGCAAACCCTTTGATAAACTTTCCGATCACATACAACACAACAGAAATTTGGTTCTTCCTGTTTATGACAACCATTCGTTGGGGTAACTTTGATACCTAGAAATGTGTTATCCAACTATTTTGGTTAAAATCTTAGTTTCAAAATGTAAGGAATAAAAATTGTTCAGTAAAGAACACGCACCTGGAATCTGGGATATGCATTTTCGACCATTATTATTTTTTGATATTGTATTACCGAAAGATACAGTTCCTGCCCTTTCACTATAGGATTCATGGTCGCTATGTTTTCCAGGATTTTCGTCTAAAACAGACATGTACTGTAATTTTTTCGTCCAGAAGAGATATGTATTGATCTTCAACTTTAATAAAAATATGACAATAAAAGCAAAAGGTACTGAAAACAGAACTGGCTAAAGTAATAAAAGCATACCATGAAGTAATCGTATCTCATCTTCACTAACCCATTCGAAATGACCATCGCTGAACTGCACTTTATATCCTCCACTCTGCCTACAGTACTTAATTGTAGCGGAATATACTTTACCATCTCGTTTAATTTCAACTTCAGTGCCTATTAGTGACAGTTGCGATTCGACATGGTGCTCTTCTGAAACAAAGATCATCAATTACTTTTTATATAAAATAAAATATGAAAAACTCTAAGCTGATGCACATAAAAAATCTTAAAAAGTGAAAATATGAGATTGGTGAATTAAATTCCATTAACATAATGAAGCAGTAAATTCAGTAAAATTCAATAAATGAAAACACTAAAATCTCACCAACGACGAGCGCTCTTTTTGAAGAAGCAGATGTAGGTAGTTCCATCGAAGCATTCTGAAATGATTGATCATTTGACTTTCTTAGCTCGCATTGAATACGAGTCAAGGAAATAATTTCTTTCGCGAACGGAAACTTACAGCTAAAAAACCGGATCCCGTAAATTCCACACAATCAACATCTTCTATTCTTCGTCTTTTCATTACTATCACTTCGTCTCTGGAAAATGATACACTTTCCACTTCAATTTGTGAATCGGATGTGCAAACTCAAACCCTCAAAAAAAGTAACTTTTTGTGGTAACGTTTAAGATCTATTTTTCACCATTATTTTTCAAATTACATAGTTGTATCATTTTTTAAGCTACGTAGATTACTTACAGTAGACTATATACTGAAAAGAAATTTAGAAGCTTACGATTCCATTGCCATCTCAATGATCCTTTGCAAAGTTTCATCAGTTAAATTGTCAACATCAATGTTGTGGAAGGCCAAGTCCCTAGCTGTGAACTAAAATGGCACAAGTTAATAATAATGACGATGAAATTACAACATAATAGCCAATGGTATTTTCTCTGGTCATCAAAATCATATATCATGTTAATCTTCCTGATTTCTCAGTCATTAAAATCATGTATTTATTAGCCGTTAGGTTTTCGACTTAAACCAATAAGTTAAATTGGTCATAATTAAACTGCTAATGTTTCTGGTTAACATCTATTTTTAAAATAGTAAGACCAAAAAACTCACAAAAAATTCCTTCTGAAGTGCGGCATCTGTAAGCTTCAGTGAGCCATCATCCAGAATGTACAGCGTTAAACGATTTCCTATCTCGGATGAAGAACTGGGTACACTATTGGCATAAGATGACTGCGGCACATCAGCCTGCTCTTGCTTCAAATCATGCTGCTGAGTTGCATCACTTGGTTCCATCAGTGACATTATTGCATTTATTTGTTCTTCAGTTAATTCATCTGAATTCTCAATATCGATACCGGCTACCTCTAGCACCTCCATTGGAACCTGAAACAAGTAATTTTTAAGCCTTAGATTTCAATTTAAATTTCGAAACGAATTTTAAGTATCATATATGTAGCTCAACCCTAGCCGAGATTCATAAAAAATCCTCTAACTCAAGCATGTACAACAAGCCTGTATTTACATAAGCGTATAGCGCAACCAGTAAGCAACCGCAACCAGTTGACATGATAAGGTTACACATCTTAGTGGCGAATATATGTAATCATGCACTATTATAATTAAAGTATTATTATTTTACAACATTTATGAAATTAGGGCGTACCGTAGTATAACTCATCCCCGAAGTATCAGCATCTTGATGCTCCTGTACCACCGGTTCGTGCTGCCCGATTCCAGCAGGTGATACAAGTTCAAGTGAATTGTTATCTAAATTATCACTTTCCGAAATAATTACGGAATTATCATGAGATGTCATCAGTGTCACCAATCAATAGTTACATTTCACCGTTCCTGAAATTATTCGCATTTACGACAATACTATTAAAAAAAATCAAAAATAACATTTGAAGACACTACTGATGTTATAAAGCATTGATCCCCATAATAATCCCGCACCTACGTTTCATAGAAATATAATGAATCATTCGTGAAACTCGTAAACGCGCAAATCGCAATCTGTTAAGGTCAACACGTCACCTTTTATTTACACATTTCTCCTAAATTACTGTCCTACAAAAATAATCGAGAAAAAAACACACCCTAAGAGAGGGACAGTACTTCTTGAAACACTCTCTCAATAAATAACTCATTGCTTTCCGTAAGTAGTATGTGGAAAGTTTAGCAAAACTAAAGTTATTACGCCGCAATGAAATGAACAAATCTTCATCTCTTTTATTTTTACCTAAACTAAACAAAGAGTATAGAGAGATTAATTGGGTCTTCCCAAGACAAACTGTAGTTCTTCTATAAACTTCTGATTACTGCTTCAACCTACTTGTTACAATTTAATTTATTGTCATGACATGCGTTGAACATCACCACACCGGAGTACCGAAAGAGATTCAACCATCGAACTTCTATTTAGTCGGACGAAAGCAGGACGTGCGAAGACGGTTGTTTTCGCGCCTACGGGAATACGGTCGAATACCTGAGTGTCTCCTATCTTACGCAGTAATGTGTTTTCTATGTTAGATTCTTTCTATACTGTTAACTCCTAACAATTATTGAATTTTCTGGTCCTTCATACAACGCACTGCGTGTTCAACGTTGTCTTTAATGTCATTTCTGTTCATTACTCTTGTAAGCATATTGAGGCGTGGACACTATACTATTCCCTGTATGCACCAGGTAAGAAACAAATTAATTCGAGACCATAACAACTGATGTGATAACGTGACACATAGAAACTACCTCACCCTATTCGTAGCTAACGGTTTTGACTGCACTGCTCCTACATAAGGTGCAAATGAGCATGCGCGTATGTATCCATACTGTGCATGCATGTATGTATGTGCGTGTATGTGTCTGTGTACTTCAAAGTGCAGCCACGGCGTGGTGCTGTTAGCCCTGCATCTCTGCATATGTGTGTGTATGTATGAATGTATATATGTGTCTATTTATGTATGTATATATGTATGTATGTATGTGTGTATGTATATGTGTGCACATATGTGTATGTGTGTGTGTGTGTGTGTTTATGTATACGTGTATGTATGGGTATGTATGTACATCTGTGCATTTCTGTATGTATGTGTGTATGCATGTATGTATGTATGTGTTATATAAGTCTTCATTCGACGCACCTATCCTCTTCTCTTCTCCCGTTATTTTCACTTAGATACTTTCCATGCTCGCCCTCTCTCCTCTTCTCTCAAGTAAATAGGATGTGTAAGATATCTCTCAGCTGATTTAGCGACTACACATCCGGACCTAGAGAGATCAAGGTATGGGTTCGCCTGAACCAAGTTTGTATGGGTCGGGTTTTGTCTGAATCTCCTGATGCGAGCAAACAAGCGTAATCACTGGTGAGGGCTGCGTTCGACTGTCTCTAGTTAGTCTCACAGTGTCATGTGTACCTGGAGCCCTTGGGAATATAAGCGCTTTTGAATTACGTGTTTGTAAATTATGCGTATTGTCATCTCCCAACCTTGAAGTACAGCAATCGACTAAGTTATTTCTGACTCAAAACATGCTGATTCTATTTTGGTAGGAACAATCCATGATTACGCAAGTATAGATTTTGACAGTCTAACTACGTAATACGCTGATTTACGTTTGGTGTTGCGCGAACAGTGATTACGTTCAATTATATGTCGGTTTTCTTTGATTTTTTGTTGTAACTAAGGGTTACATATGCAGTTGGCTCTTACGTTCACTTGATTTTTCTATAACGTTGGAATTGGTTCCGTAATATCAGAATTTATTTTAAGTTACTAAAAAATGATGATTCGTTGTGCATCTAGTTTCTGCCGTACGGGAAGTCTTGTACGCCAGTTAGTATGTTGCGCATCGTCAGCACCACAAGCAGGGAAACGTATTAAAACATTCGAAATATATCGTTATGATCCGGAAAAGCCTGGATCACAGCCTCAGTTGCAGGTTGAGTCTATTATCTTTTCATTTCTAAGTTTACTGACAATGAGTTTTCGACTCTGAAATTACCGAAGAGAGAACTTTTAGATGAATTAAAGCATTATTTGCAGATGTTCCAGAAATCTATAATAATTTGACTACCGATAATGAATAGAATTCAGATCTCCCCTCTATCGCTTTGTCATCATGATCATTACAGTTGTCGGATACATTTATAATGTAGGAATCTAGGGAAGACTTTATATGCTTGGAAGTGCTGTTGGCTATGGCTTCGTACCTTTCCTTAAATCTTTGTTGGTAACAGCTCTGTTAAGGGCTTCTGTAGCATTGCAGTATTTCGGCTTATGATGTTTTGTGTACATTGTCTTGAACTTTATTTCAGAAATATGATGTGGATTTGGATGACTGTGGCGCAATGATTCTGGACGCACTGATAAAAATCAAAAATGAAGTTGATCCGACTCTTACTTTCCGCCGTTCATGTCGTGAAGGTGTTTTGCATAGGCTTCTTTGAAGAATAAGGCTATCTATATAGAAATATCTCAGAATAGAAAGGCTCATAATTGTTGAATAATTGGTAAATTCTTACCAGTGTGATGTCGATCATTACTTTGCTTTCAAGAATGTGGTTTCTGATGTCGTCCTGGATTTCAAATTTAGTCTTCAATACTTTCGAGAGCACTGAAATTTTTTTCATTGATCACAGCTACGAGTGATGATCACAGCCTGAGAAATCGGAGAAACTATTTGAAAAGAAAACTCTAGTTTACATAAAGCTGCAGATTTTAGGCATTTGTGGATCGTGTGCTATGAATATTGGTGGTGAGAATACCTTGGCTTGCATTTGTAAAATTGACGAGGACACGAGTAAGAGCACTAAAATATATCCGTTGCCACATATGTTTGTTATCAAAGTAAGTTTTAGGTATAGCTTGAAGCAATTTTCTGAATGTTCAGTCATGGTTATCAATTAGCTTCTTGTTAATCAAAGCAGAAATATGTGTAGGAATTTGTGGTGAAAGATGTGTCGGATTTGACTCCGGTATTTTTTGCTATAATTTAACTGATCATGTTGGCAGTAACTTGTTTCGATGGACTTGCCAAGACTCGAAGCATCGATGTGCTTCATCAATTTTCTGGTACCATGTGCTTTGTCGCATTTTCTATTCCCACTTTTTACAACGTATTACAGTTGCATTCGCTGGCGAGCCATTTAAGGGGCTAAAATTTGCTCTTCATGTATACAAAAATTGTAGAGATCTTGTGTTGAACGGCTTTGTTCAGCTAAGGCGTCATCTCATATAATTGGAAATGATAAGTTTTGCAGTGTTAAAGCATACATAATAGCTTCCAGTTGAACTCAGATTTAAGTTATCTCTGTTACGGCTAATCTGTGAACAGTCAGTGATTGTTGGTGTTAACTTGCAGGATTTGGTACCAGACATGAACTTGTTTTACGCACAGTATGCATCAATTGAACCATGGCTAAAGAAAAAGAACAAGGTGGTACTTGGTGAGAAGCAGATGTACCAAACAGAAAAGGAGCGTGAGAAACTGGTTAGTATATCTAAATTTAGTGAAATATGCGAATTTTGAGTTTCGTTTTTACAGTATCAAAACGTCTTTTATATCTGTCAGCAGTGCAGTTAAAACCGTTACCTTTGCTCTTTTTTACTTAGTTTCTGATACCAACCGATATATTTAGGATGGATTATATGAATGCATTCTTTGTGCCTGCTGCAGCACTAGTTGTCCGTCGTACTGGTGGAATGCAGACAAATATCTGGGACCAGCCATTCTTCTACAGTCTTATAGGTTTATTTTTCCTGCAGGATCAACTTTTTTCTGAACATTCCTTATAAGATTCTTAATCTTATCTTCATTGTATCTTGTTCAGGAATATCAATAATTTAAATGATTACATGCTGCTAGTTTGGAGGTGAACAAATCACTAAAAACTTTATCGGCAGCTTAACTATTGAAAATTCTTAATTGTTTTAGAACAAGTTTTTGAATAAGTTTCGATTGGTATAACTGTATTGGTGAGTTTAGAAATAATTATTAATTCTCAAAAATTGACGGTATTTGATAATTAAATGATGTGGATTTACGGCACTGTCATTTTTTCACCTTCATCTATCGTATATTTTGTTAAAAATGTGACAAACATGGCATACCGTGCCTATGTTGCTATGCTTTTACTGCAACAGTTGTTTCTGGGTCACTAAACATATATTGAAGGTTGATCAAAAAATAAGTGCTGCCTACATCACTAATCTCGATGACTGAATTTCGTTTATATGCCTAAAATTTCTTTTTTGGAATTATTCGTTGAAAACTGTAATGTTTTTGGTTTTCTTTTTCTTTAATGCATAATCATTTTCTAGATGGATGATTGATTCTCGGGACGATTATGCTGAGGAGCGATTGTCGAAAATACACGATAATTTTAGTGTTTTCAAATGTCACACTATTCTGAATTGCACAAAAACTTGTCCGAAGGTATTTGTGTATACAGTTTCCTACTAAAATACACTTAATTTGCTTTAACTTTATGATGCATATGATGCAACCGCTGACTGCTCAGTTTTAGTCTCTTTCTCTACTATTACTCGGTAGTGGCTAATTAGAGATATGAGATATCATAAAAGTTGTGCATTTCTTATGTCGTAATATTTTTCTAATCGATTAAATTTAAATTCTTTATATCTTTAAGTGGGCCATACGGAAGAGTACATCGTTACAGTTACAAATACTGTCTGTAAATCAAAAAGTTAACGCAGGTTTTATTTCTGTGTGTTTATAGTTTTGCAAGTTTGCTTAATTTCAGCATTTGAATCCAGCAAAGGCAATTGGAGAAATTAAGAAACTCCTTACTGGTTTTGATAAAAAGCCGACACCCGCATGTGCACCAACCAATTTTTAAATCAAATTTTGATTTTGCAGAATTCACTGAAACTATATTTTTTGTACTAAAATGAAGTCAGTTCTATGCGCTAAGTCGGTCAGAAGTGATGTATGTAATTAGATTTTTATCATTAACTGGACTTTTTTATCATTCTCATGATTAATGCACTGAGAGATTGAATGGCAGTTTTTAAAGCCAAATTCCTTTCGTTTTCTTGATCGGGTGGATGTATTTATTAGTATTGTGATGACGTGTTGTCGATCGCTATGTATATTTGAGGAAAATTGATTTTAGAGATTTTCTGAACCATGTAACCTTTTTGCAAATTTTTGTTGAGTGCAATTATTTAGTTTAGGCATGAATTCAGTTCCCTTTTCTGGAAATATTGTCTGTTGAAACAGGAGTGACTTAGTCTTTGATTTCAATCGAGTTTCCTAATATAATTTTCTCTTGGTCCAATTTATTGCTATTTTTTTATTATCAGGATCGGCAAAAAATATTTAAAATATGTTAATAGTTGGAAGTTAACCCATATGTTTGTATTGGTAATACTTGGTTGGTCTATTTCATTCGACTGAAATGAACTACAACAACGTCAGTACATGAAGAGAGAAAGGACGGATGTTCAATTGTCAATGAATATTTGAAGGTTGATTACGTTGACAATTTAAGTTGCAGTCTTAACTACGGCGCTGGAAAGGTGACTGTGACGTTAGAATTCAAAAAGATCAATAAGTATTGCAGAAATATTTTAAGTTGATCGCAGTTATAACCATAATTTGTACACTTAATGCACACTGTAGGATGTAGAATTTGTCGAGCTGTTTCAGTTATAATGTCCTCAGTAATCTTTCTCACTGGCTTGATGGAAATAAAAACTGAACGAAATCCTTCAGATCATTTAAACATGGAAGAAATTGTTCACGTACCCCAATTCTTTGTGCCAATCGATTCACTATTCGCAAATCTCAATCTCCATTTCGACCCCTCCTTCCATTTACTTTTAGTCAGACCTGCAAAAAGGTGGAAGGGAAGAAAATTACACATTGATTTTCAGCATGGAAAGATCAAGCTGCTTCTTTCTTCGTTTGAATTTCAGGCTCAGTTATGGAAAAATTAGCAAAAGAAACAACCAACTGTTTGCGAATTTGTTAATGCCAATAGAAAATTAATTGAGATAATGGCCGTCTTCATGACTGCACTTTTTTTTATAATTCATTAAAGACTATTTTGTAACGAATTAGGGGATAATGAAGCAGTCGACCTGTTATTCATTCGCCGGTTTAAATACCATAGCGAGGAATGCGACTCGTTAAACGGTGTGAAAATGATTGAAATAAGAGAAATAGGAAACTATCCGTAGCTAAAAACAACGAGATGAACGACATCGCCTATCACTGTCGAAAATCGGACCAGAAATTAATCATTTCAAAAATCTCAATTTAAGATCAAATGGGTCTCTGTATACCTTCGCATACAAGTGCGATTTCATTTCTTCTCAACAAATAACTGCTGAAGGGAATGGGCTGAATTTGCAATTGAACTCATTCAGCTTTTTCCTATTTCTATTTTCCATCCGACCACAAATTTTATTTCTAAATTAATGAACGGTCAGTACGAAACTATATCAGTCAATTATGGTGCAAATGCGGTGTCGTAGGAGTAATTCAATTTAAACAACCAAAAGCAAGCAATCAATATTTTCGTAAAGTAGAGGGAGATTTTGTATGTTTTCATTCTGGAATTTTGTTAGCAACAAGTTTCGGATACTTTCAGTCTGTTCCTGCCGCTTGTGCCTTTTCCAAAATGCTTTTCATAGTATGTTAATTATAAGACAATTTTACACAAGTCTATCCGAAAAATAAGTTTTCGTATGTGAACTGAAGACGGCAGTTCAAACCAAACTTCAGCTCATTTCTAATTGAAAAGCATACTTACAAAGCATTTCTGATAAAGATAGTACTTATAAAAAGTCATAACAATAATAATAATAGTAATAAATTGCGGTAACGATATCAATAATGGCCAGTGAATTGTTCCCACTTACTCTAACTCGTCGCCTTAAACTAATCATCCAATATGTAGACTGAATATGAAATCGATTGAAATAAATGAAAGCAGTGGATAGATGTTAATTTTACAGTTGACATTTATAGCATTAGTTTAATTTGAAAGCATTTCTGAAAAGGGGAAAAGTTTGGCGGTATTTGTAAATTCATATTTTAACAGTTCCGGTTTTTGTTTTGCGTCCTCGTTCAAATGATGGCAAAGATGATACTTGAAAGCTGACAGGAATTGAATAATACATTATCACTAATCGATTAAATTTTGTGATACGTAGATCTTTCTCTTCCAAAATTGTCACAATTTCCATCGTAATTGCCAGTATAATATGTCAACTTTACATCTTACGTGACTTTTTTTATAGCAGACCAGTTGGCATCTCTCTATCTTTCTCCTCAACGGAAAAAAGATTGTTCTGCACTTTATCGAAAGGTTTACGAACTTTGACATCAACATATTGTATGTCATTTCGGCTTCTATTGCTCGATACAATAGATTTCCGGAAATTGTTTTTCGGTTTTTGCGCCATTTTCTGCAAGCTCAGTCCAAACATTGGCCAAAAAGACTATAATGAAAGAGGTTGAACTTGAACTTTCCTGCAACTCCTTGTCACGACGATGTCTCTGTTGCATAAGACGAATTGACACCATTTATAGAGGTAGTTAAATTTGAACGATGTTGTGAATTAACGCCAAGCAGTATATGACAATTCATCAGCTTAATGAATCCTTCCAAACACTTCATTTAAAACGATCATATAAACGAAAAGAATTAAATGGATGTCGTTTTGGATCATTAATTCTCTTCACTAAATCTCCTTTGGCGTTACCACAAATTTTTGTTTTTTTCATTTTCCGAGCTGTTTTGCAAGTTGCAGCGGAAAGTGCAAGGAAAGGATAAATTGAGATTATACGGCTGTTTTTTCGAAAAAGTTAATGAAATGAGAAATGATCCCTCTCTGTAACACTTCAGAATTTCTCTTTAAATCTCAATTTTTCTTCTTTTTGCTTTAATAAAAAATTCGATCTGAAAATGGAAATAAAATGCTGAAGACGGATCGCTTCTATTATTAGTGAATGAATTTCTCCACTTTTTTCTTGGCGTATGTTGCAAAGTCATTTTGACATTGAGAAAGGGAAAGTGAATGGAACGTTGTTGCCTTCCTGAGAATAGAAAAACTGTTATGCAACCGATTGGAAGTATGGAACGCTAACGACTCTCTTCTTACTCTCTTCTCTCCCTTCCTTCTCCTCTGCCATTTCCAAAAAAGTCTTTAAACATCTGATTTAAAGTCCATCACACTCAGCGGTGTCAGTGACGTCACATGAACTTTTTCTATTCCTGTTGCACTGCACAGATTTTGTCAACTAAATATCTCATGACATTTTGAAAGCTTAACTTCAGCCTTTAGACTTTAGAAAAGGCTATTATCCTTGGATAGGGAAAAAAGAGACAATAAATGCATACCTGTAATGTCACCTCTTATCCTCTGATTTATTGTCGCCTGACAGATTTAGGAATTGGTATCAAATACATTTAAAGTAATACCTAATTGCTTCTGGAAATACCTCAGTTACTGTTTTCAAATGATAATTTCTCTTTTCATAATCTCTGTTTTCTAAATTAATGCCTCTAAACCGTTTAGACGGATGATGGAATGATTCAGTGAACTAACTGCTTGCGACGTCATGCAAGCGGAAGATGAAGAATAAAGGATAAGAGTATGGAATTAACTGTTTCTTCATTTCCAGCTAAATTCTCAAGATTTTCAGTCTCAAAATTTCTCTTGCTTTATTTCATTCCGCGACAGTGTCACTTCCTCCTATTATCAAATATATTCACAGATTCACATGCCATAACATTTCCACTTCCACCCATCGAAACATATTCCGTGAAGATGTAACTGTCCTTCTAAGTCAAAAAAAAGTAATATTTGGATGTGTCTGCAACTCACCTTCTAGCATGACTACTGTTGAATTAAAAAAATAGAAACCGTTCTCACGTTATAACAAACTGATTTAAATTGGCCAATTGTTAAATTATTTCTTTCTTATTGAAATTCATTTTCGTCAGAATTTACTAATTAAGATGTTCTTGCTTCTTTACTACTTTATCGTCTTTGGAAAATCGATAACTTACATTACCTGTTTATCAGAATCGGTAAAAACATTGACATTTATCATGTCAAACCATGGGAAATTCCTTCATGTAGCAGTTGACAATGGCAGAGCTTATACTTGCCCAACCTAACTTATTTATCTTAAACATTTTAGTTAATGCTAAGCGAAAAGTTTTGGGAAAACACGTACTATAGAAAGGTCCGACTGGACGAAATCAAAAACTTTCATAAATGAAATTATTGAAACAATATTAATATGAGAGGGGCATTGCTAATGCTTTTCTTCACTAACATTTTACAAAAATTTTTTCTTCTACCCACCTTACATCTCTCTCCTCCTCTTCTCAACAAAGTTCTCCGCTCTACTGACGTAAGTCATATGAGTTGCAACAGGCAATTACACCTTTGTGCTGTTGAAGTCTGATAGTATGCAATAGGGGTTATTCATTAACAAATGTGACGATATTTTCATTCTTGGTTTACACTAGGGAAATGAGGAGAGTTCCTTTCTTATTCCAAATCTCAACAATAAAATTATGAAATGGAATATTTCAATCTATGAGGTCATAAAGCAAGGTCGCACAGTCAACTCGTCACATCAGAGAATCACGAGCTTTATAAAGCAGAGATATTCTTGGAAAATTAACAGTAATCCTCGAAAATTAACAATAACTGACTGAAAGTAGCCTCCATGTAGCTACACGAAAAGCCGTGTGCAAATTGAACGTTACTCAATCGGAATTCAGATGGATAAGAAATTTAGTGAGTGCATGATAATGATGCTTTCTGAGCTGATCGACAATTCGATTCAGCCGTTTTTAGGTATCTTCCTTTCTTATTCCAGGTCCCAACAATATCATGATACAATTGAGCATCTAACCTACTGATTTCAAGCTCCAACCGTCCCGACCTCATAATCTGATAACTGATGGAGTGAGCCTAATTCTTCGCCGTGCCTAACTCTACTTGTTGATTAATACTTTTGCAGGTTGTGATTACAAGATTAGTTTAGCTGATGAAAACCTTTGGTGTTATCGTTGAATCACAATAGTCTCTCTCGTTCTCCCACAACCTGATCACCGGATCCCGACTAGACCTAGTCCCAGGGATCAGCTGCGAAAGATGAGCTGTCTTAAACTATAAGTGTAACGAAGTTTGACAGACTTTACTCTTTCAAACGTCAGATTCAATCAGTGTAAAATATGCAATGATCGTTTCAGGACAGATACTTGGACTATTATTTACTGATCGCGGATAAACTGCAAACTTTTTGTGCTGATTTTTACAGATAATATAACTGCTTGAATCAGATGTAAGGAGAAAAAGAATTCCCTCTGATGACGTTCGTATAATCAACCACAAAATTCAGCATTCCGTCAGTTGATGGAAAATTACTAATTTTCTTATCACCATATTCCTTCAAGTCGATTTCTTGTAACTTTAAATTCTCGAAATCACCGCATTTAAAGAAAATACGAGATTTATGAAGACTTTGCCTGAAATACTTTCTTGAGATTTTCAGACTTGAGTGAGAGTGGTTGATGAAATAAAATAAAATTAACAACTGTAAGTTATAACCGTGCTATTCACGATCTGCGTTTGCCACACTTATTGAACGACACGATGGACAGTTAATTAGTGTTTGAGTGTAAGTCTGGTAAAAAAAGATCTGAGAATGTGAAAACAGTTGAAAATAAAGCAAAAGTGAAACCCATGGCCAACAACCCATTGCAGAGCGCTACGCAGAGGTTCTGTGGAACCGAGTTCAGCGACGGAATGACGTCGACAAATCGTTTCCATTGGACCTTTCTCGAGAACGAGCACTTTGACGCACATTAGCTCTTTTAGGCCTCGTTTAACTCTGTTTGATTTCTTTATTGATGAAATTTGAGATATAGAAGAAGACTCCTTCAAACAGAAATGATGAAGATTATCTCTCAAAGAAGTGAAGGTACTTCTATTTCCAGGATTTCGATCCTCAATGGACGCTGTCTATTTTAACTCCACTTTAATAGTAAAAATGAACTTTGCGACGTCTTTTCGACCCTAACTGCTTGGTTAGAAAGAAGAAAGTGTAAAGAAGTTTGATAGCATCTTCTGCCCCTCCAAAAATTTTCAGCCTGGTACCGGGGCTTTGGTTTTGCTCATTTTATGCTTGTTGATAATCTTTTGGAAATATTTGTGTCGCAAAACTGGATCCGGACAAACGGCTGCTAAGTCGGTCGCAAAACACTCCTCGTTACAACATCCTGCGGAACCTGAAATTGCCAAAGCTCCCTCATTTCACTGATTTGTTGGATGCAAGTCTTGGACGAGTGCGTAAAGCAAGTTCTAGAGATTTAAATTCATCTCATTTTCCTGGGATAGTTATCGCTAATTCTAGTTTGCACGTAGAAATTTGAACGTTGGAAATTCGTCTCCCCTCCCCTATTATACTGAATGAATATGGAAGAACTTAACCATCAGCATTTTCAATCATCGGTGCATTGATGGTACAAGGCAGACAGATAGCATGTTCACACCGTCCGTGGACCCGAAACTCCTTCACCGGTCGCATTTTTCCACACGGTCCATCGCAACGGCGGGTTTGTTCACCAGCTGACGAAGCTGAGACTAGAGGTGAGCTTCATTAACTTTTTCCTTTCCCGGTGTTGGACAAGCGAAATAAAATGGAAGGCCAGAAGTGACCAAAAAGAGCGAAAAAAAACGGCACACACCTATTTCAACGGTTGTTTCCAGGCTTTGTATCGGTTGCTGTCGTTTTAATTCAGTTCTAGGTGCTACTAAAAGCAGAGCAATTGTGGATTACATTCTCAATACTGTAAAGTGAGTGAGCCACTAGATTTCAGTGTGCAAGTTTCGATAAATGGAACTGACAGTGCTGTTAAGCTTAACACGGTTGGTCACCATCGTTGATGAGGACATGCAGATAAGGTCATTTCTTTCGTCAGTGAATACTTTAAAAGGCAGCAGTTACTTTAGAATTTATCTCCCAAAACATTTAAATGAAACTTAGATTTACGCAGTACGACTAGTCGCACTTCAAATAGATAAAGTGGTTTCGCTACCCTCTTCTTTGTCAAATGAACCACGCCAAATTTTACTACCAACTAATCATACCTATTAATACATACATAAGCTATTGACAAGTACAGAGTGAGTGTACAGTATTTTTCCAAGACACTGTATTAAGTTTAAAGACGCATACCACGTATAGGCGACTTTTTGGATTTAGAAGTTGGTGCACTGTTTTCGGCATCCATGTGTGCCAGGTTTTTGTACCAACTCAGTGTAAATGTATAAAATGGCCTGAATGTTTTTGGCAGAGTTAACACAGGGGATTATTTAAATTAAGTGCTTGGATGATTAAACAAAATTAATTTAACATTGAAAGTCTGAGTCAGGGCTTTTCTTAAATTTGTAAAGTTCGAA
The DNA here is from genome assembly GCA_013365375.1 of Litomosoides brasiliensis. Classification (NCBI taxonomy): domain Eukaryota; kingdom Metazoa; phylum Nematoda; class Chromadorea; order Rhabditida; family Onchocercidae; genus Litomosoides; species Litomosoides brasiliensis. The sequence goes on from JABVXW010000097.1 coordinate 95,092, forward strand.
TTTTATGGAACAAACTACTCCTTCTGCTGAGCTTTGCAAACTGCTTTGATTGTGCATAGATTTGGTTCGATTTGTTCTTGAAATTTCTTACGTATATATTCCGGTATAAAATTCTGAATGTTATCATTTGCCAGTACTAAAAAAATGAAGAAAATTTTTTCAAGCAGGCACAAATTAGCTGGACTTTGCTTAGGCACTTGAATTTTTACCAAGTTGCTTAGAAAATACTGGACGTGCTCCTTCATCTAGGCGTTCCGAGGACAAAGCGTCTCTCGTCGACGATCTGTAGAACGATTTTAGATTGTACATGCAACCAGGCTCGCTTCTAGCTATTCATTTTTTTTGCAAAAAATCCACTTCAGCACTTTTCACTTTCACAATATATTAAAAAGCAAGCCTTCTTTTACTTTCCTTTTGAACATCATTCTTTTGAATCCAACGAAAGAAGCAATTAAATTTCATGGAATTTCCAATCTATCAGTGCATAGTAAGTGAGACGTCTATTTTTAGGCTATTATTACCTCCAAAAATCGGATGTTTCCGACATGGAACGCGTTGTCATCGTTGGCAGAGATGTAAAATCGAAGTAATTTTTACAAATTCTATTTTTTCAAAATGGCTAAAATACACTAAATGGAGGAAGCTCAAAAATTTGAAGTAATTAGAATCAATTAATTTAAAAAAGCTGAACATTTTCGACGAAAGGAGATGGCAGTTTTTGAGAACATGGATTTAAATCTGAATTTTCTCTCTGAGACAATTCCAACTTAAAAGCTACAGAAAGCAACCGTGTTTTTACAATAAGCAAAGAATTATGGAGAACTGCAGCAAATTTATCCATTTTATAGCCTAAATTTACTACTTACCATAAAGCAAGGTATTTCCATTTGCAACAATGCGGCCATAATTAATTATGCCTCCTTCTCTCTTCAATCTCATTAATGTATTTAAAATTTATGGCAAAGGAATTCATGCAAGCAAGTGAATCCGTACTAAAAGTCCTAGGGTGGCAGGTGAGAAGTTGCCTTTGAAGTACAGTTTGCAACTGTGGATGGGATGCCGAATTTTGATTAATGGAAGATTTAAAATTTTTTATGGGTTACATAATACAGTCCTAAAAAGTACTTCGGGAATTGTCCCTCAAATGAACAACTCTCGCAATCGGATATGGCTGGAAGATTTTACGCATCCTTCATGAGGTGGAAGCTTTTTCATCACTTTTTATGCATCCTCAATTTAGCAGAATTCGCAAGTGGAACAAAGTGACAGGAAATATCGCGCAACCGTAATATTTGCAATACTTTTTTTGAAAACAAACAGTAGCATATACTGCTCGGTGGATCTTTTCCCATCATTTTTGTTTTTTAGGAAGTACCACCGTTTGCTTAACACTTTATCTGAATAATTTTATGATTAATTCCCTTTTAACACTTATTTCACGCATCCCATACGATAATTCTTTTATTCAACATTCCAAAGCAAACTACATTTGTTAACAATAAGGGAACGAAAGAAATCCAAGGATTAGACTCTTGATGGGACACCATAATCACACGTTTGCAAATCAGTAATGAATATTTCTCTTGAATTTTTTGCATCTTCACCGCCATGCCATGTCAAACGATGTCGCATTTGGGAAATCTGCAGCAGTACAAGTGGGAACGGAAAGAACCCTATACGCCCAATACTCTGTAACATCCACTCAATTCTCAAAAAACTTCGGGATGCGCTCTTCTTAGCTAAAGCACTAACTTAAACAATAGTTCACCGGCCATACTTTCAACGGTGTTGAAACTAACCTATCACAACAAGACTGACCCTCCTGTCTGTTCGCCAACGAAAAGGTAAGGCTCAAAAGATCTTAAGCTCCGCTTTCCTCCCGTATACCCCACACGTCCTCCTCATTCAAACACCGCACTGCAAATGTCCCTAATCCTGTCTTCCATCCTTCAACTTTCCTTTAATCTCCATTCAAATAACACTCCTGCTTCCACACCACACCTCCTTCCCGAGCAATCGAAGATACTGCTCCAGATTCTCGCCTCAGCTACTTTTCACCATCTCACCTCATTTATTCTACTACTGCTATGCAATGTTGCATCTCCTAATGTGCTTCGGTTTGTGAGGCACAGTGGGAAGGATTGATTTTCATATGATGTATTCCATATGCTGACATATTGGGATCAGCGGGATCGACGGGGGTCGGTCGATGTAAGCTCAGCATTACATGACATTCGTTTAATACTCCAAAATCAAATTTCAGATTTTGGTCTTCCAAATATTTTGCAGCAGTTTGTAAATTGTGTTCGGAGTTGCTTACATCATGGTTACTAATACTTGTATATTACTGCATGCAATATTTCCATAGGACACAAAGTGCACTGATCGGATGCAAAGGGGTACGCAGAATGTTCAGTGAATTGATAGGAACACCACGAAGTGTCGGGAATGATTGGAAAGCAGGAGAAAAGTAGGTTCTGCTTTTTATCGTTTACTTTTAATAATTCATACGCCTTGTAGCCTTTTAACATTTGTCTTTTGCTATTGCTCTTGTAAAGCTTTGGAATGTCCCGAGAATATACAGCGCAGTAGTATAAAATATAAATTAATTACAATCTTTCACATCCTCTCCGTCACCGTCAACATTATTTTTGGTATTATTTGATTAACATTTTTATGCTCAAATATTATTTGTTACCAAAACTTAATTTTTGAAAAAAATAAGTAGACAGGAAAATTTTGATGAGGAAGTTATTTTCTTCCAAGGATATCACGGGCAGAAAAAATTTTTTCAGGGTACCATATCTCTGTCTGGCAAAGACATTCGAAAACATTGAAGCCACGTCGTCACGGTTGGCTCGTTTTTAAATCTTACATTTTTCACAACTGAATGCTAGATTTTTTCTCTCAGTTCTCTTTGTCACTGTCATGAGTTCAGTTTCCAGCACTAATGTTGGTCCGTCGTTGGACTGGGCATAGATAAGTAGTAATCATTAATTTATCTGGTGCATGATACGAGGATAAATTGCTAGGAGGGAAAACTTCTAATCATTTTCGTGATATGAAATTTTACTCAATATAAATCTTTTATATCTAAAAATAAAATACAGAGTTAAATACTTTGTCTTCCAGGCTAGAAATAATCAAAATACTAGCCAGTTTTTTCGGGAAAGTGATAGAACGAACGCCACGTGAATTGTCAACGTGTGTTTATTTGTGTGTAAATAAACTTGGTCCAACATATGAAGGGATGGAATTAGGGATTGCTGAAGGAGCTTTAATGAAAGCTATTGCTCAGGCGACTGGTCGTAAGGTATTCTAACTCTGTAATTTGCTGAAAATTGTAATCTCAGTTATTATGAGAACACTATGCATTTCAGATCGATAAACTGAAGGAGGACTTGAACCAAAAAGGGGATTTGGGTTTGGTTGCTCAGATGAGTCGGAGCAATCAGCGTATCTTGTTTACGCCTCCATCTCTTACCGTAACTGCAGTTTTTCGTAAATTGCAAGATATGGCGAAAACCTCCGGACATTTGGTGGATGTTTAAAGTTTAAAATAAAATAAAGTTTTGTGGCGAGGTCTCTTATTTAACTTTTAGTATGTTCGATTTAAAAACTAGAGTGTTCACATTTTAACATTCTGCAAAAAGTGCACTCAGCATCTTTCTAACTCGACTTGTGGTAATAACAAGTTTTGCTCTACTGTGAATAAAACATATGTCATTCTTTTTTATTTTCTTATTTATGAGGATTTCAGGCAATGAATAGAAAAGTGGATATGATCAAATCACTTTTGGTTTCATGTCGTGATTGTGAAGCTCGTTATTTGGTGAGGTGTTTGAGCGGAAAGCTACGAATTGGTTTGGCAGAGCAGTCAATACTTGTTGCTCTTGCAAACGCATTCACTAATTTTGAAGTCGAAAAAAGTGGTCAGTTAGTGTGGTTCAATGTTTATAATGATCACTTGTGAAACCATGCAATTTGGATTTTCATGTCAACACAATTTTTATTGATTACAATATTCTGATAAATGATGCTAATAACAGCTGAAATATCGGTCCAGATTAGATATGTAAATTCGACAGACCTCAAAACTCCTGATTTCTTAATCCTCTACTTTCAAGTTTTCTTACATATCTTCATTGTATTAAGGTGAAAAACTGAGCTGTGAACAAATGAAGGAACGACAAACGAAAGATATCTTATTGCTGAAAAGTACATACAGGTGAACTTTTTGTTCTTGATGGTTGAATGATGGGATTTCGAATGATTTTAATTTGCTTTTAGCGAATGTCCGGATTATGACAAAATCATCGAAGCTGCGCTCAGCGATGGCCTGTCAAAGCTACCAGAAAAATGCAAAATTACGCCAGGTAATTTCCGTACAAAATATATGTTAATATAGGTAATGTCTTTGGAAAATTCTGTGTGATTATACATGATCATAAATTTTTCACTTGTTACTGAGTGTTACTGTCAGAGCTTTTATGATTTACTATTAAAAGTGAACTTGTTACTTCACAGACAAGTGGCCTTGTAAAAACCCAGATACACCGTTCTTTACATTTCTGTTCTTAAATTGATTTATTTGGTAAGGTGTGCCTCTAAAACCAATGTTAGCGCATCCAACAAAGGGGATCGCTGAAGTATTGAAACGCTTTGGTGGTTCTGTCTTTGCTTGCGAATTTAAATACGACGGTGAAAGAGCGCAAGTAAGGATTGCCTTTTCAGTTTTAGAGATGAATAACATTTTGATTATTATACTGTTGTTCTAACATATAAACGATGTGCTTTGCCATCTGCTGGCAGTTGATGTGTTAAACGAACTTAATGCAACATATCTATAAAAGAAACTGATTTATATTTAATGACTTCTTTACAGATACATCATGATTCATTTGGCATTAAAATATTCAGTCGCAATCAAGAAAACAATACTGACAAATATCCGGATATGGTAGAATTATTAAAGCAAATTATGGATGAAGAAACAATATCTTTTATTATTGACTCGGAAATTGTTGCATTTGATCCTATACACGAGACGATTTTACCCTTCCAGATTCTTTCGACGAGAAAGAGGAAGGTATTTAAATTAAAGGGTCTCACTTTACTAATCGAAAATTAGTTTTTCCTATAGTTTTTTCTTTAACTAATTGCGCTATATTTATAATACCATCATTCAGTTGCGTTAATACTTACATTTTTTATTTTTCCTTTTCTTCAGAATGTAGGCGACAGTGAAATTAAAGTTAAAGTCCATGTATTTATATTTGATCTGCTCTTTTGGAACGGCCAATCACTAACAAAATTTCCATATCGGAAGCGGCGGGAGATGTTGCAACAACATTTTAAGGTCATTATTAATACTGTTAAAGTATCGTTTAGAATCACAAATTCTTTTGTTATTATGCTGCATACTTCTGTTAATCTTAAAAGTACACAGTTCTTTATATTTTGTTTCCTCGTTTTCAATTAGGAGGTGAAAGGCGTATGCGGATTTGTTACATCCAAAGATACGGAAGATACGGAACAAATTCTCGAATTTCTGGATGATGCAGTAAGGGGTAACTGCGAAGGTCTTATGATCAAAACGCTTGATTCGGATGCCACCTATGAAATAGCAAAACGATCATCCAGTTGGCTAAAGGTTTCTGCAAACTTTACCATTGAACTGAAAATTTAGCTGTTACATATGATCCCTTCACTCATATCTTTGTATATGAATTCATAACAAGCATTGTATCTTTAGAGGTAGCGTATTTAAAATATATCTAGAAAGCACATCTACATATGTTGTGTATATTGCAAAGGAAACTCAGTCGAGGAGTTTTTATTACTAAAAATTTTACAGTGTCTACTTTGTTTACCTTGTATTTTTCCGTTTTAAAGTACTCAGCATTTAGTTATAGCTTAAAAAAGATTATTTGGATACAATTGGAGATACTGTTGATCTCACCGTTATTGGTGCATACTTTGGTACGGGTAAAAGAACAGGTTTCTATGGTGGTTACCTACTGGCGTGCTACAATCCAGTAAATGAAGAATATGAAAGTGTTTGCAAGGTATTACAATCTTTCTGATGCACAATTCTTCTTTCCCCTTTTATTTGTACAAAATTACTGTTTCAGTTTTTTTAAATTCTTGTTTAGATTGGCACAGGTTTAACTGATGATGATCTTCGCCAGCAATACCAGTACTTTGAAGAACTCAGAATCGAAAAGGTCAAAATTGGCATGAAGCTATTTTAAATGAAATACATGTTAAACAGTTTCCCTAGCACTTATTTGACTTCCTCCATCAACAATTTGAGTACAGAACATTGGGCGAGGAAAATTTTAGCGAGAAATACATACTGTTCCGTTAGATGAACTTTTCAACCTTTAGGATTGTTGTGTAAATAAGGATTTTAATATCTCTTTGGTTCACATTTTGTTAAGTCGTTATTTTTTTTAATGTTTCAGGCTCGTCCTTACTATTGTTATGATAACTCACTGAAACCAGATGTGTGGTTTGATCCGAAAATTGTATGGGAAGTGAAAGCAGCTGATCTGTCAATATCTTCTAAGCATTTTGCTGGAAGAGGAATTGTGAATTTTGAAATAATTTCAAATCGTTTTGTGAGAGAAAATTTTCGTATTATATGTTTGTTGCTGTGAGTATATATCAGAGTTTTCCAATGATCGTTTCAATTTATTTAGAGGACAGAATTTTCCAAGTTTCAGGAGGTGTTCAACATACTTTCTTTTTTAGGTAGATCCGGGGAAAGGAATTTCACTACGATTCCCTCGATACATTCGTAGACGTACTGATAAAACATCCGAAGAATCTACCACTTCACAGCAGGTATGCTTCTAAAACAAAAAATGAGGCTTAATGAGCATGTGAAATGCTTACAGGTTCTATTATGATTTCAGATAGCGGATATGTACAACAACCAGGAACAGATTAAAAATAAGGGAGCAGTTGATGCTGATAACGATAATGACGACGAATACTATTAGTTTTAATCGTTCTTTAATGTCACTCTGCGATGTTATGTAGGATGGTGCATGTGACAAACATTCAAATATATCGTTCTAAAAATCAGAACTATGAACTGAGGAAGAAAGGATATAAGGAAAGGAATAAAATGTGAGGAAAGATTAAAAAATATATTTGTGTCTCATTTCACTAGTGGGAGAGAGACCTTTATCTGGTGAAATATTGTTTTTGTTCACCCCTTCATTGATTCGTTAATTGTGACAGATACTTCCTCAAATTCCCTTGCATTTATTTTTTCCTGACTTTTAATTATTTCTGACTTCCTTTCAAATAATGTTGCCATTTTATAATGCATGACGCGATGAACTTGCATCTGAAAAAATGGATCTAATATTTTTCACTCACTAGTTAATCCTATGCTCATATAACGCATACAAGTTTGGTTTTCTGATGAATGCCTACCATCACCATGAAAGAGAAAATTCGCTATGCTTTAAATTGTTTATTGTAGTGAGGTGATTGAGATGAAGATCAGTACTTCAGTATTTCAGGACGCTATTAAAGATTTCGCCAGTAGAATCTTGTTATTAACACTTAAGAGCATAGAGAGAGATGGAGATTTCTAGTAAACACTGTGACTCAAAATCTTGATATCAAATTTTATAGGCTCAGGGACCATCAGAAATACTGGACTCAGTTTTGCATGAGGTTTAAAGAAAAGTTTAAGAGTGCTATTAAAGAATGGGTTGATATTGCAGTTTGTACAGAGGAGAACGGGAGGCTTAGAGCTGAGTGTTCAGTGTTCAAGGAAGGGAGTGTGATTTGATAGCTTGCAGTGTATAGACTATAACATCTAATTCATTCATTTCTTTCCCTGAACCGTTTTCAGATTAAATCTCTTACATACGCTTATTTAAACTTTTCACTAAACTAAAACAAGTAGTGAAACTGAAGACAGTGATGCTTCCTTTCAGCCTCACTAACTACTGGCGGCGAATGGATCCGAAAATTGGATGGATTATGAAATCGCAGAATCACTGGGGTCCATGACGATTATCAATAGTAACTATGTAGTCTCCGCCACTCGAAAGCTTTCCTGAAGTTGGCATCATTAAAAATAGTATTTCCAAATGAAAATAAATTTGTGTTTGAAATTAAAATTCCCTCAAGCTCTTTCGTCCTAACCCAACATTCTTCGAACGACACCGCCCGTACATCAAATAACTGGCTTGTTATTTCTGAGACGTGATAACGATTTGCTTTGATCCATCAGCTCACTTCAACAATAATAATAATGTGACATGAAGGGCGGGCGGTCATGAGCGTTATTGTCAAGGGATTTCTTAGAATGAAGCAGGTGACTGTTGGAGATTTTTTGTATAATATGTTAAGGAAAGGAACTTCTCCTTGATTTGCCAGCGTAGTAAAAAAAGGAAGGAAAATGATTGAAAAGAAAATTTTGGAACTAACCGGTGGTTGAAGAAGTTGTAAAGTATAGAGATTTAGTTAAATCATGTATCATTGTATTTTGCCCTTTCTATTTCACCCTTCCTGGACTGTGATTGGTGTTATTGCAGGGAGATTTTTTGCTGTTTGAGGTCAAGACTGTCTAGTCAGTGATTCAGAGTATTTCGCAAAATGAAAATTGGAAGTTGAAATTCACATGTCTATCCTCGGGAATGAAAAAAACAGGAAAGGATGGTATTAAAAGTCAACTTGCTCCTTATTTTTCTTCATTTTGCAGTTCTCTCCCAGCGTGCGCGGTTTTCTTGTTTATTAATAAATCATCCAACAGCATATATTACCTTAAAATCTGTTTCTTGGGACGAGGAAGAAATTTTCTGCTTTTTTTCCCGAACTTTTTTAGCGGCCTGTTTATTTGAATTCTTGTCTTGAAAAAAATTTATGGAACTTTGTAGGTTCCCTTAACACAGTCATTCATAAAGTTGAGCTCGAATTCAATATGAAAATATTTAATATTAGCAATGGCAGGAGACTCATCCAAAAAATTTCAAGTAAATAGAAATCGTCCTACGATTACTGATGACATGCAAAGTGTGCTGTTGGGCTTTAACATGCACAGATCGGCTGTTGAATGGGCCACAGTCCTAAGATAATGAAGAAGGGACATACAGTAGGAGTGGAAATGCTTACCATCTAAGTTTTGACGAAGATGACCACGCCCATGTTAAATGGCCATCCTCCATTGTTTCCATCTGTCATGCTACGACCGTTTGAAAAGACTTTTTTCTATTCGCTGTATTCTTCTTTGTCCACGCAGCATTTCAGAATCCGTAAATGGACGACAAAGAATACCTTTCGATCAAATACAAAATCCGTTTGAAAAAGTATATTTTAATCACTCTTTTTCGATTATAGCAATTCAATTAATTGCATTAAACTGCGATACTTTTTTAAAATATTAAAAGCTTGTCAATAATTTTTATTTGCTAAAAGTTAGATGCTAAAACTTTACACAATTTGTTAAGACTTGTTTAGTGGAAGAAACTTGTTTGAGTGATATAAATAAATGATTATGAAAATCTATTTAGTCTGCTGATGTGAACTACAGAGGTTAATATTTATCGGAAAAAATCTCAATCTTATCCCTCAATTTTCGTCGAGAAGCCTGAACGAAAATAAAAGAAAGCAAAGATCACGCTTTTGTGCCATAATTTAAGCAAACTTGAGAAGTATGAGGTATTTAAAGCAAATTTTGCCAAGTATTATAGCGGCAAAACAAGCTTGCTCTCACCATCTACGATACTGAGCAGCAGCCAACTGAGTGAAAGGCAACGATCATTTCAAACGAAAACCGCACAGTATGATCTGCACAAAAGGTTATTGGCGTTATTCTTCGAAATTTTGAAACTTATGTACGATTAAACTGTTCAGAAATTTCTATTAATCGGTAAGAAAGAAGCACATGGCTGATCGATCACGTGGAAATTGACTGATTCGATAGAAATAAAATTGTTTTGAAAGTCATCTACTAAATGAAATGGAATAATTTAACACGAGATCGACGAAAATAAATATAGGCTTGAAATGAAAATCCACTGAGCTCAAATTATTAAGTTTAATCCCAGTGGTGAAAGCGTAAATGCGCAACAATGCCTATATTCAAAGCGTAAGATGACGCCATCCAGTCAACGATCAAATTCTGTCCTGATTCGAACTTCGTCAATCGGAACGCAGGTTGGACTGAATGAATCCTTCAGTAAATCATCCCAGATGGATTATTTCAGAGGTTTCTTATAAAATTTGGGTTATAAAGGATAGTTGCATTACTAGTTATCCTTCGCCACTTTTTGCTTTTGAAATTTCAGTTGTTTTCATCAATTGCGAAGTCTTTTAAGAGAAAGTTAGCATTTTCGGCTTCCCAATCGTTACATTTATAGTAAATATCTCAGATTTGACATGTGTATTTCAGTCTGTCGGTCCTTCTTGTTTATTCAAAGCAATTGTAATTTAAAAACAATCCAATCTCAACTTACAGTTTTTCGACTTTGATTGAGTTTAATTAACGATTTAAAGTTGACTTAATTAAGTGTACTTAAAATATGAAGGCACTTTGAAGCTTGTTTGCACATTTTTATCAATAAGCCACAATATACACGTGTGAATTCGCAGTTTAAGATTTTAATGAATTAAAAACAGAGCCATTTCAGATATCGATCCTTGCTCCAACTGTAGCAGTCTTCTAATATACGCTGCCGAATTCTTGACAAAAATTGAATTAAATTGTGGACAACCAACGACATCATTGTCAAATTTAAGCACCTCCGATCAATACACTCCATTAATTGAACAGTCATCGAAAAATAAAGGACGAATTACGAGATCTATGAAATCCTCATTTCCATTATTCCAATCCTTGTTATTGTTTTATTCATTCACATACTGCCCATCTCTACTTTATTTTAAGTAAATCTACTACTACTAACAAACATCAACTCTCATTCATCTGACTTCTGCCACACATTTTTTTTTTGAAACACTGCAGCCACTGCAAATTAGCTCACGATTTTACGGCATAAATTCGAGGGAATGAAAGAAAAAGAGGGAATAAGAAATTAATGCATCGGTTTTGCTTTTAGGAAGGAAGACAATATCTCAAATACATCTATTCCTGCTTCCGATAATAAAGGTTATCTTTTCATAGTTCTCAGAAATTATATTACAGACCAATGGCATACTAACTTTTCAAAATGAAAAAACAAAAATACTGTTTTAAAAACGTATGCTTTAATGCGTCTACCACGACGTGCTAAGGAAAATGATTTGAGTGTAAAAGGTTTCTTTAAACACGATGTTTCTTTCTATAATTGTCTGCCTGGATCTGGATTTTCAGCAGTTCCTACTATATTGACATCAGCGGCACTTCACACAAAAGATATGGTATGAGTTAGATGTTATAATGCATAATCGATTTTTTGTTAAATGAAGTTGTTTAATTTAAAAGATTTGATTTTACGACAAACGTACACTCTAAGCCGACATATAAATATGAGGCTCGAATTGGAATAAAGGAAACATAATTATATTGTGACATATCTTTCGCAAGAAAGAGGTAGCAGGAAAATAGCTGATACGATCTATTTGATGGATAACTGTCAGGAAATTTGGATTCAACCAGGAACAACAACACTCTCAACACTGCATTAATTAACACATTCTAATGTCCTCTATAACGATATTTCCAGAACAAGAGTAATGGAAACCTGATTAATATACAGCGAAAAAAAGCCAACGAATTGACAGGACAAAATGCTGCACAGCTTGAAGAAGATGTCATACCACTCGAATGGATACTCTCATCAAAACAAGAAGTCTATCTATCTATTGCTCCATCTATTTTTATTTGTCGGTGCTTTTCAAAAACTGATGTTTTGCTCCTTAACTTCATAGCAATTCTTTTCGCTCCTGGTTTAAGAGATAAAGAGTTGACTTCGACGCTATGTATTAAAATTCCCGGATGTTGTATACACTTAACACGATATCATCCAATATGATATTTTTATAGAACTTTGTTTGAATTTAAATATCGTTGCACTCTTGCAGTTTCAGCATGGAAAACGGAAGGGTGCTGTGAAACAAATCGAAACGGGTAAGTCTGATGAGGAGAAAAAACCTGAAAACGATAATAATATAATGAAGCATACGAACATTAAACTAAGGTCAATAACAGAACATCGCGAAAAAGGACAAGTGAAACCAAATGTTGTGACAGAGAATAGCTTGATGACGTCATACACAGAAAGCATGCGACCGGGTTAGTAGCATATAAACAAACTTAACCGGCTCACTGATGAGGATTAATTTTTCTTACGATATGTAAGCTTTAGCTGCAATATTTCAATTCATTGGGATGTAAGTTACACATGCTATTAGCATTCGCCTCTAGAAATTTTTTTAGAAAATCATTAAAAGTATGAGCTCTAAAAATATATCGCTATTTTGTTCCTTACTTTTTCCATAAAAAAGTTCTGTTTATGAAGTAGAGAAAATGTTGAGGCTGTAGCAGCAGCAAGACTGAAGCTAAAGGATGTTCCCACGAGTGGAAAAAAAACTACTGATTATAAAGAAAAAGTAACAATGGCAGGAAGTCGACAGGAAGGTGATAAGAAAAGAGTTAAGTTGGATAAAAAGTAAGTAATTTGTTCGATATAACTATATGCTAAAAATACCTTCACTTTCATCTATTTATGACTGACCTGTTGTGTGTTTTCGGTCAATGCAGTCAACATAACCAAAATTTCCCCACATACCAGAACATATATTTATCATAGTGAAATGTAGAATAAGGCTGAGAATACCTCAGATTATATCAAAACACATCAAATAAACGGTAACGAACATAAAGATAATAGGAAAAAAGTAATCCACATTTTTAAGAGAAGCTAGCGATGCGCAAGAATCGAAAAAAGAATCAGCCAAATAATGAAGGAATAACGTATCACTATATACTTACATATGTATACTTATTTAATCACTGCGCATATTGAACGAAAAATAAAAATATATGTAATTTGTAATATAGACTCCTTGTAAAATAGGTAGTACCATTAACGCTATGTCACAGAAATAGTTTTATAATCAGTATGGGACACTTATAATCTCGAGATATGATCATGTGATTCTGGCTTTTGACCAAGTTCGTGAGATAAATTGTTACAGGATACGTTAGCAGCTTCATTTCAGTTTTCATACACAACTTGGAAACCTCCCTTATGCAAATATAAATCCATAAAAGTCGAAAAAAATAAAGTCATAAGAAAAAAATGAGAAAGTGCCCAGCCAAAAAAAACATATAAAAAATTTCGATATGGTAAATAATCAGGGAATCACAAACAAACACTGCGATAAAAGAAAAAAGAAGATGGGAGGGAAAGTAATGTCAAATCTTCAGACGTGAGTGGAATATAACGCAACTGGAAAGAAAGGAAAAACAATTCCAGCGAAACATGAAAAATTTTTTTCTGAAACGAGTTGATCAGAAATTGCATATCTCAACAGGTTATACCGTTTAAAATGTACAACAGAGTTATAATGTAATGATGAATATACACTGAGTCCTTATGATAGAAATTTTATAAAATCATATACGTTAAACTTCATAAGAAAAAGGAAACAGCACAATCACTGAAATTAAAATTTCACAATAAACTTCCTTTTGTTAAAATTATGAACACCGGTAAAATGGATCTAAATAGTGCACATTCAAGACACCTGCACACACGTACACCTCTGTACACTCGGGCCACATATTATTCTACATACTAATAACTGATCAATAAAGAAAGGAAAAAAACAAAAAAACAAAGGACAACTTTTTTTACTTTTGGCATAAACAGAATAAATTTATGACTTCAGAATGTGATTGATGCTCTATGCATTAAATAAGAGCAAATGACATTTTTTAATTAAATAAAGAATAGAGAAGAATCAAGAAAAGAGAGCTCTTTGAAATAAAAAGACAGCACATATGACGAAATGTACACGCCAAACAGGAAGCAATGAAAAGTTTACCTGTAGTAAACAACTACGCGAACAAAATGATAAATCGGTAAACCGGAAGAGATGCACTGTTATTCGTAGATCGTCACAAATATGAGGTGACTGTAAGCATTCTTATACTCTTGTTAAAATTACATCAACCAACCATCGATGACGTGAGAGGAGCAGTCATGGATTCAGTCTGTAACCATCTATTAAAAGAGACAAGCAATAAATAGTTTTCATAGAAAAAGCACACATGTTCCTTCTCCTTTTGCAAATAAATTATATTCAAAATAAAAATCCAAACCATGAAAGAATTAAAATTTAAAAAAGTTGAGAAATTACAAATGATCAAAGCGCTGCCCAAGTTGACAACATAAAGAATGTTAAATTTTAGAGAGATTTCCAGCAATTGTGATTAAATAATATCTAGAGTTAATTTACCTCATAACAACACAAAATCCTGATAGCTACAGCCACGTATGAATGGAAAAAATTCAGGAAAATAAACTAACAAATTTAATACCTGAAAAACCTCTGTTTTTCAATAGTTAAATTTTATCTCAGGTGAATACCTCAAGAACTAGATTAGAATTATTATTAGTTATCGCAATAATGAGCTATATGGTGCACATTGCAGTGAACTTACCGGCACGTTTAGCGAAGTACTTAATGCAGTCGCTGACGTAGCACTAACAGGATTATATTTCCACTGTTGCTCTTGGTCAATCACAAGTTTGACGCCACGCTGAATGCCATTTGAATTAGAAGGAGCTGAAATTTGTGAAACTTATTTTACTGTACTATTTTATGCACAAAGAGTAGTAATTATTTTCATAATACAATAAAATAGAACATTATAAATAACAATTATCTTGATAATAGAATAAAGCGTTACTAATAAATCAGAAACAGAGCACCATCCAGTATTCAAATTTACTGAGACCATTACGCCCAAAATAAAAAACACTTAACAGTATGATGAGTCGTAAAAGTGAGGGATATAAAAGACATATTCCCAGACAATTACATGACAAAACACAGTTCACCTAAGAAGACACGCCACTCATTGATTACCCCTATATTTTTTACCACCTACTCCTCTCCTTCATATAACACTGGTTAATGAAATTAATGCTCAAAAAATATGGAAATACTGTACCGTCAGCAAATGGATCCATATCAGCGTCAACTTCTTCTACAGTACGTCTGTATACTGGATTATCCACATGAAGCACTGCAAAGCTTGCCGGTCGCTTATGATACCACAAATAACCCTTTAAGAAAAAAGTTCTTTTCATTTATTTCAGAAGAAATTGCACCAAAAATCAAACTTTCATATGGTAATAAATAATTGATTGCTGTTTTAATAAAAAAATTTCAAGAGCGCAAATGTTCCACCTTCACCTTTCGAAAGATTTACAAAAGATATTATCCAGTTCACCGTCAACATTAAATAAAATGAAGCATTACTTAACACTTATTACTAGCAACAGTACTAATTCACACTTACCGCAATTGCTGCAGAAGCAACAAGCAGCAGCAGAAACACTGAGGATAATGAAAAAGGTGATGATCCATTCAATTTATCACCTAAAATAAAGTTTCAAAAATATAAAAGATAGCAAAAGCAGAGAAAAAAACAACATACAGCGTACTTACTTCCACCAGAAGCCGATTCCAAAACACAATAATTCTCATTTTCCAGGCTTACAATGAAACCATTCATGCAAACACATGTATACGGACGCCCTTTCAGAAGAAAATGAGCATCTTTATTGATTGCTGAAAAAATTAGCCTCCGATTAATAATAAATTAAAAAATATCACGAGTGCTCAGGATTCCGCTGCGAAAAATTGGTATCACATTTAACAGTTCAGCCCAATGCTCCGATTGACTGACAAGTCGTCCAACGTTCTTGACGTTGTCCCAAGATTGTCATTATGAAAAACAAAAATATTAACAAATGATATACGAAATAAAGCCTAACATTTTTAAACAAATTAAATAAAGTTTGATTAATTCAAAAGCATACGCAGATGAGCTTTGGGAAGACACATGTGCTCACACTCATGACTGGCGCATTTGTTAGGATGATCCGGTTGAGCCAATTCATGATATACCCTAACCGTCATGGGGCCAGAAACACCATTCATTACCTGAAATATACAATAGAAAAAGCATTCACGAGAAGCAAAAGACATCAAAGTATGCCCTTTCTAAATTCAGTTATAAATATACGATATCATTCTAAATATATTTTGAAAATTGGGTAATACGAATGAAGACAAATGTTACTCACTGTTTTGAAATCGTTGCCTGTGAATTTATTAGCAGTAAGAACTCCTTCCTGATCCCAATCTGTCCAGTAGAGACGTTCCTCAAAAACAGTTAACGAAAACGGGTGCTTCACACGTTCATGTGAACGAAGCACAAGCCTGATATGTTGTCCCCAATAATCGCACGACATAATCAATTTCACTTTTGCATCTGCCCAATAAAGCCTTTGTTCTAGGATATCCAAAGCTAAACCATTCGGCCATTTAATCATTTCACCAGAAATTATGGTCTGTAAAACATCATTATTTGATCTATTCCTAACATATATATTTAAACATCCAAAATAGCATGAGCTATTAATGCTTCTATTTTTTTTCCTGAGGAAAAAATATACATTTAATGGATGAATATATATATATATATATATATATATTTGAAAAGATCAAAACACTGCAATTGGTATGTTATTTCAACAACAAACTAAAACACATACTACCCATCTACTTTTCATCTTGAACGGATATGATTCCTGCGAGTTATTCTTCATAAATGCATTACAGATAAACATCAGAAATTACAACCCGATTTTTTGCAAAGTTTCACATTTAATTACCGTTCTGTTGTTGCCATCCATACCAGCACGTTCAATGCGTGCACTCAAACCCCAATCGGTCCAGAAAATCAGACCCCTTAATGGATCTACAGCGATTGCACGTGGTTCATCTAGATTCTCAGAAAATAGTGTTCGTCTTTTACGCGTTACCAGATCCAAAACATTGATCTGTAAACAGTGATTACAGAACTAACAATTCCCTTGCATGTTGAAAGTATAACTAATTCTATTTTTGGTTACCTACAAGAAAATAGCAATGAATTTCTCCTACCTGATCAAGACCCGTATCAGTCCAAAACAACAACTGATGAACCCAATCAACCGCTAAACCATCCGGCGTAGAGACATCCTTATCAATAAGTGTTATATTATGCTCTCCTTCGGCACAGCCACGAACATCTTGCAACGTCTTCAACCCTTTACCCATGTGACATATCATTATCTTTTCCTGAGAAACATCCGACCAAATTAAGGTATCGTTCCTTAAAAAAGCTTTGAATCAAATTTACAACTCAAGAAAAAAAAACATTATTAATTCTAATCACAAAAATTCAGAATCTCTTATTTCCTAACCGTAAAATTTTATAACGGTACTGAGGCAAATAAAAGCTTAGAGAGACAAGAAACTGAAACTAGCACCCTTACATGTTTCAAATGAAATCCTAAAAAATGGAACATAACGCCTAGAAAAGAGATGAAAATAAAATATTTGAGCTCGGAATCAAAATAAAATCCTCAATACCCCAGTGTGTGTTTCAAGTCGGTATAAGTACTCGAAATATTTGGCTGTCACAATCATCTCGCATTTCTAATCAAGTCTAACTATATCGGACTACCTATCTAAATTAAGCTATTATGCTCCAAGAAGCTAACCTGGTTCATCAAAGATCAACCCTAGACAAAAAGAAATGATTTATTTTCAAAACGAAGATATCCTCATCTTCAGTCTCATTTTTATAAATACGAAGGAAAAAAAATCTTCCAAGGAATTCCATGAACACAAATTAAAATATGTGTCCATCTTATTGACATTTCCATATGATGCTGTGCTGTTACATCTTCCAAATGTGATTTCATCTTGATTAAAACATTTTCCTGCGAAAAATTTGCTAACCTATGTAAAAAATCCATCGCTACTGCAGAATCAAGCTTAGCAACAAGTGGCTCATACTTATTTGTAACCAAATCAAATCTTCGGATAGTAGCTCTATTTGACAACAATAACAATGGATCACTGCCTTTAGCCCGACATACACCTGCACTTTTGTTTGTACTGCTAGTTGATCTGTAAATATGATAATAATGATATCTTTTTTTAAGCATCAATTTTTGGAATTAACAATAACACTAGGATTGTTCTTTTTCGATTATGACGACAATGGAAGTAAAATATGCATAAGCTAAATAAACGCGTAAAATTATGCACATAAATCGATCGTTATGTGAAGACAAAAAAGGTGAATGGAAAATAACCTGCCCATCGTAAGATGATAGCCAGGATAACACTCACAGACATATCCACCCGGAACATTGATACATTTCTGGGCACATATTCCAATTTGAGCGCATTCATCAATATCTTTAATTCAAAACTTTACTAAAATATAAATATAAATTAAGATTATAAAATTTTTCTTTCTCTTAAGATTCAAATCATGTCAATTGTTTAACTGGTAACTTCCATTTTTTATTTTTAAAATTTTTGCATATATCCGTTAACATACTACTGCATTAAAATTTGAGAAGTTTATCAGACAGGAAAAAATGCCCAGGTCTCACTAATACTAAATAACCCGATGGAAAAAAAACTAACCTATACAACTTCTTCCTTTTAATTCAAAGCCACGGGGACAGTGACAAATGGTACCATTAAACTTCGTTGTCCGACATTTACAATGATTATTTGATGAGTCATCACACATTGCTGAAAAAAAAAAACTCAACAACAAACTGAAACGATGTTAGTAAAAGACTTGCCTACAAGTTATGCAGCAGCAAATATGTAATCCGATCTTAAATATTTCTATTTCAAAAGTTTGTTTTGTAATTAATCAATTTTTTAATACAATACATCTTATTACCTACCATCTATTTGCTAATTGCTTCGCGAAAGCTGATCTAGAGAACTTTGCACGGAAATTACAATAAGCAAACCCTACTAAAGTGCCTACAACATCTTTTTAAATTTCCAAATAACCACAAGAGTAATAGGGTCATGCTATCCTAATGTGGGTCTAGTACCCAACTAATAACATTATAAAGCAGCTATGGAGACAGTGATTCATCTATTGTCAAAGGTTATTTCGATTCTTATCGGAAAAGAAGAACGAAAACCAGTCTACACACGCATCAATAGTTTTCGTTTACTAAAACTTACTTTTATTTCAATACTCATTTATTGGCCTTCACTCATTAGAAAAGTGATTCACAGGTCCTGAACCAGTATCCGAATAGATTCCGAAAATTTGTCTCAAAAAAGCTAATGGATAATGCAAACGACTATTAAAGACTGATTAGATTCTGATTAGTACATGACCAATTAACAGAAAAACTATTTTCTTACTTAAATTGAAATGCGAAGAGCAAACAGATTTCAAGCAGTCATTGTTCGGCCTTCCATCAATACACAAATCTTCTAATTTGATGCATTGTAAAGGAGTGCCTGGACAACGGTATTCCGTATTTTCGTCACACTTCTCAGCTGAAGAAAGTATGTGAAAGAAAATATATGGCCTACTATAACATGTAAAGATCAACGCAAGACTAACCGCTTATTCAATAGGGAACTTGAAACAAAACCCAAGAAAAAATTCAAATCATATAAGGCTCGTATGACTGGAAAAAAACGGCCACTATTGCTTTAGAACATAAAATGCTGCAAATCTGAACGTTGTCTGCATCGCATTAATTTCATTGCTCTAAATCAATTTTTAGCCATAGAAGCACCAAATACAACGTACGTTTAGCAGCCACCACGCATTCTTTTTCATCAGCTCCGTCAAGACAGTCATCGAAACCATCACACCATTTGTTCGCCGGAATACATCTTCCCATATCGCAAGTCTTCTCATTAGCCGTACAAGCACGTTTGTCACCTGCAGAACAATGCTAAGAGATGCGCACCTAATTCAGTTTTTCCTTT
This sequence comes from Litomosoides brasiliensis, assembly GCA_013365375.1. Taxonomy (NCBI): domain Eukaryota; kingdom Metazoa; phylum Nematoda; class Chromadorea; order Rhabditida; family Onchocercidae; genus Litomosoides; species Litomosoides brasiliensis. Next base: position 115,117 of record JABVXW010000097.1, read on the forward strand.
AATCATGATTAACCGTACTGTGTGCTTCATAACTGCATGCATCAAAAAAATTTCCATTTTTCATGGAATACCAGCTAAATTTTAACAAGGTTCAATATCTTAAATTAAATGTTGAATTTATTTAAAGCGAAATATTACAATTTTCTTCATCAGAACCATCCGCACAATCCATTTCTCCATCACATTTCCACGCCTTATTGATGCAGTGACCTCCATTTCGACACGGAAATTCCTAAATGTTTTAAAAGCTCTTCAAATAATTTATGTATCATACATACAATACAACAAAATATAATATAAGTTCAGTCAACAGCAAAGTAACAAATAGTGACTACTAACAATTCACACAAAAAATACAGTGCATTCTTATTCACTTCGCAATTTCTGATCTGAACCGCTACAAATTCGTTATCTTCTTATTACACATTATTTTGTTTAAAATCACATATAAGAGTATCTAAATTATGCAAGCGAGTACTAATATTTCTCTATTGAAGCATTCGAGTTTTAGAAATTATCAATGTAATTACGAGCTATATTTAAAAAACGTCGTTTTCCAGAACATAACAATACATGACATTCACGCATGTTTGGAACTGCAGTTTTACAGAGTATATAGTTCCAGTCACCTGCAGCCACGAAGAGAAGTATGTAAGAAAAATAAGAAATACTACAAATGTACATAGAAAAGCTGAGATTAGACCTGACAAAACTCACAAAGTTATGATGACATGTGACATGTGGATTTTGACTTACAACTGCACCAATATCTGAACAATCCATTTCGTCCGAATGATCCTTGCAATCCGCTTCACCATCACAAACCCACATTCGGGGGATACACGTTCCACCTGATCGACACTGGAATAACATTTTTCACAACAGCAAGCGATAATTCTAAAAAAAAAGTTGAAACGGCGGCAATTCAAATAAAGAAACCGTAGCTTAGTTAAAAATAAGTTCAAGTAAATTTGACTTGAAATTTCTCTGTAGCATCACATGTCGTATTCGGGCATTTCACATGATCTTCATCTGAACCGTCACCGCAATCATCATCACCATCACAAAGCCAATTTTTAAATATGCACACACCGTTATCGCATCTATGTTTAGATATGCAATTAAGAAACTCAAAAATATATTCCCTTCACAAAAATACATTATACATTAATGATTGTACTGCTCTTCTGAAGGAAAGAAGTATGGCTGCTCAAAAAACACTGGAAAAAATGATACTGAATCAGGAGAATTAAGAACTTAAAATAAAAGCGAAAATATCTAAAAATTCATACTGAAATTCATTTGTGCCACATGTCCTTGTCTTTTGGCAGTCCTTTTCATCGGACATGTCAACGCAGTCATTTTGTCCATCACATTTCCATGTCATAGGAATGCACATTCTAGCATGACCTTTGTATTCTTCACAGACAAATTGATCTTTTTCACATGTTATGTCTAAAAAGCATTTGTCGACAATTAATGTTTTAGTGCTTGAATTTCAATGTTTAAAAAGGTAAGAGCTGAATTTTTTAGTATATTACAACTTATTAACTATGATGAAACAGTGACTCTGAAATGAACTGACACATTCCTAAAACAATTCTGAGCAAACTCTAAAATCCCTCTAACATTATTGAAATGAATTTTTCAAATTTTCCTTAATTTACACTTTATACAGTATATGTAGAGCATGATTTATAAAAGGAACAGCATTATAAAAAGGTAAGCACAGTGCTTCATATCTAGGCTATAATTACGCTGAAAAACTCAATCGATGATTTTGTATGCTGCAACATAGTTCATGACTGTAATTTATAAAGCAACAGAAGTTATGTAGTGAATAATTGTAATATATATTGTACGAACTCTGGCATCCCTTTTCGTCTGATGAGTCGCGGCAATCAGACTCTCCATCACATACCCACGTTTTTGGAATACAGCGTGCCGGGTAATCACGAATTTTTGACGCATACAGTGGAAGGCCGGTTGAATCACCAACACATTCAAATTCTCTGTCTGCTTTGCAGGATACTCGTGCTGGAATAAAAAACGCTAGTGCAATAAAAAATTGATCGCTGCCGTATTTTGGCACAAAACACTCCATTGAAAAGTGCTTTTCTATTCATATCGAAAACCGCATAAATTAGTATTAAAAGACGCAGGGTCTCTCTTATATTTTTTAGCTGAGGCGTAGATATATTTATAAAGAATTCTAGAAAAAAAACGCTTTTGCCTGCAAAACACCAACTGCAGCAATTTAAACAGTGAATTAATTTCATTACATAACTTACAACACTTATCTTCGTCATCGCCTTCTGGACAATCTTCATCACCATCACAGCGCCATGAAAGAGGGATGCATTTGCCACTATTACATTTATATTGATTATCCGCAGAACATTCTACAAACCAAGATTCGGCAGTATTAGGAAAACAAAAAACTTTTCGAGTTTCTGTCCATTACGTGATTTCGATTACCAACAAATTTAGTTTAGTAATGAAGGAATAGTAACAAAGTAATAACTAAAAAATCACCTTCGATCATAATTTTTTTACACGTTTATTTCGGAAGTCTTTTAAAAAGTTGATAGCAGCAATTTCAACCGTATCATTTTTAAATGACAACAAATCTGATAGGTTTCCGTTCCAAATCCGATAAAGAATAAATGTCCATTAAAAAACACTTACCTTTACTTCCTGTCGTAACAGCACATTTAAGAAATCCCACTGAATTAATGAATATAAAAGTTGCAATAGGTATGAACATTTTTAATGAAGATCTCGGCATTCCTTTTCCGACCTCAGAACTGGGATGATGTTATAGTCGTTTCATGCAATAATATGTTTGGATAGTAGATAAGAAGTAGGTAAAAAACTGATAGGGTGTAGAAGCTTTCGGTTGATAAGCACTTTTTAGGAGGTATTGATAACACCGTCTATATCGCTTTCAGTCGATACTGCAAGAGCAATTGATAATGCAAATGTAGGTATGTGTAATTTAAAACGTGTCTGAAACAAACAAATACATATAGCAACCAACACTGGTAAAATAACAAATCAATCGAAATAACAACATGTCTAGTCGGGATTAAAATGGCTACACCATTGATCTTACTGAACGATGTGACAAGGGTGCTAAAATTGCCACACACTGCGCCACGACAAATATGATTTATCTCGATTACTACCTACATACCATATAACAATACTTGTTGCAGTTACAATGACAAGGTAAATTCAGAAATGCAGTCGAAAAAGAAAGATATGAGCCACAGGAATCGTATGCATAAAGTGCTCTTATTCCTAATGCTGTCGACAAGGATTACGATATCTAAGAGAACAAACTGTAAACCTTAACCACAAGGCGACTTTTGATTATATTACAACTTTGAAAGTGGCATAAACATAACGATTAAAAACAGGTCAGAAAGTTTAGGTATTGGATGATGAAGTAGCAAATATGAAAATGAAACGCAGTGATAAACGATGACAAAAAGTTAAGGAAGGTGGCGTGAGTAATCGAACACGCTTGCAACATAAGCAGAATAACTGGAAGAAGTAGAGAGCGTATGAATGGAAGAGAACGAGAAGGAGAGAGGAGGAGCGAAATAGAAAAGAACTGAATATTGAAGTGAGGTGCGACAACACCTGAAATGAATGGATAATTGAGCAGGCAGCAGTTCCTAATGCTGAAATTTGAGAAGCCTCAACGACTAATAATTGTGGAGAGATTTTTTAAAAACATCCAATCAACTCCATCGTTTCATTCATTTTGTAAGAAGTGATCTATCTCATTTCAGCAATGAAGCAGAAGAAAGCAGTCGGAAAAGCAACTTCCATGATTATTTCATTTCTTCGCACCGCAAAGAAAAACAAAAAATGAAAATGTTATTCTCTCTGTGTTGCTGACGACATGTAAACAAACATCATCCCAATGCACATGACATACTCAATCCATATTAGAAGATGCATACAAAGCACACGCTACATACGTACACACACACACGTACACACTGACACACACACCTATGCATACAAAGCTCACATACTCACTCACACATACCTCGTCTTTCGTACACACACATTGACATACCGTATTATATCGCTGATGCATAAACTTCACGAAACTAGCGGATCGAAAGATAAATCGACAGAAACAGTCTCCTCGTTGTACTTTCAGTTCAACCTTCTCATTATCCAATGGCATCAGGAATCAACGGCTCACGTTACTCGTTCCTTACGTATATGAAGTGTTGGATTAAAGGACTTCATCAACAGCTCACGAGTCATAATGTACAAAATTAAAGCGGTATACGGTTCAGATTGACCTGAATTAAATGACTCATAAATAGTGGTAATATGCATTGCTAGTGATTTTCATAAAATTGCCAGAAGGAGTTTTCACTAGCGGTGTATAGATTGATGAGCGAACGTTCATATGTAAAACATACAAAATAATAGAAATAGTATCGAGGGATACAAATGTCACACAAAAAATCTTAATACAATACACACACACACACACACGAGTAAACTAATTACGTGATTGTTATTATACGCAACAAATTTTCCAGTCGATCAATCTAGGGGTTTTCTCAACCAAAGGTCTTTTTAATCGACACATTTGGCATTGATGTGTGAAACAAAGTTTGTCACTTCAACTACTGCACGTGTGCTTCGGTTGGGTAAGTTTCTGTGGGTAAATGATTTGTACTGTTAAACAAGTGATAAATGAGAACAAAAAAGACTAATTGTCATCAGCATTATACGAAAAATAATATGAGAAGATCGGTGATCAGCCAAAAAGTTTCTTGGCGAATACGATTTATGCTTGACTGATGAATTATCTTTTCGGTAACAACAGGTTATTTTTCATCCTTACCGCACATCCAAAGTATGCTAATATTCATATCATTGATAATTTTAGTAAAGTGATGATAAGAGGAGTAAGAGGAGTAGTTGAGCATGAATTATCATATAAGAACGGAGTGAGATTGTTGGTTCCAACAATGAACCATGACAAGGAGTAATCTCAAATAGAAAACTGAAGGAAGCGATTACTGTAAAATTTAAATAATCTCAAATGTAACTGTAAAAACCTTAAAAGTCTGATGATTTAAAACTTGAAAAACTGTTCGGATAAAAAAGAAAGAAATCAAAAGTCAGCGACTAAAGACTGAAAATAATCCTGGAAAGGCACTTTCGAAACAGAAATAATTTTAGTGCTATTAAAAATAACGCAGGCAAAAATATGAAAAGATTTCATTGGACCAAATTAATCTCTAAAACATTTTTTGAAAAAATGGAAGAGAAAAATGACTGGTATTTGTTTGTTTAGAGAGTGACTATAGATTAGCAAGAGAGAGAATCGTCGATGACGGCCTAGACAGTCATTCCCAACGCTACGTCATCATATCACTGTTAACAATTGATGCTGACAGAGCTGAGTGATAGTGATGGCAGACGGCACAATGATTAATCCTTCATGTGAAATCGCTACTTCCCTCACTTTGAGCGATGAGTGATAATTTAAATATTCAAAATGATATGATCTGCTTTTTTTATCACGAAATGTTCATTTATTATCGGAACATCTAAATTGCTTCCTTTCCATTCTTTTTCCTTTCGAGTTTGCTTAGATGGAAAAGATCATATTAAGAATGAAAAGGAGGAGATGAAAGGAAAAGCTTAAGCTAAGTTTTTAAGGAGAAAAAATACATGTGCATAACAAGCCAGAGATTTTACACGTGTTAAGAAGTCCACACATCCATCTGTCCCTTTAATTCAAGTCGTCCTCACCTCATGACAGTTCGCTTCCGTATGAAATTAATAAACAATCAACTTTGGCTGAGAACGATGGCACAAACACAACGTCATAATTGCCGCTTATACTGTAATCGTTTTTGTATTCTTAATCAGTGGAGAGTGGTGCGGTAATGGAAAATGATCGATAAGTGGTTGATCAGTGAGAAATTTTCATGATCGAATCCAAACCATTCTTATTTTTTTCTGTGCTCGGAAATCAAAAATCGAAAGTTGACATTTTTTTGCTGAATTAGAATTGTTCACAGTTGTCTTGTCCTTGTTTTTCTATCATTGATGACTGATAAATTTTAATGTACTGAATGATTCATTCATAATCATTGGTGCATAGATGAGAAAATTTCGAAAATATTATTACTTCATCGATTTCATTTTCACAACTGTTGAGAGCAAACTTGAATTATTTTATTTCAAACATTGTATGAGTGTTGTTGTCAACAGTTCGAAGTGATGATGTGCGTATTAAGTGTAGTAAAAGTAAAAAAGGGAGTGGTTAGAAAGGTGAACTGTCAAGAAGTGTCCGTCGGTTGGATGAGGAGGAAGAAGGGATTGCTGATCTTTCGACCATTCGTTTAGATCGGTGGAGGAATGAAGGCAGTGATGATCAGCAATGGAAGCAAGCAACATCAGTGAAATCTATCAAATTATCGCTGTAGCAAGCTCCCTACTGCATCTTTTCATCAATTTCCTCTTGCCACATCATACAGTTAATTCTTCTTACATAACTAATATCAGACCTTTTATGGGAAGCAGAATTTACTCACTTCTTTCCCCTCCTTTGTACCTTTTGCTTCTTTTCTTGTAATTACTTGCAGAATTAACTGATGGTAATTATTCCTCCTTCGGTTATTTGCAATCTTAAACGTAAACTGATTGATTCATTTATGTGAAAAATGTAGAAGGAGCACTCTAAATTCAGGAAGAAGTGATTTTGTTGACAAAATTTCTTATTTTTGATTTCACGATGGGATATTCTCATATTTTAATGCTAAAGTATGGGAAGTTTTAGGGCTCAAAAATTGGACGAGCAGTGTGAGCTGCGAAAAGAGTAAATGATCAGTGAGAAGCAGAATTCCCCGTTGGCGCATTTCATTTTGTCGACGCCAAAAGTTTGAAAAGATTTGCATTGTTGTGAGGAAACATCTATACTGTCGCCGTTTACTCTGTGAAGCGAATAATAGTCGAATTAAAGTGCTGTGGGGGAGGAGGAATGAAGAAATGAGGGCGTCATCCCTCTCTTAATTTTTATTTATATTCGAAATGAAAATGAATGATAGAAATTTTGAGAGCAAATTTTTAAAAAAAGCGTAAAACTTTTTTGTTTAAAAAGAATGAAATGGCAGAGAATGAGCAGAGCAGATGTTTTGCCATCTTCATTTCTACTTATTCTTTGCTTATTGAAGCAGTAGGCCAAGTTCAATTAAATTGTCATCATCAGTGATATGCTGCCAGTTACTTTCTGAAAAAGAAAATGTCCACTCTCTTCACTTAGCCATTCCAGAATGACTGGTCATCGCACATAAACACGCGATCATATTTCCTTAATACGCCAAACTGTTACACGCATGATGGCGTTTTATTGTTCACCACTTGTAAAACACTCGATTAAATTACAAATGTTTCTTTTTCCAAAATACCATCTAATGATTGAAGAGGAGCAAGAGGAAGATATTTCACGTAACACTCCTAATTATATCAACTTTTCTACCAGATTAATTAATGTTGGGTACACCCGACAAAACAATTGTCAGCATCGATTGTACAGAAATTAAAAGCCAGAAAATGTAACTGTAAAATTTGACATGGTAACTATGCCAAAAAAAATCAAGAAGAATTAGATATATTCGCAAGTGAGTTAATTAATTGTGAATAAAAATATAAGTGTTCGAAAATGAACCAGAGAAAGAAAGATGCTATAAAGTAACAAATATGCCATAAATTTTTCCCGAAACTGATATTTTCTATAAGCAAATAAAAAACCTGCATTCCTCTCAAAGTTTTCTGTTAATAATTCAGTTAAAGTTGAGAAAGTAATTGATCACCTTCCGTGATTATTAATACTACTCAAGAAGTTGCCAAGACCGCTAAGAATATTTGACCGGCCATTCTTTCGCTTGTACTCCGCCGCTTCTGCTTGAAATCGGCTCTCTTGAAGTTTTTCAAATGCACTGCATTTCTTATCTTTGAATATATTTGGTAACTGAAATGATAAAATTCCAAATTATACAAAATAAATTGTTGTTGAACAAGTGAAATTGGAAAAAATTTCATTTCTTCCACTGATTAATTCAACTTTTTCAATTACAATGACAGATATATGCATATAGTTTTTTTTCACACAAAATATTTTCAATAGGAAAAGGAAAGTCGCGAAAAGGGAGATATATCAGTAATAATTGTTTTTGGCATTTTTCCTTCTTTGAGTTTGTGATATTTGTTGAAGAATTAGTCAGTGTGCTGCACAGCATTGAAAAAATTCTCCAGAAAAAAAGTTTGTTAGATTTTTGAATTTGAGAATATCATGAATCCAAACAAAGACTACCGAATTAGCTGTAGTAGCAGCTTCAAATAGCAAATTTGTTTTCACTTTAGCTCCTTCAATTTCGTAATCTACAACGGCGTGTTGACAAGCAAGTAAGCGATCGGGCACTCGTTTCGATACCCAATACTCCAAGAGTTCCGAGTTAGTTGGTGTGTATGAGCCTTGCTGAGAAATGAAATTCAACATTCACATGACTGATTATCTCTCTGTTTGCTGTGTTTGTTTCTCTTATCGAAGTGTTACCAATGAGAACTTCACTACCGTAATGAAAAGATGAAAGTTGCAGTGATAATACAAAGATATTGGAGGAAGAGAAAGTGCTTACATCAATGCTATTAGCAGCAAGCCATTCAGCTATCATTGCTAATTTAAATGCCTTACCAAGCAAGGGATTATCCAACTGGGCGAAGAATTCTTTTTCCATCTAAAAATCATTATCAATTCAATAGAAATATTCAACTCGATGACAATCTGAGATGAATGTTTTCCTCCAGAACTTTTTTTCTTCTCTTTAAGAGCAGATGTTTGAAATTTATGAAATCACACTTAAATTTGAGTTTTTTAAAGTTCCGCAAAAATGTATGTCGGTATACCATCAGATAAATGACGGTGTGCGGTAAAATTGATAATCTTGGTAGTGACTAGTTTACGGATTAAGAAACTACTGATAACTTATCTCAGCCCTTGTCTCGCCTCTTTCGTAAAATTTCATCCAAACATCAACAGCACCTTGCTTTTGCCAATAATCTTTTTGCCATACTGATTTCGAAAACGCGGAGCAAAGCGTAAATAACGGATCTTCTGGTGGTGGACATAATTTGACAGTTAATCGATAAGTACGCTCTTCGGTTGCCCGACACAAATTACCATCAGTGTTTTCTAGCAGTTTTAATTTTCTGAAATTAAATCTGACCAATAAGAGGAAAATGAGAGGTTTTAAAATGATAAACAACTTACAGTTAATTGAAATTAATGATCTAAAACACAAAAAATGTCCCAATACTTGTTAAAGTTATCACAGTAAACTTTTTTGATCATAAGATATATTGATTTTAAATTGACTGGAATAATGACAACTTTGTATTTTTGCACCAATCGCAGTAATAGCATTCACGGCCGCACGTTGCTACGTCCATACAACGTAACTTTCCAATTGGTTGAATCATCACGTCAAGTTTCATAGCAAGGCGATTAATATGAACTTCTAAATTTGTCAAATTTAGTTCAGGCAAAATTTTCTAAAGAATAACAAAAATATATTTCACAAAAGCTGAAAACAGAAAATGTTTGATAACAATTTGATCAGTGCAAGTAAATTAAATTAATTTTTTCAACACAAATGAAAAACTAATTAGTAAATGAGTGCCATAAACTTTAACATATACTTGGTGGCAATGTTACATCGATAGACATGTCAACGCAATCAGGCCACGTCAATTTTAGCGTATCACCATCGCGTTCGGATGGATGACTAAATGATGGATTAGCCAATTTAATCGGATCTGTGCAATTTTTTCCGGTAATTTCCCGACAACATGATGATGTTCGAGCATCCTTCAGCTTTGCAATAAATAGATTCTTGCTAATGACTGCCTAAAATAACTTTATTTGCAAATTCGTTTCAATTCAATAACAATTTAAAATGAAATATATTTTAATCAAAAATTCCTTGCAATCTTTTTTTGCAAAGAAATAAAGAAATCAATTACCACTAAGTAAATCCTTAATTTTAACTCTGTTTTAAATTCGTTGCAGAATCTCCTTCAAACTTAACTTTCTCCACTTTCATTGGTTTTTCTTCTGTAAGCAAGCAAAACGAGCAGCGCATTAAACGAACAGTAAGCTAATTTCCATCTATATTTAAGTCAGTGAAATCATGCATACCTGATAGGAATGGTTATTAATTTTCTGCACACTCCCCGTGGCAATGGGTACATCCTTGTCGTTGTAGATGACAGTATTGCCCGACTTATCAGCCACAACTTTGCCTACGCTACGTCCTTGCGCATCATAACATTGCGAGATACCCGGCGTTTCTGCTGCAAAAAATGATGAAATTTAATTTATTTTTGATCCTGTCAATATGGAATATTCTCTTTCAGAAAAAATTATTTGCAGTATTTAAATTGTGTTTTTAATAAAAGACAATGCATACTAGAACATTGATAATTTTAAGACATTAGTAAAACTGTAAGTGTGCTGAGGGGTTCACTGACCTTTTCCTAGCTAAGCCAACTAATCTAACTAACCCCTAAGTGCGTGCCACCAGTGAGCAAACAGCAACAACGGACAAGCGAGGAAATAGAGGGAAGGAAATGGCGAATTCATTTTATAGTGAACTTTACAGTTTTTGCATTTTCAGTCTATCACACAAGCGATGTGGAAGTAAAGCTACACGTATGCCTAAAGGAGTTGTAGTATATGCACAGTTCTGCAAGTAATGAATCATCGCATTTGATTGTTCGAATCAGAAAGTTTTTGGATACAAACACTTTTTTCTCCCAAATATCCAGCAATAACTGTCACCGATTTCTGCCGATGTAACGAAAATTACCTGCGCCGTTTCAGATTTTATTGCATTTGTCAAATCTATACGATAATTTCAAAAATCAAATGGAAATGTCCTTACCAGTACAGTGATATTTTTCAGATCGCCTACTAAATAAAGACTGCGAAAACTCATCCTCGTCGTTAACAGTACCAGCTGATAGATAAGCATCAACTTTACGATTATCCTTTTTTATCGTATATGCATATTTACCACTTTTCCCCTTTTCCTGGAAGTTATAAATTTTAATATTTTTGTCATCTATTTTCTTTTTGAACGTAATCACGATAATAGTCGAAGAAAGTAAGTTTTATTTTAATAGCTATTAATTTATGAATTTTTTAAGATTACATTTCGACATAATCATATGATAAAATTCAATTTGGAGTACAGATACTGAAACCAAAACTGAAAACTTCAATTTTTTAAAATAATAAATAAAAATCATAAAATTGATGAACCATTTGAAATAGCAAGGAAAGCGTAGATCAGCGTTAAACAAAATAAAATAAATACCTTGTCAGTATATGAAAGTGTACCGGTACCTTCATGTTCATTTTGATTCTGTGGATTTAAAGCGAAATCAAATCGTTCATTGGTAGCTACAAAATCTGTATCTTTTGGATCCTTCAGGGAACCACGGACAGCTGTATCTAGCGTATATTTCCCATCGGCTTTCAAGAATGCATGACGTCCTTCGTCATCTTCCTTAGTTTTTATTTGTCCTCTACAGAAAGGTATGAGTTAAAAAATCTTATTTTTTCAATGTATTTTATCTTTTCAATAACTTCAGCAATCGCTCAAGAAACTGTTTTAATGTTCAAAGTTTCACATAAACATGTCATAAATTGTTCGTTTAATTTGATCTAAACCATTCTGAATTTCAAAATAATCAATTAAATTTGATGAATAAATATAAAGGGATTGAAGAGAAAGAGAAGCAACCAACTTGTGTCCTTCAACTTGCGCAATACCGCCTTTATCACCAAATCGTTGCACCTGTGCCCGTTGTCCATTACTTTCTGCCGCTGCTACGTTACCCTGTGCTGATGCACTCAATTGCTTGTTCGAGTTAATCAAATTAAGGATTACTTTTTCCTGATTACTCGCATCTAATGACACCTAAAGGGAAAATGAAAAGAGAAATAGTGTGAAACGCATCAAAGGTTTGAAACTTCCTTCTTAATAATTTCATGATTTTACTAAATCAGCAATATAGTTAGTTATTGCAAGTACAACCATCTTACACTACTGAAGTTAGTGTTACTTTTAATAGCTATTTCTCAACAAGCGATCAGTTATGGACTTAGATTCACCAGATATCACACGTGCATAAGAAAGGACGGAATTACGAATGAATGAACAGTATGGGTACCTTTTGTACATTGTTTTTTTCCGGTTCAAACCATGATGTGTCAGCATCAATGTGCTTACGTTTCATATTAATGGCAACGTGGTTTGGTGCTAAGGTTGCCAGTTCTATTATCGGAATGTGTAGCAGTAACAGCGAATTGATTAGTGAAAGTAACATTTTCAAGAAAATAATAAAAAAGTTGAACACCTCCTTCCTTTCTTTGCAATAGAAAAGAAAGTAAAAAGATTGGAAAATCTTTTCTCCTTTACTGATACTTCTTCTTAGACAATAAAGCGAGCGATAAACTTAACAGTAATGATAACTATATAATTAATATAACAGTGTTTTACTAACAAATGGCAGCAAATGAATTGGTGGGTACTGCTGTAGGATGACTGGTAAATTGGTTGGTATAATTGTCAGTTGGTTAGATGGATGGATGGATCGATGGATGGAGGATAAATGTACGGTTGTCGTCATTAAAGCATTTTTGGAGAATCGATTTGACACCACGACGGATGATGAAGATATCTTGAATTATGATATAGACCGGTTCTGATATTATTTGATATAGCCTGCGGGTTTCTTGGTCGCCTTCATATTTCTTCCCTTTTCCTCTCCATACAATATCATCTCATCAAAGAAACGAAATTCATATCACGATAACTAAAATGTTTCAATAACCGGTATCCATTTGAATCAACCCATTTTTCCCGCTTCCGTCATTGTATTGCTATCAGTTAAAGAAGCCGTCGGATATTTTATCAAAGTTGCTTTCTTCCTTTTCATCACTTAACGACAGGTGACGAAAACAAGGTGTACGAATACATTTTTACCGTGAAGATTTTATACTCTTAAAGCTTATTCTACTCTTATGGTAGTAGAATACACCAGCTGCTTTCGATGCTTTACTGTTCCATATTTCGCTTGTACTTCCACCATTCCTTTTCATTGAATAAAAGCCAGTTTTGCCTCCTTCTCTAATTCAACAGATAAATGCTATCATTAAAATGTGGTAGTACAACAGTAACAGCAGCAGTAGCAGCAGCAGCAGCAGCAGCAGCAGCAGCGGCAGCAACAGCAGTAGCAGCAGCAGCAGTTGTCTTATTCCTTATCTTCAATTTCCTTCTATTATCTCTCCCACTTATTCTAATCAAATCGCTTGATCATATAAGCGAAAATACATTCAAACTTGTAGTTAATTTCTCCCGCACCAGGAAAGTACTAGTTGTGGTGTTGCGTGGTTTCTTGTTATTTTCAGTTTTTTTCTCTTTCCGTTAAGATTTAACGTAAGTTAAATTCTATTTTCTTAATAACAGTATTGTTCGATTTTGAATTCTTTTTAGAATTTTACGGCCATCTTTTTTATGAAATGTAACGAGCGAATGAGCTAATCACTAGAATGGTTAGAATTTATTTTCTACAATACAATATTTCTTAGGACGTGGTCTACTTAATCGTTACTTAACGATGCTCGGATGATTTTACATTACACGTCAAACTGGCTTGCTCAAGTATGCTTTGGACGACACGCGGAAGCCATATATCACATCTCGAATACGATTTTTAATAGTAATAATTTGGATCGGAAGTTTCGTACCCACTCGGTCATTCATAAGTGGGCATGTTTGATTACGCACTTTAACTATTATAATTATACTTTGAATTAACTCAAAGTGAATTCAGTTATTAATTCATGACATTTCTTCACAGGACAAATCTATGTACGCTGATGATCGCAATTATCCCTTTTTTAAAAGGGAATGATTATGCAATAACTGCGAGCTTGATGTTCATATTATCGATGATTCAGTATTGAATTAATTAATAGTATGGAACGTCATTGTTGCAGTGATTGGCAAATTTATAAGATTGGTAAGAGTGATATGATACCAAATACGTCAAGAGGAACAGAACACTAAGCTATGCAACACGAATCTATCACGACTTACACTTCGTTACCATAATATTAATTAATTTGAATATAATGAAAGTGGCAGATTTTTCGCAATAATTTTCGCTGAGTTAACACTGTTCAATTAGAATGATATACCTTACACTGTTTTTATTCAAATGTTCAAGGATTCAAGGATTGGTGGAATGAAAAAGACAGGACAAATGAAGGAGAAATTGACAACAAATTCAAAAAAGGAACTGCCTCTTTGAAATGGAAACTTTCCACTGCTAATTATTATACGCGTACAATTACGTGAAATTTAATTGATACGTTTACCAGTCAATTATTACTGTAATTAACTAAGGTGTAATTAAAACGTCTTTATTACATAAAAGTATATACATGTTCGAGTTCGAGTTTTTAGCGAATTTAAATTCAACAAAAAACTGAGATTGGAGTAAAGTTAAAAAAAATTATTAGAATACGACATAACTACAGATGGTATCACCTGAATTTTGATAACGTAAGTTTATTTCAAAATTAAAATGCGCGTACCTAACATAGTGGAATTACAAATGTTTTATAATATGTACACACAAAGAGACCGTTGTTTTGTTCACATAATAATATTTAAGAATATTTTAAATCAGGAAGAACATTCCAGAAATTTTAATAATTTCTCGCTCAATGTAAATGCAAAATAACAGAAAGTTTTAATTATAAAAAGCAAAAGAGATGTGTAAAACTGAAATTCCTGCTGAACGTATGTCATAACGATGGATAATTAAACAGTGAAGGAAGAAAATACCATAATGCATATGTTTTAACATGAAATTTAATTCAAAAAACTCCCATATCGAATTTTGTCAAATAGTGAGGGAGTTGAAATTAGTTTTAATGGACAGAAGGAAGAAACAATTGTGCAACGAAATTGTGATTTGTTTACTGACATTCATAGATTTGTTTTTATACCAGAAATTTGTATTACTCGCACCGAACGATAAAAAATTCAAAACGATTCAGTAAATTTGATTTAAGTTAAAAATTTTCAACAGTTAACCTTTTTAATTCATACCTCTTTACTGCATTACAATACACATCCCTTTCAATGTCCCTTCACTATTAAATGTTTATTTTAAAAGATTCTCTTCTCCTACATCATCTCCATCGATACTTTCTGGTCTGAAACCGTTTCTTCTTCACCATCCACTGGTCACACGGTTTCACATTTCGTCCGTCAATTGCATCCGCCATTAAATCCATCTTCACACCGTTGAATGTTATATCTCCAATACATCCAACAAAGTTTTTGTCATGCAAACCACCGGTCATACTGTCCAAATCCGGCACACCACCTGGAATGAGTTTCTCCTTCCTTCATTTCAATATTAAACTTAACCAAATCAACAATAATTGTATCACTAGTTATCTTTTTCCGAAGATTTATCATTTCTTTCCAATAAGGAAATAATTAAAATTTTTGAAATTATTTTCAAACTAAAACTACTAGCTTAAATAAATACAAAAATTTCTTGTATAACTTTAATTTCTGTTAAAAATTCATCAAACTGCTGAGAGACAACGATAAATAAACTTCCTACCTCCAAGTCACAACTTCACGTACGCTCACGCTAGTAACGAAAGAAGAGAAAATGAACTTCTCTGAAAAGGCGCGCTAGCAAGTAAGAATAAACTTACGTAATTTTACACTTATCAATTATTTCATTTCTTTTCAAACTCCGCACATATTACCTTACCTTGCTGCAGCTATTACCGTCTCTTATACTTTCTTCTTTTTTGTTTACTTAATTATCCTATAATCATAACTCATTTTCATCCTATAACATAATCATTTCCTGTGACTTTTTGCGCTTAATCTAATTCGTTTTCAATTATTACTTATTTCTTCCAAATACTCTTTCAAGCAAGTACAGAAAAAGCTCACGTTAAAAAAATTAATTTTACACATATTTAATTTTATATAAATTTAACCGATATAAACATCTCCATCTGCATTAAGCATAGCAACAATGCCAAACGATGAGCCTATAATTGGTGCTCCCTCATCGATGATCATTTTTCCATTGCGACCTTTCCGCCAAATTCGTAATTGATGCTCACGGTCATCATTTACCATTTCAGTACTGATCAGTTGTGAGGCACCGCCACCAAGCTCGTATCTTTAATTAGCATACGAGGTAAGTGAATAATAATAACTAGATATGAAATAATCAAAGTTCCTGTAATTAAAAGAAATTTAAGGGAAAAGAATGTGTTAAACTTACGAAAAAACTATGATAGCTTCTTGAAGCATACTTGTAACTATTGGAAACTTTGTAATTAAACTTACGAGAAGACCAAGTGACCACCACTCAAGCCAATCGATATGTAGTCGTCTCCCTTTAGGGGTGTACCGAATGGCTGACCTTGCCAAAATATCAACTGCAAAATCACTTTTTATTTCGCTTACTAAAATTTAAACAGTGGCAATGAAGAAGAACAAAAAACATAGCACTGCGGAAATGAAAGGCAATTCAAAAGCGATTCCTTCATTCTTTTTCAAATAAAATGTAAACGATACGATACCCCGGACGATGCAGATGTTTTGAACCGAAAACTCAAACTTTCTTCATGTTCCGAAGTTAAATGCGGAAAATCATCAATGGAAAAGACGATGAATGCTTTACCATCAAATTTTGCTGCATGTTCAATTGGCTTGACTGCAAAGAAATTACTGAGAAACCCATCCAACTTTACTTTTCGACTAGAATAATCAATTTAAAAACACTCCAATAAGCTTACTTGACGACATATGCACTGTCTAATATATCTATCTATTCCAATATAATTAGAACTAACAAATTTCACAATTTGGTCCATCATAATAATCACGGCATGAGCACACAATATAAGTCCCATTGACTATTTCACAATCTCCGTGGTCACCACATATATCTGGCGTACACCGCACCATGCAATCTGATAAGACAACAATAATGGCAATGGCGTCAAGTACGAACTGCCAATTTACTGAACTGCGCAATCTTATAACAACTGTCATTGATCACGATAATTTGATAATAATAATAATAAATAATAATGATAATGTATAATAATAAATCATAATAATAACAATATAAAAGTAATTAATAATAATTTGATCGCATGTTACCAATAAATTGCAAAAAAAACTGCCATGAGAAAAGCCCTCTTTTAAATTTAACAAAAACCATACATGACTTGCATTAATTTTGATATGCTTTATTTTCCAGTTTTTCTATTTTTCGTTTTCGTCAGCTGAAATCACTCTTATTACTGTATCCGTAAAATTTGAATGGAAATAAAAATGAAAGAAGGAATTGTTACCTTCATCAGTGCAAGGTACTGTTTTTGCACGCTCTTCCGGATGTAATGTCGTCGTATCCGTTGCTTCAGCTTCATTCCTTTCAGTTGATTTAGTTGGTGACGTCGTAATGCTTATTGTCGTACGTGTCGTTGATATGGGCGTCGTCCAAATGAATGGCAAGTGAATGTCTTCGTCTTCTTCAATCGTATACGGTTTGCATACTGTTACATCACGCGATGATTTTTTCAGTATTTCAGCCAAATTTATATCCTTTCCGTTTAGAACAATCTTTAACAAAGTGAGCAAATACAAATATATGATGTCATTTAAAATTTTTCAGGATCTATAGATAGCAAAATTGTGTGTTAAACTTAACTTCGTTTCAATCACATGCACTAAAACACTTCCACAGAAAGTTAAACAGACCTTATTATCTTGAGAGTTTATTTAACTTGAGAGAATAAAACTTGGGAGCCAACATTGAAAAAGTTCAATTAAATAGTAAACATAGTGATACCTTCGAAATGCATCCTTCAAACGTAGCAGCACCACCAATTCTAGGATTTACAGTAATGCCGGAAGGTACACCACCGATAAATAAATTGGTTCCTGGCAGAAATGTTGAAAGTTTTCCACGACTGGGAATTTTCGTACCGTTTATCCGCACTTCATCGCGATTGCCAAACCGTTTCAGATCAAGGTGATATGGTACATTTGTTTTCACTTCATTTGGTGATTCAATTTCTATATTACCTGAAAATTACACTAAACGACGGTATAATCAAAGAGTGAGAAAATTGATGATTTGAGGGGAAATTATTCGGTTTCCCTCTTTTGTTATTTTATCGCAAAAATTTATTCACTGAAAAGAACGCTGAATAATTGCTTAAGTAATTCGAAAACAATAAAAAGGCAAAGACCGGAAAATGTTGCTGAAGGAAATAAAACTCTAATGCTTGTTGATTTATTTAGAAAAATAAAATAAAGCAAAAAATGAGAAGAAACAAACCATCTGCACTATTGTAAAAATAAACAAATCTTCCACGGCGTATTGCAAGTGCTAAATAATTGGATCGTTTTGGATTATAATCACTTGCTTGATAGGCTAATAACTGATCGTTTATTGAGCGCGGCTGGATTTCCATCTTTAGCTAAATTATCATTTCTCCTTGGATACAGTTGAGAGAAAGTGGAAAATTTTGTGTTTAATCGGGGGTTGTTGAGTGCAAGAGAAAAGAATTTCAATCTGATGAGATGAGTATTAGCAGCAGCAGCAGCAATCTATGCGAAAAAGATTGATGACGCTGATATTTGAAATGATTCTAATTAACAACAAATCAAATTTAATATTTTTTGGCAGCTGAGAAATAGTCGTTTACTGATAAAGAATAAAAGCAAACACTGAAATTGCGAAGTGTTTTTGATTTTGGTAGCACAATGTACGAAGTTTCGCCATTAAATTGAATAGATTCGATAACATCTTCACTTTCCAGTAGCTGACACTGGTCCCCGTGTCGTCCGCTTGGACAGTGGCAAAACTGCGTGCCATCTGACCGATACTCGCATGTTCCGAACCCACAAGTAACTTTAAAATGACTTTTGTAGTTTCCATATAAATAGTTAAGCGAGAAAAATGATAAACAGAAGTTCAACTCAGTTCATAGCTTATGGACGTTTAGCTTGAAGAGCAGTTTTCTTTTCTGCTTATTGCACAAATCAGCCCTAGGTAGACGCAACTACTGTACTGATTTACTGTATCCTATTTAAAAACATAGGAGATGAGAAAATGGGAGAAGTACCATGACTGCATTTTAGCACTTTCCGCTCACAGAATTCACCCTCGTACCCCTTGGCGCTGGAACAATCACATATGAAACCGTTGTGGACATTCTTTGGTATGCAAATGGAACTGTGTTGACACAGTCCTATTAAACATGCCGTATCCTTTTGTATACTTGCTGATTTTCCTACTGCATTTTCACCAAAATCGACCGTCTCATCGGATATTGTTAATGACGTAATTGTCCCTTAAAGGAATTAATACATTTCGGAATTAATTGCCAAACTTTTTTTGCTAATTCATATGAGAACGTACATATCCTCCGAGTACCACCTAGAATTCTGTGGTGCTAATAGATGAAGAAAGCAAAAACAACTTTATCAACTTCATGATTTACTGAAAAATCCAACAAGATATTAATTCAGAGAAAAATGAAAAAATGAGGTTGTTATTGCAATAAGACATTATAGGTACTGAAATTGAAAGAAAAAACTAAGTGTAATACACCTGATGGAAATTAGAAAAATAATACCGGTGAAAGGTTGTTCGAAGGTAGTACGTCCCAATTTTATTTTATCTTTAATGCCAGCAACATTTACAGTATTCGGCACGCCTTCACCAGTATTGAAGTAATAATTATCCTGTTCAACAGCGTCATCTTCATCAACTAGCAATGTAGCTGCAATAAATTGTTTCGCAAGTTAAATATTATTTTTAATTTAAAATTTATACATATTAATTAGGAAGGATGGCTGTAAAACATAACGGGAAAAGAGGTATAACAAAAAAAAGATCGAATTAACAAGCAAACCTTGACTTGGTTGATTTACAATCTCAATCTTATGCCATTCATCCATCACTACTGGATATGTACTCATTAACTCAGCTAAAATGTAAGTGCGATTATTTCATTTCAAAAACAATAAATTATAAGAATATCGTTTATTCGTAAACAATAAATTCACTTCCCAACACCCCGTTATAGTAAGGCTTTTTTCTAGAAACTAAATCAACGGGTAAAACTTCATAAAAATGAGTAAACCTGGTCCAGCACCGATATTGTACCGGTAAATTACATGACCATTTTTTAATCCGATACTCAAATAATTGATTATTTCATCTGGGTTGTTCTCATTTTGTCGCTCAGTATATATTAACAAACCTGAAATAAAATTTCCTATCTCCTTGAATAAGAAAAATTTGATTTCAAAATTTCCAAAATTTAGCAGCTTTTTCAGTGCAAACATTTATAGCAAACAATTTGGTCGCCTATAAGTAAATTTTAGGTCACATCGGTAACGCTAAGCACGGAAATGATGTCAACATGAAACAGACATTTATGGTAGCTTCCTTACTTTCCAGAAGACATAATTATTGCATCGTATTCATTCGCTTACCATTAGGTAATTTGGGTTTGAATGAAATTTTCAGATTAATATCACTCCACTGTTCGTCGGTTAATGGTCTCAGCTCCATGTAATCGTCTCCACCAAACATTGGCACAAAATCTATCCAACAAAAATTCACTCTTAGAATTGAGAAAGAAATCGAAATTACTTCACTCCGCTAGTTTTTCTTTCTTAGCATATATTTACAATTAGTACATTTCCTAGCAAATACTGCTGGAAAGGCACAACATAAGAAAATACCGGAGACTTTCAAGTGAACGTGTGTAACAGTTGCCAAGCCGGAATCAGTCCGCACGATGCACCTATAAACTCCTTCATCCGTCCGTTTAACATCCTTCAAATATAGAATATCTTGGCGGATTGAATAGGCATACGGTAATTCCCCGTCAACTTTTTCCCACTTCACTTTCCCAAATACACCAGGTGCACCAGTAGCAGGACATCGCAATTCAATCTATAAATCACTTTTTTGTCGTTTTGAAATAAGTACTAAAGTAAAATGAAATTAACAAACAGTTAAAAAACGATATCTCGCAACAGTTTCCGGTCCGGCAATACTGGGCTATAAAATCGGAAATGGTATTTCTTTAATTGATAGCTGTTATATCAATAGTCCTTTCATTCAGCTGCTCATTTCTCTCAGAAACATATTTCCGGAATGAACTAAATTATTTCAATTATGCGGCAAGGCGTGATCATAAAAAACGTATTCAAAATTCCATATTCAGCAAAGTTTAACTGCCTAAATTTGTGGATAATATCAGTTTATTAATATATTTTATTTTATTTGGTGAATTTTAAATTAAATTTAAAGCAAACATTTCATTATTAGTCATTAAATTTCCAAGCTAACATAATTAATCGCAATCAATTGCATTACTTTTATTACTCAGTTAGTCATTTGCTATACTTCAAAAATTTAAATAAATTTGTAGAAAGCTTGATATGATTACACGTGACGTGATAGAACAAGGTTCGCCAGTCTGTCAATCTAGTTTTGCAGCATAATATATTTATCAGAGTAAATACTGTTATGAGAGTAATTGGTAATTGATCGTGCAATCACCACACATACCTACCTCTTCACCAACCGCTCCAATGATAACTGGAAAACTCTCTTTAACTCGCTGAATGCTTTTGCTTGGTATCTCATCTAAATTTGCATCTTACTTAGCATTTTAGAAATAATCCAGACTTTTCCAATTAATCTCAAATATTTCAGGAAAAAGTTATTTAATTCACTAATAAAAAACTGGAAATTGAAACTTATTCCACTGAAACCCAATAAATTAAAATTGATTATTCTATCTTTTTGCACCAATGTTAATGGGCTATTATAATCGCAATCAGATAGAGGATGTATATGGGGGGTGATGATGTACATGAAGATATCCTACGATGGTTCTGTTCAGATCGACTTATCGACCCTTATCTGTATGGTAGTTAACGAAAGCAGAAAAGTACCCAAAGCCTGAAGCAAGTCTGAAAAGGAAAAAGAACACCGTCCCAAATCTTGGCTAGCTTCAATTAAGAGGTCAATTGAAATTATTCTGATTATTTCGCTTCATCCAAATTTAACAAAACTGATGACATCATCGATCACTTTCATTTTGCACAATGTGTAACAATCGATTCGCTTTGTACGACCATATTTAAAAATGTGTAAACTTATATGATTACTTTTCTTAATAACTGAAAAAAAGCTTTAGTCCCTCCACGAAGCGCAATGTCCAACATGCCACATACAATTTGTGCAATATGTGAGTACCTGTGACCCGAAAGCACTATCCCGAAATTTTAGTGTCGCAATTTCCATATGCAAATGCTTATTCTACGCATATGGATGTGTGTGTGGATGGGCAGGTATATTTAGTTTTAAAAAACATCGCTTTCTGGAAACAAATCATGCACCAAGCTTATAATTTTGCGGTATTGAGGAATGCCGGTAACGATAAGAATAGCAGCAATAGTGCTAGCAGTAATTGCTGTAGAAGTAGTAGTAATAGCAATTGATGTAGTAGTAGTAGTGGTGTAGTAGCAGTTTTGTTGTCGTTTAGCAAGAACAAGAACAGTAACAACAACAACGACATCATCATCACCAACACCACCACGGACGGTAACAGCAACACCAACAGCAACGATAAATTTTATCGGTTCAATATTTTTACGTAATACAGGAGAGTTGCCAATTACAGAAATGAAGAAGGAATGAAAAGGTAGCCTAGCAGAAGAGGAATTGAGAAAAGTAAAGAAAGTAATTAAAGAAAGAAATTCGACAAGAGGCAAACGTTGTTTAATGATGTGGTGACGATAGCGATGATGAGTGGACGAAGATAGTAAAAACGATGTGGAAAGTGAAAAAAAAATCAGTTTTTAATTGAAGCATCAATAATGATAATTCACAAAGCACAGTAAATGAAGCAGTAAAGGTAAAAGCAAATTTTATGATTTTTATGCGAAAATTTTCCGGAATATTCTAAATTTCAAACTTTCAGATAAAAATGAATTGAAACTGAAAAATAGCAAGGCAGATATTGTATGTTTAGATGTGTTTCTAACAGATTTTCATATAATAAAGGCTTTAATAAACCGAAATAATTCGCTGCCCAATGATAGGTTATAAACAATAGCAAAAACAAAAGCAATTAGAATCATTTTTCTTCTTACGCTCATAAATTAATCGATACAAAACTCTTCATACAACAAGTTTTCAAACAAATTTCAACCAAAACAAGAAAGGATTTTGGCTAAACAAAATCGTTATCGAACAGTGACTTTCGAAGCTTACTCATAGCTGAAATTTAAGTCAATAAAATCTACGTGAGCAGCCATTATTTGATTGATTAGCAACAAAAAATGAAAGAACGAATACAGTATGGCGGTGTCGAATATTTTTGGACAATAAGAAGGAAAAAAACGATTCATAATGGCAGTGAAAAGGCAAAGCGTTAAAAAATAATTCTACTCATAATTGGCATCAGATTTAAAAACTCAATTCTAATCGGAGAAACAATCCTTTCATGAACGTAATTAATTGTAAAGGAAAAAAGTCTAAAGCATAATCACCGAAAGAACACCACTTAAGACAGAAGGAAAAGGGGATTTTCTAATTGTTGATTTGAAATTTACATAGCTGCTGAAGTCAGACGAAAGAAAATGTTTAAAACTTGGAGGAAAGGGAAGTGCGAAGTTTGGCTATACAAATGAGAGAATTACTTTACTGATTTAAAATACTCATATTTACGACTTATTTTGGTGAAAATTTATTTGACAAGTGCATTTTTTCTTTTTTGGCAGAACAATAAAGGCAGCACGGTAAAGGTAAATAACAACTACAGCATTACTATTATTAGTGTAATTAGCTCTGGTGATAGCGGTAGTAATGGCAACAATAATAAATCAAATATGGACGGTGGCAGTGAGCAGAATGATTTAAGCAGTGTCTTTTTCGCTTCTTTCTCCAAGAATTAAATGCTCATGCTTGAAGGAAGTTTTAAACTTCAACTAGACGTAAACCAGGTGCCGAAAATGGAACTACTCTTCTTTTTCTTATCATTAACCCCAGCCTCTTTATGGGCCCGTTTTTCTTTTTTACGTAAAATACGCTTTCGCTTGCGTTTTGCATTTCCAACATTGAGCACATTTCGTGTTTCCAGTGGTCCAGCCTTAGTTTTTGCGTGACATTTATAGATACCACCATTATCTTCGCGAACGTTTACAAACAACAAACGATTGCCCATAACCTGAGAATGTTTCATTTCTTTAAAACAAATTTTGTTCATAAATTTTAAATAAATTCTCACGGCTTTTTATAAAACTATTTCGATCAATTTGATTTTATTCAGTTGCTCATATCTCTGTCGTATTTTTTTTGCTAGATATGGAAGGACTAAGACATTATTGGCACTGTTAATAGCATTTAATCCATACCTATTACATCATAAATTGTATATTAATTCATTAAAGCCTTTCTTAGTACGAATAATCGTATTTATTTCCTCAAGTTCAGATATCTTGTATTAGCTAAGTCATAGAAGTGTAATTTTTAAATGACAAATTTATGACGTCAAAGCTCAACAACAGAAATGGAAAGTATATGATATTGAAGTGTAAAACACAAAAATAAATTGAAACCTGTGTATTATCAGGCAGTTCATCTTCACCCTCTTTTGTCCAAGTTATTTCCGCATCCGGATCACCTGTTACTTTGCAATCAAACCATGCTCGATCACCCAGTGATATGCTTTCGGATGATGACTCCAGCAACACTTGTATTATTGTGTCAGGAACTTAAAAATAACGGAAGTAATTTATCATCCGTTTTTCAACTCTGAAAACTTTTGAAATTGAAATACCCCAAATTACTAGTGCACAAACCGTAAATTTCTGCTCTGACGTAGCCTTCAATCTGTTTGCCGTGTATATCAACTTTACAAACATACATCCCTACAGCATCATCATCAAATTCGTCGATCCTAAAATAGGAAATCATAGGATAGATCCTTTCAAAGACTTTGTAAAACAAAATTAATGGAAGAAATCTGGAATTATTCATGTTCGCTAATAAGTTATCAAAGTTTTCGCGTTACTTTTCAATCTTAATTATGAAATAATAAAATATAAAATGGAACGAAAACTTACATCAACTTATTATCGACCATTTTTGTACCAGCTGGTAGTTCACCATCTTCTTTTTCCCATGTGACACTTGCGCCAGGTATGGCATAAATTGGACATTCAATTGTTGCGGCTGATTTCTCGTCAAATTTGACAGTTCGTGCATCTAAAATTATTGACAATTATAAACTGCGCTAAAAAAATTCATTATAACAATTTTCAGTCGAATACTTTTTCAGCTACCATTTCTTTCACTCGCGTTAACAAAAGTAATGATAAAACTAAAAATAAGGATTGTAAAAAAAGATGCAGAAAGATTTTATCGCTGCTATTTCTCGATGTACTCCTAACATTTCATCAGTCATCACTACTCATAACCACGTTTCCAATTAACAGCACGATCTTCTACACCAACAGCAAAACAGATTCATATTATGCAATTTTCTTCTCCACAAACATCCTTATTAGTGTAAAATTTCAAGAACTGTCTCCATACATTAATTCATCCTAATCTTGTCTAGAAAGAGAATTAAATGATTCCGACAACTACAGTGGAGTGGAGTAAGTTGCTCAGTGTTCGACGACTGCTAATGTAGTAAGACAAATGGACGAGATTGTAAGACCTATTCTAACAGCGGTTAACATGAGAATGTTTTAGTGCGAGGTGCTGCACTGGTCAACCTGATAATATAATTTCAATTTCAATAACACTGCCGTCCAATTAATTGATCATCTCTAATAATAGTTTGAAAGCAAAATATTTTCTCAACAGACTGGAAGGATCGGTAAATCCAATGGTGACAGCAGTGTATGCTTGTCCGATCAATTCGCCATCGTCATCTTCCACTTCACATCGATACACTCCGTAATCGTTGAATGGATCAGCTTTTTTGATTACCAGTGTGCTATCCTCTGAATAATGCCGGATGATATTGCCACCACGAAGCAGAGCCCATTCGAAACTGACACCACTGTTATCACCGCCTGAATCTAGCACTTTTCTCAAAGTATCCACTTCAATTTAGCTTCTTTCATTCTACTTTTTTCACCAAAGTTTTTATTATATCCTAACACAACTATTAATTTCGCAGTACTCCAAGTGTGCTATTAGTAATGACATGAAAGGACGAAGATAATGATAGTGATGAAGAAGAAATTACATAAAGTAATTCCGAACAAAGAAACGGAAAAGACTGGACTATTTCGATGGAAGATTCTATTTCATACGGAAATGTTTGCTAGTAAACAGACACACATCTGGTTAGCTAGCTGGTGCATATGAAATGAAAAATGAAATGTCCGAAGTAGCAGCAACATCTCCATCGATAATAACATCGCCTGGTTTCCTTTTCCAATGAACCATACTGTGCCAGTAATGAAAGAACATCAGTTAGGTATAAGAAAGCACGACACATACACACACACACACATATATATATATATATATATATATATATATATATATATATATATATATATATATATATATATATATATTTTTTTTTGAGATTATATATATATATATATATATATGCATACAAAACAAAAGAAATAAAAAAAAGGCCATGACCGGTGATTGTGTTATGAACAAGAAGATAAATCGGTTTACTGCGAAAACTTTCGCCGGATATGCTCTCAAGATGTACCCAGTAAACGCCTTGTGTACTGAAGTCAACTTCATTCAGGTACAATGTTTTATCATGACTTAAGATAATTGGTGCTTGATTTAAATTGTCACTGGCAACCGAATGGTACCAAGTTAAAAGGTATGGAATGGTTCCTTCTGCAAAATATCATAAGCAAAAAGTAAATGAATAATTAAGCTCTGATATCTTACTCCTTACATTATTAGTTATGCAAAATAAGACAAAATAAAAAATAAATTTCCATTTCCTTCTATTCTTCGAAGTCTATTATCTGACAAAAATTGTAGAATTGTTAACTTTTTCAAGCTCATCTTTGTTAAACGGATACGTGAAAATTTTTGAGTACATCATAATCAAATAATAAAATTATTCATTAACGGAGCTGAAATTTTTTCAAAACTCAAACTTTCGTTCAAATTTTAGCAAAGAGGAAAGATTATTTAGACTATCTCATCTGTTAGTGGAAGTGCAATAGCATATACAAAGCATGCAATTAGTTGTCACCTTAACTAAAAATTTTTTTTCTAGGAATTTTTCAAATTACTGAAGTCAAGAGATTTATCGATATTTATCACTCTGATACCATTGTTTAATTACAACATATCAGAGGACCAACAAGTCTAAATTGCGTTAATACTAATTTTTTAAACATTTTTGCACAAATAAATACTGATAAAAGTGAAAACAAAGTAAAAATGAAGTGTTTTAGCAAATATTATTCAAAAATTTTTCCCTCCTTTCTTATCAGTATTTTTTGATGGTTTAAAAAGACAACAAAGAAAGTTCTTCCGAACTTTCTTTGTTGTCTTTTTAAACCATCAAAATGCTTTTGAGCCTTTTCAATAAAGCAGTATATTCACAAATAAATAGATGAAATTTAAACTTTTGCAAAACTTGCCTTCAACTGTACAAGTAAGCTTAATAGATTCACCCTGATCAATGACACGAACAACAGGCGAATCAATTTCCACTCGTGCTATATCTAAGGGTGCTAAGTTGGTAGCATGTACTGCAACGCGATTACTTCCCACTAATTCATTGTGGCGATATCCGCGACATTCATATTCACCACTGTCTGATTGCTATAATAAATGATTATGATGAAAAGATAACATTTCTGCGAAATTGGTCCCCTTGTAATTTACAAATTTCTGTTCAAGTAAATTTATCAGTTTGAGGAACTGAATTAAATATTTAAATAATTTCAACAAAAGTACTGCGTTAATCGTTTATATCGTTTCTAAGAACAAAAGCAACTAGTTATCAATAAATCACTGACAAAGTTTGTTAAATGTTTTTATTTGCAATAACAGAAAAAAAATGGATATGCGGGATATTCCTAAGTATTTGAATTTAAGCTAGGAAATGAACCTTAAGTGTTAAACAAATGTCTTACCCTAAATTTAGAGATATGCAAAATTCCATGTTCCGTTTCTTTCACATTATCCGACAATGCACCATCAACTTTAGCCCACTGGATCCGATCAACAATTTCACTGCCTGTCGCAACACATATTAAATTAGCTGGCTTACCAAGCTCAAATCCTTGTGTTGAGCCACCAAGAATCGAAACTGTCGCTACTTTTGATGGTTCGACAACTGCAACATTAGGCAATAAAAGATCGTCCTTATGTTATTAACTCTAAATAAAATTCAAAGAAAAATTTTCCTATAACTTACAATAAAGCTAAAGAAAGAAGGATTATTGATTTTTGCTATGTTAACGTTTTTATTAAGTTCAACCAATCATAATGCTATTAATGCTCATAAGTGAAAGATATTTCCTCACTTCAGCAGATTTCCCGATATCATGTAGACGCATGCATGCGACATATGCAAATATTGTTTATTTTATATTGATTCGAGGTGTATATATTATATATCAAGACATAAATTCATTCACAGATATTATCATTACCAAATCTAAACCCATTTCATGTCTGGCCAATTTGACGTACCTTCAATATAAATATCCTTCTTAGCTGAAGCCTGGATATTGCTACCTCTGCATGTATATATACCAGCATTACCAAGTCCAATACTTGGATGTCGAATGAATTGTTCAGAAATTGTGACCGGTTTAAAGTCATCTGGTAGATCACCTCGCTCAGGTCCCGGATCACTGCAAAATGGTGCATCCAGTAAATTATAGAAGAAAACTTTTTTCTTAGAAAAAATCATCCCTTCTATTTATGTGAATGATAATGAAAGGAAATTATAGAATAAAAGTAAACTTTCGTCAAGCAAATTTAGAAAATTTCCTTACTGTAACCACTCAACTTCCGGTTCCGGTTCACCGAATGCTTCACATTTAACCTCCAGTGGCTCGCCAGCAGTTAGAACTATTCGTGGTCCGGGTGGACTAGTACGTATAGTAAGCGAAGGTCCAATATTCACGGATCCATGATCGCTAGCCTCACCAACAACATTAGTTGCTGTGCATGTGTAATCACCATTCATATCAGATCGAGCATTTTGGAAATCCAAGAAACCATTTCCAACATCGGTAACATCTTCGGGTAACGTTTCACCACTTGGTCCGGTCCAAGTTATAGTTGGTTCCGGAGAACCGGTGGTAATGCACTGGAACTGATGCTTATCACCAAACTGCCCATTCCAAACACGTGGTATTACACGTGCTGTTGGAGGTTCTTCTTCTAAAAAAAACCGTTTTTGACAGCTAATTTCGTTTGTTACTGAGTTTGGAATATTTTATTAACTCATTTTTCATCACCATTTTACAATGAAGCTGTTGATTGGTCAAAATTATCTCAATTAAACAATTAATTACTGCACAGACCAAATTAAAGTGAATTGAATACTACCTAATAGTTCAACGTAACAAAGTAAGATTCGAACAAAGAATACATTAAAAAAATAATTAGAAATTACATCACTGTTGAAAATGGAAAGCCTCAAACATCAGCTGAACTGATTTAGATTCAATTTTAAATGACATACTTTCGGTAACATGAAGTCGAACGGGTTCTGCTTCACCAGAACCATACTGGTTGGTTGCAATGCAGATATATTCACCAGCAACAGAATTATCTGCCGAACGGACAATCAAATCGTTACCATCTTGTACCACATCACCTCGTAACGGACCATCGGAAGTTTCATATCCCCAACGAACATTTGCTGCTGTGTCACTGTTTGGATCACAATGGAATCGTGCTGTTTCACCAACTTTGACAACCTGATCGCTTGGTGTTGCAACTGGTCGCGGTGGTTTGCCACCTGTAATCAAACTGCCGATGAATATATCCTGCACTGACTTATGTACTGAATTCCGGGTTCTAATTTCAACATCACAGTCTGCAATAACCACATGCATATTTTGAATATTAGACTTTAATTGCAACTGTCGACAGAAATTATTCAACGGAGTAATACATGGTTCAGGAATATACTTAGCGCCTTAAAAGAACTGATGTACAAAAAAGGAAAGATTCGGCAGAACAAAAGTTACTAATGCTCGATGCATGCGAATAATAACAATAAAGCAAAAACTAATAGTTTAGTTACTAAAGTTATTATTGGTTTTAAATTATCAAACACTTCCATTCCAACTTTAAATCCTAATTTAGTGCTAATAATTGGATAAAAATTGTTGAAAATTTGGAAAGTTAAGTTAAAACAATTGTTAAATTAAACAGATTAGGAAAAAAATACATGTAAATACTAAAAGCACAAAAAAAGCGTAAATGAGAAGCAGTTACCACGTTCGACAATACGATTGTTAGTATAATATTCATGATTACTATCTTTATCATGATTACTGCCATGTTCATCACCTTCATTAACTGCATTTCTACCCACTCTTCCCTGTTCAGTATCATCATTCGCATACTGTGCTGTTCTATAAGATTATTATTTTCATGACTATAATATATATTTTCTATTTCTTGTGCTTCACCGCTACCATCATTATTTCCCACTGTTGAGATCGCCGGCGCAACACTTCGTGATGTTCCATCATCCATACATATATACTCTCCGGTATCAAGTAAACGAGCTTTATCAATTGTTAGAGCTCAGTAATATATGTATTCTCCCTCGGGTAATGATCCATGTTGATCCCCAACGAAACGATCGCGCATCTTTATCGGATATATAACATAGAAGACTCACCAAATCACCTTTGTTGTCCGTTAATGATGTCGGAAGGACCAATGGTATTTCTTCTTCTACAACGCTTTTTTGTCTTTTTAAATTCTCCTCAGTAAAAATTTACCACGCATTTTCATCAATTGTTTCATCGAGAAAGAACTAGTTCATACAAAAGAAAATTAGCATGCTAAATTAATATAAAATGAGCAAACCTGGAGTTGGTTAAGCAAGTTTATTTTTGTGATAGGTATGGAAGAAACAAATTTATGAATAAAAAAGCTGATTAAAATTTCAATTTACACTAAATTAACGGAACAATACATCTTGTATTCGCTTCCTTATTTCATCTTCCTTAACTTTTACGACGACAATTCATTCCTGATTGTCACTTTAGTTATCTGCTTTTCTCTTTTCTAATTTCTTATTTACGGCAGTAATCCAAACTTGATAATAAATTGAAGATGCTAAGAGTTTTGGAAAGAGAGATATACGCTGTCTCACGTTAATAAGTGCTCGGAGGGAATGTATAAAATGCCATTATTCTGGGTTGTTTCAATAGGTAGTTCACCACTTTCCTTCCTCCATTTTAGCACAGAATTCGGTTCACCGAGTACAAGGCAACGAATCTGTGATGGATCACCTTCTTCGACAGTTTGTTCTATTGGATCAATCATTGGTGCTCTCCGAGGTAATTCAGCTAGAACATGGAAGAAGGGAGCTAATTCTCTTAGGCTATACTATTCAGATTTGGAATTTGAACAAGTTTTCAGGAATCACAAAATGTTTCCACTATAATCATAGAGTAGAAGAATTATCACAATGCTTAGATGACATATTCTGTAGCATGAATGATATGATATTTTCAATTTGTCACTGCTTCTGCTTCATACCTGAACATTTGCTCGACTTTTATTACAAACCTAAAGTTAACAAGTTCACTAAAGCAACACTTTTCTATCTTAGCCTTTTCCTACTTTCTCATCCTTTGGTTTCCTCTGTAGTTTAAACTAGCATAACTTCTTTTCCCTCCTTCTGAAGTAATATGTGTAACAAAGATTGTAAATATGTGCAACAAGATTATGTAACAAAGATTGGTAACCAAAGAATGGTTCATTCGAATTATTATGAAATGACATCTGAAAAAGAAATCATTCCTAAACAGTAATTAATTAATGTATTGAAAAAAATATTGCTGTTATGAAAATAAAAATTAAAAACACTTATCGGAAGAGGTGAAAAATCGTATTATGCAAGAAATTTTTGAACTTGTCAGAAAGAAAATCCCATCACTTTTTTCATCCAAACCAATTTTACATGCGAATTGCATAAAAAGCCTAATTTATAAGAGTGTGAGCAAAAATTCGAGGAAACACGAATTTCTCATGAATACATAACATTACTACTGCAGCAATTGTTAGAAGGTACTGGTGCTTCAATCAAATTATCTCAAAACTAAAGAAAAAGAAAACAGAAACGAAAACGATGTAGAAAATTACATTTCGTAGTTTCCTTTTTTCGTTCGTGTGGTATTACTTTTAATTCAACTGGATCTGATTCCAGCAACGGACTACCAGTATGACTCACGGATAGACAAACGTAGAAATCGGCATCTGATAGGCGAGCCCTTATATAATACAATATACCAGCACCATCATCGAATGCACCGTTTGGTAACGATGTACCATCTGCTCTAAACCATTTCAAGCGTGCATTTGGATTAGATGGCACCCAGCATCGAAGCATTGCAGGACTATCTTCGTACACCACTTGATGCTCAGGATCTACCTGCGGTTTTTGGAAAATTCCCGACGGTTGCGCTGATAGATGTTGAGTTGAAAGTTCGTAAACTTCAAAAAAAATCAAATAAAATAAAAAATAAAAAAAATAAAAATTTCGATGTGCAATGAAACAGTAAGCTGCACGGATTAAAATGAATTTAAAAGGCAAAAAAGGAAAATAAAAGTCAGGGTTTTAGAAACACAAATGTGGTGAAGATAAATGTTAGCTGCGTGTCCCAAACCACATTTCACCAGTTATCGCAGTAAATATATTGTGTTAGTAGTAGCAAAGTCATTAAAATATAAATTTGAAATTTAAAACTTTTTTAGTAAATTAACTATAGCTGATAGAAGTGTTTTTGAGAAGATGCAGTATATAGCGACTTACTAGCGAACTATGAATAGAAATTACTGAAAGTAAGCATAATATTCACATTCACAACTTCCGAATTCACGTATTTACTTATAATAACTTACGTCTTCCAACA
This sequence comes from Litomosoides brasiliensis, assembly GCA_013365375.1. Taxonomy (NCBI): domain Eukaryota; kingdom Metazoa; phylum Nematoda; class Chromadorea; order Rhabditida; family Onchocercidae; genus Litomosoides; species Litomosoides brasiliensis. The sequence continues at coordinate 148,458 of JABVXW010000097.1, forward strand.
CCTAATCGGACCGGAGGCGAATCAACCGGCGTTGCATCGTCCGCATCTCGTGCAGAACAAATATATTGAAAAAAATACAGAAAACTGTAACAGCAGTTTTCTCTGGAGAAACTATTATTACACCTTGTAGGTGTCAAAGGAATTGGTTACAGGTAAAGTCGCTTTTTATTGTTACTCACAAGACGGATAAGTACATACCTGGTTTTACGATCAGCCTAGCTATAGGACTATCCATTGGTGGCTTGTATCCTGCTGGATCACTTGCAGTACAGATGTAACTTCCGGCATGGTGACGTTGTGCATTTGGAATATTCAAGATACCTTCATGTTGTTGCATACCACGTGGTAATGGACCATTATCTTTTGTTTTCCATGTTAAAATTGCTGTCGGATCACCAGGAACCCAGCAACGGAAACGTGCCGGTTCCCCTTCCGCAACTGTATTCTCTTGCGGATCAATCCGAGGTCGCTGCGGTGCTGTAATAGTTTGTGCTTTTCCTTCCTTTTGCTATTTCAAGCTAATTGTAAGTATGGTGGTAAAATAAATAACGCTTACAACAGTCAAACTGTCAAGGATGCAGATAATGATAACAGTTGAAAAAGAAAAGATGCGATAAATTATAAATTATTTTTCCTACCTAAATCCATCGTAATTATTAACACTAATAATTTATGCCTTGGATTCAATCTTATGCGGTAAGAATTATTGGTTTAAAAATAAGTGTATGTATTTATCAGCAAATAATAACACAAATCTCTTTAATATGGCGAAAAAATGACGAAGTTTTGACGTTAATGGTATTTCTTATAAAAGGTAAAAGTTAAGAAAAATTGATACTATCAGTACACATTATATTATATTACAACTGTTATTCTTTTACATACGTTGCTTAACAACTAAACGTGCCGGCGGCGATTTCCCAATACCATATTCATTAGAAGCGGTGCAAATATAATTGCCAGCATGTTCCAATTGCGCATGAGGAATTTTTAATGTACCGCCTGTTTGATACACACCAGACGGTAACTGTCCCCCGATATCTTCCTTGTACCATTTCAGTTCACAAGATAATAATCCAGGCACCCAACAACGGTAGCTAACCATATCATTAACATTTACTGTTTGCTCCAATGGATCAACCATTACTGGTGGAGGTCTCCCAACAACTAAATTTCAATTTTTTTGCTGATTTTTTCAAAATTTTAAAGCATAAAAAAATTATTGGTCAAAAAATTAGTATTTAAGAAAGCAAACATATAAATTTACTTTCGATAGAAAGAGAGTAAACTTTGAATACTTAGATTTCAGGAAAATGCTAAAGACTCAACTTAAACACAATCTACCAATAGATTGAATATTAGCCTTGTTTGTAAGAAGAAAATCATCCTCCACTATTGTAATAAAAATTATTTAAAAACGTTAATTTACTACATAATTATGTTATAAAATACATAAATATTCTATCTAATCAAACATTTTAAGGGCACAAGAGAATAAACAAGGCCAAAGTGTAAACCTTAAATCAACTTTTACATCTTATAATCAGATATTGATAATTAACGAATTCGATGATTTCAGAATTTGCACCACTCTACAATGAACAGAAGAACAACAACAGGGGAACCTGAAATTCGAGGCTTTGGTTCGACATTTAGTATAGCATCATCGGTAGCAAACTGGTGATCACCGGATCCTGTGCACCGATATTGACCAACATCAGATTCTTGCACACCATCAATAACTAATTCACCGTCATATTGAACTGCATTACTTGGCAAACCAGCAGTACCAACTTTTGACCATTGCAACCGAATTCCAGCAGTCTTAAAATTATAATTAATTAACTTAGTTAATTATTTGACTTAATCGGAGTAAAAATGAGAGAATAAAAGCATAAAGAAAATTCCTTTAGAAATTAAAAAAATTTTGGGAAATATTTTCAAGAAAATGCATTGAATTGTTCAATTTATTTCTGAAGAATTTCTGGGCTGATCTCAATTAATTTTTTGAATTTAAATTTAAATCCTAAAGCTATTTCAAACGAGAGGGATAGTTACATACGGCCACGCTTTAAATAAATTAAAAAGAGAGGGACGGAAAGACACTAACAAAAACGAAAAGGTAGAGAAAGTTAATTTAAATTGTTATTTTAAAGGTTGAAAGTGAATAAGAACCAACTTTTGAGGAATTTTGCAATAAATGTAAGAAAGAGGTATTAAGGGGAAATATTTTGAATACTTTGTGAGAATCAATTCAAAAATTTAAATGATAATTTCAAACACAGAATTAATAAAAGGAAAAATCCCAAATTACAGAAACGATAGAACTGGAAGAAACAGAAAAAATTGGAAAAACAAGTAAGGTGAACCGCTAATTATTATGAATCATTTTCTTCTGAAGTGGCAAAAAAGAACAAAATTTTAGGAAAATTGCAATTAATTTTGGGCTTATTTTGATCAATGCCAATTGCAACTAAAGATATTCGGAACATATAAATTGAAAATCGTTTCTTTCATTCTTGTCGCTAATATTTACCCAAAAGTAACATTTAGGACATTTAGGATAAAAATTTCAAAGCTTTCTGTTACTAATTTCCTTCCCAAATTTTTTTAAATTACCATGGATCATGGAATAGAATTTATAATTTTAGGATCGATGCGTAATTTCTGAATAAGATGTAATTCGACAGGAGACATTTAAGCTGTAATCATTAATTAGCAATCCTATCTTTATGTCGTTCAAACCCATATAGCTTGTTTTAAAAGGAAACAGAAATTAGAAAAGAGACAGTAAAGGAATGATACCCGTTGTCCAATAACTCGGCAGTACCACCGAGCCCTACCACCAACTGGGACACGCAAATTCTTGGGCGAATCGATCTGTACGCGTAATGGTGGACCATGTGCTGAAAAGATAAATTCAATGGATTTTTTAATCCCACAAATATATTGCAGAAATCAAAGAATACTTTTTCTACAACTTTCACTACTACATAAATAATTGCCGTTGTTGTTTCCAAACTAATTAATTAAATAAAACATGTTGTGCGCACCTAAAACACATGTATGTGGCTATTTTCAAATTAGCCATTAGACAAATTATTAATAATAAATGATAATAACGATAATAATTATGAATAATTACACAGGAAAAAAGGAACGGAATACACGGACAACACGTACATCTCGTGACAAACAGTATGAACACTGAGATGTTCTCATCGAACGAAAACAAAAAATGTTAATTAGTAATACTTTTTGAAAATTGTAACAATAATGACAAATACCATATCTGTTTAACGAATATAAAGGTGAAGCAGAATAAAGTGAGGATTCGAAAATTTTCAGCTATCACATTTTTGAATTGTTCAAATTTGAAGGCACTACCACCGCAGATATTAACCACATACATATATATATATATATATATATATATATATATATATATATATATATATATATATATATATATATATATATATAATGGCCAACTAAGTCGACATAATTCTAACCAACAAAATTTTAAAAAGTTGAAATAGCGAATGAAGATTGGAATAATAAGTCTCCTCCAGGCAGTTCAGTATCACAAGTTAACGAATGCATTAACTACCGCTAAATGCAATGTATTCAAATAGCATAAGAAAATATGTTATTAGGCCAAATTAGCATATTTGAAAGTGTTAATAATTTATCCAACGTTAGAGAGGTAAATAGGAACATTTGTGCTATTTTAGTAAATTAGTGAGTTTATGCAAGTTCTGATAACAGTTTGATCTTTCAGATGAATGTCGAGAAAGTGTTCGCTGATTCTGCTTATGTGTTTGTAAAGATCAAAAAAAGCAAGGAACAAAGTGCTAACTAACAGAATGCAGAGACAAACACATTTGAGTATTTCGGTAATAAAACAGAAGGTGAAAAATTCAACGAAAAATGACTCATTTAAAAACTTGAAATTTTGGAAAAACTGAAGAAATTTGTTCAATAATATGATTTGTGCAGAAGATAATAACGACGATTTCGCTGCAAGCAGTTACACTGTCAGCCAAGAAGTCATTCGCATATATACGATTACCTTCAGGAGTTGGCACGAATACGATATTGGTTTCTTCCACGTGTCCGATTGGTTCACAAATACGCCCTTCATCAACACGTGCTCGTGAACGTAAACGTGTGTAGCCTGGTGCGCATCTGCAATTTGCAAATAAAATTAAAAAAAAAAACAAGTCTTTACTGTCAGTCTATTTTCCACTACTAGTAGCAACTAAATTTATCCAAAACAGAAAAATACAATTAAAGTTAACAGCTAAAGAGGAAAAACAAATGAAATTGATAATATCGATTCCAAGTAAAGCTAAATATGACATTCAAATTTCATCATATTTGATATAAAAAATTAGAAATAACTTACTCCTCACATAAACGTCCAGTTAAACCAGCCGGACAATTACGGCATTGTACTTGTCCATAGGTATCTAAGAAACATTCTGATGTACCTCTGAAATGTTCCATTTATTTTGGAATTCGATCAATTTCTAATGATGAATTAGTGTATTTCATTTGTGTAAGTGTAACTTACGGGCACGGACAAGGTGTGCAATCGAATGCGGTACCACGTGTTGCATCACCATAAAATCCACGTTTGCACTGTTCACAGTGATATCCTTCCGTATTATGCTCACATAGCTAGAAATTAACCTTCGGCAACATAAATTGCTTCAGATGCTCGCACTGTTATTTCATCAATTAATTTAGGAATAAATAACAGTTATTATTTCATCTTTTATTTAGACAATATATATATATATATATATATATATATATATCACATTTAGACTACTGATTTCTTTTTTTAGCAAAACCAACCAAACATCGACCAAATGAGTCACATCCTCTGGGTGAATGATTATTACACACACACGCAGGCCTCGTCACTGCCGGTTGACAATCATGTGGGGTACCTCGACGAGCATCTCCAGTAAATCCAGGTTTACAACGTTCGCACTGATCACCTTCAGTGTTATGTTGACAATCAACACAAAATCCATGCTCCTGTCATAAATAGCATCAACAATTTTCCAGTCTTTTGATCGTCTCAATTTAAAAATTATTTTCAAATTTAAAGCTTTAGAAAAATGTTTGCAGTAAAAAGTACAGCATGGATAATTTGCCTTTGCAACTGCAAATATGAATACAACCACCTTCAGAGATAATTTTATTTCATTTACTAGATTTAAAATGAAGAAACAAACGAACTTTGTCGCACTGTGAGGCATGTCCATAACATTCACAGCGTTCACAAAGACCCAAGTATAATCCACCACCAGTACGAGAATATCCGGGTGCGCAATCCTCGCAAGACGTACCAACGTAACCGGGCGGGCATTGGCATTGCTCAACCTTAAATATAGTATACTTAATTTTATTCCACTTTTGCTTTTCTCATATTCGCTTTCGTGAAAAGAAATTACAGATACGATTCAAATAGGAAATGTTTCAAGATTTTTACAATAAATCTTTAGGTATGATTGTTTGCTATCCTGACCACTGTTTCACCAAATATAAAAAGGACAAATGCAATAAAGTAAAATTTCTGGAATGAATTAAATCATTTATTACATTCAAGCTACATGATGAAAGAATGATCTGCCATTTTCGAATATCTAATATATTTCATAAATTGAAAAAACAAAGAGATTTTTTAAAAAATTCAGACATATTTAATTTACCTCATAAGCAACTTGACCACCCATAGCATGCGGTTCGGCATAATCTAATGAAACACTAATTAATGATGACGATGAGCATTCATCTATATAATTCATTTTTATCAACAAACTATCAAGGTCAGCTAAGGCCATTAATAGATGTTCACGTGTGGCTAATTGTCCATCCATTCGTTGCCATTGATCTTCGAACAGACTTATTACAACAGTATTTTCACGATCCGCATAAATCGGTTGATGATTAGTGTATTGTAATGTAATATCATTGCCCTAAAATGCATCAAATAAGCAAACAGTTCTTGAAATTTTTTTCTATATTTCATTTACAATTTATAGACATGCTTAAGTATAATTTGTCTATACATAAACACATCTTTAATTTAAATAAATGTTTGTAAATTGGGAATTGCAAGTAAAAGTTGTTCCTGCGGTTAAACTGCTCGGTTGAAATCATTTTTTTTTTGCGTGAATGTTTTTTAATTTACAAATGTTCAATTAAGTCCTTAAATTAACAACTGTAATCAAAATCCCATAAAAGAGAGAGAAGAAAGTGTTTGATATATCGAGGTTCAGGACATTTGCACATTATTTGTTTGTTATAATATGCAAAACGGAGGATAACAAGACAACGTACTCGTAAGATCACGTCTGCGTCAGTATTTAAGGATCCAGTACCAGAATAATGAAAGACGTATTTTAGTGTGCCGCCATAGCTGACAACTTTATTACCAAGGAATTTCTTTGGCATTTTCCAGTAGAATGTTTGTCCTGGCATTTCATAAAATGATGAAAATGTTATATCACGTCCTGTTATTTCTGCTTGTGATTGAGGCCTAAAAATAAACGACAACCGTTGGAATTAATACCTTTGTTTTCTGTATCAGTACGACTAAGCTACTTTTATTGTTCATCTTTACAGATGTAAAAATGTAGAGGATATTGCAGAGACCTCTTGCAATATCTTAAATAATTCATCGTAATATCATAATCATAATAGTCAATTTTACAGTAAATAATTATATGCGAATTAATTACAAACTAATTCAGTCCATCTATTCACTTGGCATTTATTATTATTTTGGAAGCACCTTGAATTAATTTATTCTATTTGTCATCATCAGAAAAGACAATTTCTACCTACTACACCTTTTAACTATTTTAAATTTTCCTAGAAAAAATGGAAACAGTGGATCAAATTCGAATACATACGTAAATGGGCTGTGTGCATCGCTGGTAGTAATTTCCAGTTGATCGGTAGCACCTTTTCTATAGTCGATAACTATCTGACTTCTGTAGTAGTTATTAGCAGAGATGCATTGTTGAGTTACTCCTGAGCAGAAGCATGGAATGCAACCTTGCGGATTTCTTGATGCTAAGTGGAAAGTATTGGGTGGACAACGATCACACAAGGCACCCATAGCATACATCTTACATTGACATTTACCATCATAATCAGGGTGTGTACTACGTGAACCAGCTGGTGAGCATTGAGTGTGGTGTTGAACGGGTACACAGGTACCACGGTATGAACCTTGCGCTGAACGTTCATATCCCGGCGCGCAATCTTCACAGGATAAGCCAATGTATCCTGAAATCCATTCCATGAAACTTTTACACGTCCAATAAAATGATTGCAAATATGTTAATGAATGTTACTTGTTAGTGAAATACTCGAAAATTAGTTGAAGTTGTTGAATCTAATTCTCTAAAGAGAAAATTTGAAATAAGCCAAAAATGAAAGAATTCTTAAACCTGGTGGACAGGAACAGTGTTCCACTTCTAAAGCAAATCTCTCTTGAGTGTCACGATCAACTGCTATTTCCCACGTAATGTCTCCAAGTCTGCAACAAATTTCATCATTCTCTCCTTTAAAAAATCAATAATTATAGTCCGAAACATCTACGGTACTTATGGAATAAATTTTAGAATAAATTTTTTTTGATATTTCATGGATGAAAATAGTGCATCAAAAAACAGTGTAAAAAGAGTGATTCAATTTTAAAATGAGGCAATAGATGTAGCACAACCTACCTTGTATATTGTTGACCATAACAATGTGTAGCGCGGATTAACATCATATCTACATTGGCCAGTACCATCATCAGATTTTCTCGTGTTGCCGGTCTTCCGTCCAATTCTTCATAATTTGTCTATAAATAAATTTAAAAAATTTCCTTCTGCTTCAAAAGAGAAAAAAAAGAAATAAATCTCTTTTGGCTACTCAGTTCTATTAGGAATATAGAAAGCTCACTTCATAAGTATCGACAGTATATCGAGTTGTTTCATCGGAAGTAAAAATATGCATACTGCGTGGACGATGCACCAATGTTATACCGCTACCCTAAAATATAACCGAGAGTTAGCCCTCAAATCAACTACCATAATATAACTATCCTTAATCTACATATCACTGATCATACAGTGAGGAACAAACTAATCCACTCAACACCTATTACTAATAAGTTAGTATTGCTTGATATTAAAAACAAAGAATGTTGAAACTTAGCCGTTAGAAGTTTTTAAATACCTTAGCACACTTAGCTGAATGTTCATTTTGTAAAGATATATTGCGATACTAATTTATAACAATCAATGAATATTTCAAGATAAAATTAATTACTTTCAAGACAACCAACGGTTCACTGTTCACAGTCCCTGGACATGAATGCTGTAAATCAAATGCAAGCTCACCACCATAAGCAGTTAGCTGCAAATAAAAGGTAAAAATTCTATTTTAATTTGATAAATAGTACTTCGTATTCGAATACAAAATGTAAGAATACACTCTATTTGATGCAGAACACTAAAGAAATTTTCGTTCGTCTTAGGAAGCAAATTTTTGAAATCTTTTTTTCCTTTAAATTACTTTAATTAATGAAAGGATAATTTTTTATTGCTCCTTGACAGGAAATAAGAATTTTCAAGTTTTACAACATATAAATGCATATATAACAACTAAACTGAACTAAACCTTGTTTCCATGAAAACGTGTTGGTAATTTCCAATACATTGTTTGATAGGACGGTTCACTATATGTTACCATTCCAGGTTTACTGTAATCGAACCGTGAACTATGTACTTGTCCATTGATATCCGATATTTGAACACCTCGTGAATCGCCGTTCAAAATGAGCTTATCCTAAAAAGTGTAGAAAGAGAGATTCTAAAAATAAAATCGAAACGATATATATAATTGAAAGTGAAAAGTGGTAGCTTCGAATACAAAAACTTATGTGCCGCAATGTGCCAAACACACAGTAAATAAAAAAAAATTCCGTTGAAAACAATGAATGCATTACAGATCGGTCCGTAGGGACGAATTTTTGTTAAAATAGAAAACAAATTATAAAATGAAGGAACTTGTGACACGTTCTAACAAGTCCCACAATAACTCTCACGTTGTTATCTAAAATTAATTTTCTTAGAAAGCTACGTTTGCGAAAGGTCAACGAAATCAAAATGAGAAAATTCTTATTATTTATATACATGCTTAATTTCAAAAATAGCTCTGTTTATTTTATTAGGACAATAGAAACTGTGAAATAAATTTTACTCTACGCAATTGTCTAAAATTTGGGGTGCAAAAATAGCAAAAAAATAAATTCTTCTCATTTAAATTACTACAGTTCGCTAAAACATCTATTAAATTATTATTTAAAAAATTATTTCTAAATGTCATCAATAAGATTACTTAAGACTAATAGGTTGAATTACAAATATACATTTGGTTCAAATTAGGCAAAACACTTGAAAATTATTCAAACTTGCAAGGTCTCACAAATTTTCACTAAAAAAGTGCAGTTTAGCAAACGAAGTAGTGCGTAGGAGTAATGAATGAAACTTACGCAACCGATGTTCTGAAAAAAGGAAAACAGAATAAGCCGACTGATAAGTGACAATACAATGATAATATTGCTTCATACAGAAACCTAACAATTTAACATATCTTTATTATAACCATATCGGTCATTACCGCAGCAAATTTATTACAGAGTTTAGTTCTGTTGCAAAATCGGATAGTTTAATTGCCACCACACTACTTGCTGTTAGCTGATTAATTTCATTGTCGGAAATCATCAGAAAAATGATTTTCACAACTTCTTACTATTAAAACCGAGCAAAACTTTTGATAACTTTAAAAGTCCAACTCCTCATCTGTCAACATAAATGTGTTATTCCCAACCGTTTTAATTTCAATTTTATCTAAGTTTAGTTTTTATATAGAAATTTGTCAAGACAGCGACACATTTCTTTTCTTTCTAGAGAAGAGAGAAAAAGGGGGGAAATCTTCACTTATTAATAATTACAAAAGGCCAGCCTTACTTTTGTCCTATACCATTTCGATGATTTACACTGATCGGTGATACCGAAGCAAAAACATTTTAAGCAACCCTGTTGGGCTTTCTCATGCAAATAAAATGCGCCTCGACTACATGAATCACATTTTGAGCCAACGACCAGTGGCTGAAAGAAATGAAGGGAAAATAGAAATATTGGAGAAATTTTTAATTGCTCTTTTTCAGCAAAAAAAATTTTAGATAAAATACATATCCATGTATGGTAGAATAAACACATACAATTTATACATTATGTGAGCGCAACGTCATTATTCTGATCGTAATTGATTGCAGTGAGTAAATTATTGTTTAATTTTATAGAATTTAAATTGAACGGAAGCTAACCTTACACTGGCATTGGCCTGTACGATCAGAAATTGGACTCACAGAACCGACCGGATTGCAATATGTTTTACTCTCCGCTTCAGGAGCAGGAATATTAACTATGCGAACGATACAATCTGGTGTCGCTAGTACTCGGCCCTTAACATTAATCGCTTCACATGTGTAAGCACCTTGATCAAGTGGCCTAAAAATTATGGTTATGTAGATTTTAATAGAATCATTATTTCAATTTGCATTAAATTAATTTACTCTGTCGTTTTCTCAGCATGAATATTTTAACAGAGAATTCAAAACTGTATTGCATCAAAATTTAATAAGACAGATTTACACTCTGTCTTATCATACTTACAAAATTTTAATAAAGAATAAAAATCTCCAGAGAGCAAATTGCAATTGTTAATCTCTCATTGTTGACACTCAAATACATTCATTCTTATTTTTTCTTGTTTCAAGAAACTCCAGAAGAAAAGGGAAACAACTTTATAAAAATTACCTTAAAATAAGTGATTAATTAAATACACTATCACCTCCTTTTTTCTTCAAACTCCCTCTCCCTCTCTCCCACAAACAATTTTTGAGAATAATTTACAAGAACTATTCATCGAAAACAACTGTTTTCTAAACATTTGCTCACAGGTGCTTCCCTAAGCATCTGGGGTATTTCAGCTTACTATTTCAACTTCCTCTTTCTCCGTTCTCTATTGGAGTGCAAATGATCAGTTTTCTTGCAAATGATCAAATGATCATTTTATAAATTACTGTAAAATTTCATCTTCTGATACAAAGAGAAAGGAACAGAAGAAGGTAGGTGAAAAGAAATGTTTAGTTCATTTGAAGAATGCGCCAGTCAGTTTTGAGGTTGTAAAATTTAATTTCGTTTTCAGAAAAAGGAAGCATTCTGCAAAGCTCCTTCACCTCTAATAGCGACATGAATATTTTAAAGATGATTTTTAGTACTAAATTTTTCTCTGATTCATTTAAAAAATTTATACAAACATTACGATCATAAGTGACGAGCACATTTCAGTGGATTAGTTTAATTGCCAGCAAATATGATATTCTGGCTCAGTGACTTAATTTCTACTAATTTCGTCATTTTCTTGCAAATTACACACAGTTCGACTAAATAATTATTGTCAAACTGATTTCAATTGCTCACAGCACTTCTTCAGGAAAATTCAAAAGCAAAAAAAGAAAATTAGGGACATACTGTGCGTTGTTCACAGTAAGTGTGCCAAGACCGCCTTCAGAATGCTGTGTACACCTCGGCGGATCACAAACTGGACCCCAATTGAGACGCCAGTTGATGTATGGTTCAGGTACAGCTACCGCTTTGCACGTCAATTGGAAGGAACCACCGGCGTTTACCTGCTTATTCGTTTCTGGTGGTTGTACAATTGTCGGTTGTACACATCCAATCTTTAATAAAACATCATAAAATTCTAGTCTTGTAAGAGAAACGGAAGTGAAAGCTTACGTTACGAGCAAATAACAAGTAACATTGGGGAATTGCTTGAATAAGTGAACATGAAGTAGTAAAAAACAAACGTAACAGTTCCGCTTATATTCCTTCTTCTTTTGATTATTCAAGCTAAGCAAAGGAAAATTGTTTACTTTAAGTGCAGTTGCACCATATGATATAAAAAGAAAAGGAAAATTTCTTCGCTATAATCAAACCAAGCATTACCACCCTTCTTCCACCTATTGTAAAACGAAAACCTCATCAGATCCATCCTGACAATCATTGGTACCATCACAATGGAAACTAATCGGAACACACTGTCGGCCATCACGACATTTAAATTCGCTTGTGGCGCAACCATCAGATGGAGCTCGATGACTGCAGGCATGTTCATCTGAATTATCACCACAATCATCGTCACCATCACAGAGCCACATTTTTTGAACACAACGACCATTATTACATTTGTATTCATTCGGTTCACATGAACGTAACGATGGACAATTCTGTAATTAAGATGTTCTCGACATGGAAATGAACATGAATAATTAATCAGTTAATAAACAAACACAATTCTGATCCAGAGATGATCGAAATTATTCCGATTTATTGCTGATTCTAAGTACGGAATTGACAACCTGTTCATCACTGCGATCCCGGCAGTCCGGTTCACCATCACAAATATAATCACTTTTCACACATTCGTTATTACCGCAAGCTCGTTCATCAACACGGCAAACGCCAGTCTGTGGCAGAATACTTTGGAACTCTTGTGGCCCATCTGTAGCAGAAAAAGGGGAAAGATTAAACTGCATCAAAATCCATCACTTGGTTTAAGGAGAGAAAGAAACCGTACCTGACAACTATTTGTCAACTTGGAATATTTCTATTAAACTTATCCGAACATAGCTTCCATTTATTAATTCATTCCATTTAAAAATATCAAGATCATTTGCAGAAACTATCCAAACTCTGCGTAAGTAGTTAAATTTTTGCAAACAAAACTTGCAAAATACTCATTTCATGAATTTCATTATTTCACTTCTCGGAAAGGTTTCTTCCTGCGTGATCCATCGGCAGCGATAGAAAAGTTATTACTTATTAACAGTGCTCTGTAATCCTCCCATTAAACTGCTCCATTTTTGATATATTTCAACATTTAGTTTAGTACAGTCTAAATTGTAACATTGAAGCTTTCAATAAAAATGAAATATTAGGGAAATTGTTTTGATAAAAAATTTGACCACTAAGTGTTTCATTTTCCTCATTCAACAGACACTCACAGAGAGAGGAGGAGAAAGATAAGATGTAAAATCAGCAGACACTTTGAAGCATTCCTTTGCTTCCAAATTTCATTTGACATGATTAAGAGTCTCTATAAGTGCAGTCAATGAGCAAAGTTGAAAAGTTTGGATTAATGTTTGCATCTCCCTAATTATAAGAAATGTTTTGTTTTTCTTTTTACAAGGAGAGAGAAGCAACTACAGCTGGTGCGTTCAGCAAAGGTTCTCGTAGCACTAATTTTAACACACGTAATTCCAGCACTTTGCAGGAAAAAAATGAGGAATAACTGAGTTAAAAACAAAACGCTTCCATCCAATGTGTTTTTCAACCAAAACGTTCTAAGCACAAGCATAACGTTTGCCGATGATCAGTTAAACTATTTTCATCTGTTGTTTTTCTTTCGATCCTCCCTTCTCTTTCATTTTCACAAAACCGGTTCATTTCCGATGCTGTCACCGAATACTACTTTCTTCAACGAATACTACTAAAAGCTAAAAAACGGGTACATTTTATTTCATTTCCTTTTTAGCCTCACTTCCGCTCACTGAAAACGAAAAAAAAAAGCAAAAATGAAGTAAATTCAGTTGACAACGATAAACACTTTTTTTGCTTTTCCCTTCTCAACCTTTTACCCTTCACCTTTGACCTTATCAAACAATTCTTTGAATATATGCATAAACAGAAGTATTACAAGCATCCCTTTCAAAATGAACAAACATAGCAACCGATCATAGAACAGTACATATTTGTACTTTGTTGAATATATTACTATTAAATTATTAATTACACCAAATTCAACATATATATTCCTACTGTTGGAAAAAAGAAGCAATTGAGATATATCTATCTATAACATCATTTTTGAAAATTTACAATTAACACTTAATGTTTGAATTAAAGCAAAATAAGATAGGAATGAAACGTCATTTTCTACTTAGGCATTAAGCGCACGTGCTACTAGAGTGATCTCATCATTTTCTCTTTCTGTTCAACCACTGTAGAGATAAAAAAAGTGACTTTCGCTTTCCGGAAGTGTTGCTTAAGAAATAACTAATAGTGCAGGACAGTGCCTTTTTTCTCGGAAAGCCAACTAAATTGATGTAAGTGAGAAGGATGGAAAAATGATTTCACCAGTTGAGTCAGAAATAACACTAATTTAAACAGATTGATTGTTCTATTTCTTATTTAATCCAAAAGTTTTAAGTCTTACTCACTCATGTCGTCTTAAAATATGTAAAAACAGGAGATTAATGATATTTAAAATTATTTACAATGAAATGAAATGCTTCAATTAATACTGACATGCAACGTTCAAGAAATTGAAATTTTTTTCGTTAGAAAACACGAAATTCAGTTTTCTTACATTTAGCAATTTAATCTAAGCAAGTATAGTCAAATATCTAATTATTATAGCTGAAAAGAGGAGAAGAGGCCAATCCAAAGAGGGGGAATTAACTAGTTGCAAAAATATGCTTGTAGCATCAATCCAACAGATTAAAACAAAGAAGTCAAGTTAAAATAGTCAAGTTAAATTTGATGATTACGACCTACTGACCGCTACTGAATGAGAATTGCTACTGGTCTGTTTAACCCATCAAAAGTTGCTGAACAAACATTTCGTCCGCTATCAGATGATGCCACCAAGAAATTTTCAGACCAACTTTTTCAATAATTACATCAATTAATTTCATTCAGTTCAAAACTTACAAGGCTGGACGTTCAACTGGGCAGATGCCTCATAGTTTCGTCCGTCAAAAGTTGCTGAACAAACGTATCGTCCACTATCAGATGCTGTCGCCGATGAGAATTTTAGCCGTCCGTCTATTTCGTATGCTGAAGTAGGCATGGGTGCATCGTAACGAGTCCACCGTACTTCTGGGTATATAACTCCGTCAGAAGCACGTGCATGACAATTAAATGTAGCATCACTTCCTTCATAGACGTTTTCCTCGGTTGGATAAACGGTAATTTGTACTGCTAAAAATTATCAGCAACTGCTGGTTCCAAATTGAAGTGTGCCAGAAATTAAACGTCAGTTGACTTTTGCCAATTAAAGAAAAGACAATGGAGAAAATCCGATAAAGTTAAAGTTGAGAAAGAAGCATACGATACTAAATGTTGAAGATATTACTGCAAACAGAAACGCTTCTTGTAAAATAATCATTTTATAATGCTGAATATTTATAAACTATGAAACTAACAATGCGGATGGTAGTCATCGACATTTTGATCTGAAATGTGATAAATTTGATTGGATTCTCCTCAAATGCTATCTAAAGTCCACGTGCACTGGCAAATCAGTAACATGCCAATTAATGGCCATAATTCTTTTGAATTTTGGAAGATTGTCGGTAATTTTAATTTTTCGAATCTTTTTGCTCCCATTTTTAAAATTGAAAAGCACAAGACAAAATTATTATTTAAGAAATCATTACACAATTTTTTCCAATTCAATTTCGCCTAATTCTACTAATTAATCAATAATGGTATGGTTAAATGACGAAATTAAATGGACTATTTTTGAATAATTTGACCTTCGTCTCCATAAAAAACTTACACCGATTATAATTCCATTCATGCCGTGCTTTAACAGTAGGAATAGAATTTAATAGTAATAATAGCTGTGCTAACACCAACGGCGATATCCATATCCTTAGCCGGCATAACTCCCTCATACCTGTATTATTACCTAATTTATACTAATATTCTTTTTTTCCAATCAAACCGCACTAAAATGGAAGAGGAAAAATTTGGATGCAAAGTTTTATTTAAAAAGCACAGTTTTTTCTAATTAAACTTTTTATCCCAAGTTTCTAAATTATGATTAATTCCCACAACAAGCTTCTTCTTCGCGGATAAATTTCTTACAAACACTTTGCAAAAACTGTGCAATATAATTCCACACACTTTGCCATGCTGAAACACCAATTCTTTTTACGAATATTTCAAGCGCACAGAAATTTCACGTGTGTTGATGGCATTCATTAATTTCATTTAAATACATTAGAATTAAATACATCAAAATTAAAAAAAAATCCTATACATTAGTGTGGATCATTTTAATCAGCTGAGGCAATCGATTTTCAAAATGAATTCGATAATGATTCATTCTGTAACATTCATTCTCTAAATTTTCTATCTTCGCTTTAACAAACTTCCCCTTACCACTTTCATTTCAATTCGATTGAAATCTGATGAACTAAAATATCGTACAATCTTAGCAAGAAAGAAAATTGATAGATAATCTCATGGAATGATATCTGCATAATATGAATTACCCGACAAAATGAAATCCAAAAAATAATTTAGAAATGACCGAAGTTTATTGAAGGGATGAAAGAGCAATCAAGAAGATGCAGAATTACCAACGCTTGTTGCATTTACGACTAATTCTTCTTTCTGATTGGAAGATTAAAATTTCTCTTCTTTTCCCTCATCTCATTAGTAACTAAGATCTTCCGCATTTCGAAGTAGTATTTCAAAAATGTAATAAAATGTTACATTATTGATTACTCAAAGTACATGTATGATCCAATACCGTATCGTTTATAATTATTAAAAAATACGTTTAAAAAGTAATTTTACGATACACGGTAAATCAGTTCTCAATTAAATTATGCACGGAATAAAAAAATGTTTGAAATCAAATTTATCAAATTAATTAATGAAACATAACGGCAGTAGCAAATTTATAGTGCAGAAGGGTATGAGCATTGACACATTGAAGTTGCAAATACAGAAATAAAATAACGAAGCCAATAGTTGTCGGAAACAAAGGAAGCAAAAGACAACGTTTTCAACGTTGATGGAGAAAGTGTCATCTCTGTGGATAATAATAAATATCCGCAGCATGCGGACTAACTATTCAACCTAAAATCTTATTTTTCAAGACTGATCGAACCTTTTGCAAATGAAGAAAAAGAGAGGAAATATTAATTTGCGAGCAATTACTCTCTTCTGGAAGCTGAAGAAGAAACCAGTTGGTTAAACAAATTTAATAGTTGCTGAACAGAGTTACTGAGAGAATGGCGAAAGATTAATGAAAAGAGCTGCAGATTTAAAGGCTTTAGAACGGATGAACTGAAAAAAGAATGATTACACATGAGGCTTTTCTGTGTTTGCAAGTACATTTCGTGAAAATTTACTACAAAAAAAGGAAGGAAAAACGGCTAAATTATATGAAAAGAACTTTTCAACTTCTAATAATTAATTTTAAATAATTTTAGCAGTCAGGTGCAGACACGCTTTGTCTTTCGTTTCAATTTTACAGTTTAAATTCAACCAACCCGCACACCATTCACTAATTATTATATTGAAAGGAAGCTAAAGTAACCTCCATCGGACAACTCTCTCAAGCAGCTAAATGGCTAATCCAAAAAATTGCTAAACTGATGTAAATGGTTAGATAACTCTCTCGACATACGGCATGTTCTTAATAAAAGAAATCAACTCAAAGCCTAATTATGATCGCACACAACGATCCAATTAAAAGTGTAGTGATGATTCGATTCAAAGCATAATCACTAGTATGATATCGATTTCATACACCTCTGCTTTAATGTTACTATATCCACTTATGAAAGAAGTGTCGGAAGGAAAATTTGAAAAATTAAATGATTTGCAAAGAGATAATTAATGGTGGAAAGAACAAGAGTGAGTATTTCACCCCCAAAATAACACAATCAGTGTCTTTTCCAATGTTCACAGCTGCAATTCGATAAAGCTATCATATCCTATCCTTGCTTCTTGCTCCCTTTCTTCCTTCTCCCCTCCCTACCTCAGAAGAATTAATATCATTTCAAATTTACTCTGAGTTTCTCAAACTCCGTCTCAATATTTTGTCTCATTCAGTTGACACAATAATTGCATGAGATGATAAGACTCTCTTATCTCAAAGATCTCAAGGTAGAACTATCCCTCTCCTAACCGATATCGGCCAGCTAGCTGACTATTTACCTAGAAAAATCATTCATTCTTGCAAAGATACGACATTAAAATTTTTTACTAATTAATCAGACAAAAATAAATCAAATAACAATAACAACAAACGATGTCAACGACCGCCCTTCCATTGCAATTCCTGTGGAGCATGCATAAATAACACCACAATGCACCTGCTTTTTTTTGAATTTTAAGCATATAGCACACCCAGCTTTAAGCTTCATCATTTTGTTTTCCGTATCCAGAAAATTGAAATATATCTCTTCCGTTCCACCTTATTTCCTCTTTTTTCTCCATCCACGCCGGGGGAGGAAGAAGAAGGAGATGGGTGTATTATAATACTTCACTCCCTTCCAGTACTCTTCCACACTCACACACTATACTTTAGTATAGACGACCCTTCACGTTTATAAACACACAGCAAGTCTTCAACATATTTTTTTTTACGAAAAATGACTTAGCAAATACGTCTGCACAAAATGCAATGAATGACTCAACAAATACGTCAATGGAATTTAAAATGTAAAGACGGAATTTTGTTGGCTGTGTTTATTACAACGGTTTGAAATCTTTTCCAACTTATCGATTGATTCATTTATTTTTTTTCCTCTTTTAAAATGTCTTTTGTTTACATAACGTATTCTAATGTTTAATAGATAATATCTGTAAAGATTATTCAATTATCAAATAATTTCTGTCCCTCCGAAATAAATTATTGAAAATCAAGCCAAACGTTTTAAGCAATTGGAAAGACTAGCGACGACTAACCTTCCTACACACATAATCCCTGAATTTTGATGATAACCACTGCACACAGCTCATGGTGCCAGGGTAGGAATTGCAGAAACGAAATGAAGTTTAAGTAAAAAAATAAGATTTCTGCCAAGTTCAATGATGACAATTTTATTTCTTAAAGACAGTTTGAAATTACGAACTAAGCTTGTTAAAGGTGTTAACTAATAGTCAAAATCACATTAATAGTATTATACTTAGTTTATTGCCAGATGGCTGGGGGATAGATACATTTATCCCCTCACTGCTCATCACGCTTCTCTTATAAAATAAATTTTTATTTGATCGTAGTCCTTTTAATTGGATCAACAAAAGCAGAAAAATGAAACAAGTCAGAACTTTATATCATTCGGGCTGTACAATCTGAACCGACCATGTCGTTCAACCTGTCAAGCATAATTTCATGATTTGCACACAGTTTTAGCTGAGACATTCCATGCCATATGTACCTGTACTTCCTTGACTTGGGATAAGAAGTTGTATTTTTTAAGGAACATCCTGTGACTAAGTAAAAAACGAACTTTCTCCAAAAGATAAAATTATTCGTTTATAAATTCCTTCGCTCCGAAACCAGATCAGGTATTGGTTTAAAAGAGATTGTTGTTTGTCATCTCTCTTTCACTTCATATTAACTTGTAGTTGTGAAAGGAAAATATAAAGAGGAAAATTCCTAAATTAAATTACCCAATTTTATTTTTGTTAATTTCCTTCGTTTCCAAATCTAAGATTTTTCCGGGAAAGAAATGAAATCGAAAAAGAAATTGTATGGCAAGAGCTTTTCAGCTACAAAAGAGAAAAATGAGATGATAGAGAATGGCACTGATAAAACAGCAATGATATCAATAAAAATTTCCATAAAACAAAAAATTTAAACGGTTCGCAAAATAATTTATAACCAATTACTACCATTCAACCGCCAGTGGAAGAACGGCAGAAGTGAAAATATTAGTGATAATTAAACTATGTGAAATTGATGGAAAAAAATTGGAGAGCACCCAATACGAGCGAAAATGTCGTTTATCGTGCATGCGTTAAATGAAATGAGAGTTATCGGAGGGCGGGCGGGGGTGCGGGAGTTAGAGCAGGCGAAAGATGGGAAAGAGTGAGAGAGGCAAATTCCATATGATTTCAGATTGTGGCAAAGGGTAATAGCACCGTATGAACGGATGAAAGAGCAAAAGAGCCTTTCCTCTTACCCATTTCGAATACCCCGTCCGTAAAGGAATTTAAAAATTTATCACTCCTCAACATCTCACTCTACCTGTGCTACTTCCTTTAAAAGTAAGGAGTCGAGAGAAAGAGAGACAGTTACCAATTAGCTGGCAATTAATGGGTTGCTTTCCTTTCTCATTTCACTGCTAATAAAATTTAATATTAATAATAAACAATAATATAGTCAACGTAGATGGCTTAATTCCATGTATTCATTTTAACTTAGCAATCGATATTGAAAGTTCCCATATCCCAACCGATGACAACGGGTTACGACGGCCTTTGATTCTTATTGAACAGTAAATTGCCTTGTAACAAAGGAGTAGCTTAATTACGTACTGACATATTTCATATAACATTGCTTCAAAAAAGTTTCGCAAATTTATTTATTTTCATTTTCTTGAAGCAATTAATTTAGGCGGCGACAGGAGATTAATGATCTGACTGAAATTACAACATTTCCGATACAAAAGCCAGAATTGAATAGATTACTTTGTAGCGAAGTCTATTTTAGAAGATTTAGTTTTGCCAAATATGTCTGTTACCTTTTCCTCCACGACAATAATATAAATCGACTGATATTACTTAGTTTTTAATAAAAAGATTTGAACAGCTTTAGTAATAATGATGAAAGGAAAATATTGCTTTTATATGACAGCACTACTTTTTCAACTCTTTCATTGCAACTGTTAAATTCAACGATAATTTCGAGGAGAACAAAGACACCTCGAGAGAATAGTACAAATGAGGAAAATATAAGGAACGGTTAAACGGAACCCCAAATTGATAACCCGAAATTCTACTCTTTCATTTTCATTTTCCTGCCATGAAAAAAACTTCGTTTTATTTTTGGCACAAAAAAAGATTGAAGAGAATGCCCATTCATTCCTACCTTCGGACGTCCTTCAAATTTTCATTATTTGTAAAATAATTACTGTTATCTGTACCTTTTATTTTCTTATTTTTTTTCTCTACTAAACCTACTCCCTCGTTTATTCTCTTTTTCCTTTCTTTTTCATTCCTCCTTCTCTTCGTTTTCCTTCATGCTCTTCCTCCAGATGAAAATAGTTTGCCAACAAAATATTTCTTAAAAATACCGCAACAGGAAATATTTTTACTCCACAACGGCATAATTCCATATGCTTACAAATTTCATTTTTATCAAACAGAGAGAGAGAGAGAGAGGAAGGAATTTCGCAGAATCCTTAATCCCAGCTTTAAACGAAGAATTTGTTAGCATTAATTTACTTATCGCTAATTATAGTAATTTGACTTTTTTTTAAATAAATAAAATTGACATTTTCCTAGATCAATCTTTGTCCTCTTTCTTCAATATTATATATATATATATATATATATATATATAT